>CM037783.1:38036634-38057755 GCA_021229015.1 Solen grandis | reverse complement strand
TTAGAACATAGTTCCACGAATATATTTACCAACGAAATTAATTCAATCACAGATTCCACGAAATTTAATGTCAATGAAAATAAATAATTTAACAGTAAACACAGAAGGAAAAAGAAAGAAAGAATTATGATATCGAGATATCGAGTGTGTGTATAAATAATAGCAATAATATTTAATAATATTAATATTAATAATAAATAAATAAATAAAAAATGTAGATATATAAATAAATAATTAAAATGGGAGAAATGTTATATTAATTTTGTGCTCTTAGGAGCATGTACATATAACTACAATTTATTTATTTATTTATTTATTTATTTATTTATTTATTTATTTATTTATTTATTTTATACACGTGAACGCGCGCCCTTTTACGCGCATATGGAAATGAAGAAGAGTGATAAAAGAAGTCATAAAAGGCACGTTTCATTTATTCATGATATGAATGTGCACTAGTGTGCGCTGTAACGCCGTTATACGTCGCAACGCCGTTAAACGTCGCAATTGCCGCTAAACGTCGCAGCACTAACGCTAAACGTCGCAACCACCGCTAAACGTCGCAACTGCCCTGCCGCCAAACGTCGCAACGTTAACGCTAAACGTCGCAAAAAAATCGACTGCCCCTAAACGTCGCACAACTTTAACGCTAAACGTCGCACTTAGTAGGGAGGTTCAGTATCGAACCTAAACATCACACATAAGTTCAGAGTAACTACTCATGGTTCTATAGCAACCACCAACATGTCCCTAGCAACCATCATTAAGTCCTTAGCAATCAATCTCGTGCCCTTAGCAACTGCATAAAAGTCCGAAGCAACCACTCCTGTGTCCATAGCAACCACTATCGGGCCCTAAACATCATCTTTAAGTTAATAGCAACCACTCTTGGAGCTTACGCAGCCTACTCATGGTCCCTTACAACCAGTATCTTGCCCTTACCAACCGCCTAAGTGTCCATGGCCACCATTCACACGAATCCCTTGCAACATACTAA
This sequence comes from Solen grandis, assembly GCA_021229015.1. Lineage (NCBI taxonomy): Eukaryota > Metazoa > Mollusca > Bivalvia > Adapedonta > Solenidae > Solen > Solen grandis. The sequence goes on along the minus strand of CM037783.1, from coordinate 38,056,758 downwards.
CGCACTGAGTATAGGATATAGTCTAGATACCCAGGGTATTATCTAGGATTTTTCCCTTGGGGTGGGGGTATCCAAGATCAGCTCGAAATTCCAATACTGGGGGTCCAATTCTTTAGTGCGGAGGGGGTGATCGAAATAAAAATAATTCTCTATGAAAATTCTAGGTGTGGGGTCCGGACCCTCCTGAATCCTCCTCTTAGAGACAGGAGGCATCCGGGTAGAACCATCGACCTACCGCAAGCCAGCTGGAAGGCTTCCTCACTTGAAAAACGGACTTACCGGGTTTCGATCCCACAGCGGTGAAGGTCTACGTATATGTTATTATAATTTATTATAATATATATATGGGGCCTCCGTGGCCGAGAGGGTGAAGTCGCTAAATTACAATAACATATATATATATATATATATATATGTAGACCTTCACCGCTGTGGGATCGAATCCCGGTATGGTCGTTCGGATTTTTCAAGTGAGGAATATATATAAAGATCTTTATATATTGAAAAAAGAAGTAATTCAAGAAGGTCAATGACCCGCTTGAGGTACATTTTTTGCAAGATACAATCAGAAGTTAATTGTAAACAAAAAACATTCAAACTAGGAATTAAATATCTAATAACATCATTTAATTTTTATGGTGTTTATGTTTATATATCGATTTAATTTAATTCCAAGGGGGCCTCCGTGGTCGAGGGTAAAATCTTTGACTTTCACACTCACTCAGTCCCTCACCTCTTTCAGTTCGATGCCCGGCAGGGTCAGGGTTTTTCATGTGGGGAAGCTTTCCAGCTGGCTTCGGGAAGGTCGGTAGTTTACCCGGATGTCTCTGCGCATTCGGGTCTTACTCAACCTGTAGTAAGCTGGACGTCGCTATATGAATGAAATACTGTCGCAGCGACGGTAAATCCAAACACACACACACACTCAATAATGAAGTACTGTTGCAGCGACGATGAATTCTAACAGCCATATCCATAACGAGTGGATGTGCAAGTATATCGAATTTTTTTTATGCAATTTCGATCTCATCGATATGACAAAATTTTGAACGGCATTTTATAGAGTACCCTTATTGACACTTGGCTTTAACAATCTACTTGAGATATAATATATAGTGCATTTAAACATGTAGTACCACGCCATAGAGATGTGACGGAGTACCTTTTAAAGTCACATTATCCTTACAACAGGCAACCAGCCCCGCAACTCCCCTTACATACCGATCACCAAGCAAAAGCAACTGACCCAAACCACGTTGTTCTGTTATATTTTTTTTCAAAACCGAGTTTATGTAACAGGTGGTGAAAAAATCATGGCTCGACCGGGACTCGAACCCAAGGTCTCAGGAATAGCGTTCCTGCACTAAATCAACTGGGCTATCGGGCCATATGTAGATATGCATATAGATGATTCACCATGACCTGCAAGTACAGACCGTGACATACTTCCCCTTCCCCTCCAGGACGAAATTCGTCCTCGAATTTCCAACTTGGAAATATGGAGAGTAAATGAAGTATTAAATAGTTAATGGTAGAGCTGTTAAGCATCGTACCAGCCACGGTCCCACGTTGGGCGCCAAATGTAACAAGTAGTGAAAAAATCATGGCTCGACCGGGACTCGATACCAGGGTCTCAGGAATACTGTTCATGCACTCTACCGAATGGGCTATCGGGCAACAGGTCGATATGCACATTGATTATTCACCATGATCTGTAAGTTCAGACCGTGAATATATAAACATTTAAAAACAATAGCATCGAAGGTAATAACGACAAATAAGGTGATTCTTAATTATGTCGAAAACCGAAACAAACAATGAGAGAAAAAAAAAATTAATTAATAAAGTATTTTTAGAAAAAAATTATGTACATCTAACAAATTATTTGTTACTAAAGTTGATTTTTCTAAAGGAACAATTTTATCTGACATCATTGACAATATATATATACATTTATGTTTATATATAATATTATTTAACAAGATAACATGTTTGCATATTAAACCAAAAAAAAAAACGTAATTTAATATAAAAATGACCCTAGGACGTGTATTATTCAAATACACAGGAAATAAAGCCCGAAATACTCCCTGATCCGACCAAGCATTCTCCCGGTTTGGTTTGTTTGGATAACCTATAATTCTTGAATTACGCCACTGTTTTCTATCAAAAGTACATGAATAAACATGTATAGACTTGGTCTGTTTTGGTATATGAATTGAATAAAAACATGCACACGAACACTATATTAAATAATTATAGCATTTTATCTTTGTCTACTAAACATGCATATTTAAAATAACTCATTTCTTATTTTTTGTACCTGACATTTAAATTTCATAAATAAATATATATATGAGTATTTCGTGTCAAATTGTTGTTTTTTATAGTTGATATTGTACTATTCAAATGACTAAAGGGATTTTGATGGAATATTTAGGCAACTTATTCGATCATACACATATACATAACTATTTTACCATTTCTTATATCTTTTCAAAAAAAATATATCCTATTCACAGTCATTGTGCTCTAAGCAATCAATCTCGTGCTTTACAATGTAAAACAAGGTTTTCTTTTGAAAAAATATTGTTTTTTCCTTCTACAATCTTTTTTGTTGAAGAAGCTGTTTCGGCCAATTTCGTGATAGTTGTTGCTATGGACCCAGGAGTGGTTGCTATGGACTTTTATGCAGTTGCTAAGGGCACGAGATTGATTGCTAAGGACTTAATGATGGTTGCTAGGGATATGTGGGTGGTTGCTATAGAACCATGAGTAGTTACTCTGAACTTATGTGTGATGTTTAGGTTCGATACTGAACCTCCCTACTAAGTGCGACGTTTAGCGTTAAGGTTGTGCGACGTTTAGGGGCAGTCGATTTTTTTGCGACGTTTAGCGTTAACGTTGCGACGTTTGGCGGCAGGGCAGTTGCGACGTTTAGCGGTGGTTGCGACGTTTAGCGTTAGTGCTGCGACGTTTAGCGGCAATTGCGACGTTTAACGGCGTTGCGACGTTTAACGGCGTTACATGCGCTTTCATACACTTATCATTATTATTCAGTTATTAGTGTTATGTTAATACTTTTATTTAATAAATATAATAAAGAGTCACGTACACAGAGGAGCGCGTGCATACCTGATTAAATGTTTTAATGGTATTTAAATAAAAAAAATGCGCGCGCCTACACATTTAATGTGTGTTTTCTTCCTTCCGCAGGGTAACCAGCGTTATCACGTGATCTTTTGACAATAGCCGTGACGTACGTAGATCGAGGCAACGTCGCCACGCAACGCACGTGACGTCTATTGTCCCCAGTTGACGTTGGAGACCGCGTTCTGATTGCACACGGTCGTCTCGGGTGAGGGCGGAGAGGGTTTCCACCGCGAAAAGCGCGCGCGGAGACGAACAGACATATTACCCGAAACGACCTGGCCGCTGTACAAAACGTTAGTCACATTTTTTTTCAATTAAAAAAGCATGCTTAGAGCGTTTAAAATTCGTTCTGAGTCTAGAATCTGGTCTGCTTTGATGAGTTGATATTACACACGGCGTCCGTGACTGGTCGGAAAGAGCGAATGGGATCGGACATGATATTCTCGCTTAGAAAACGTTCCACGTGAAGCATCGAACCAACGTGCTACGTTAGACCGAGCCCGTTTATAAGGTGTTGACATACTTACCTAGTACAGAGAATAGCATGATCTACGTTAACGCTTACGAATGTTCCAAAACATAATACTGTAGAATCATTAATATTCATGGGGAACTAATTTTCGTTGTTTTCGTGGATGACTTTATCCACGAAAATTTATCCCCACGCAAACTTTATTTCATAGACCTTATATTTTCTAGAACATAGTTCCACGAATATATTTACCAACGAAATTAATTCAATCACAGATTCCACGAAATTTAATGTCAATGAAAATAAATAATTTAACAGTAAACACAGAAGGAAAAAGAAAGAAAGAATTATGATATCGAGATATCGAGTGTGTGTATAAATAATAGCAATACTATTTAATAATATCAATATTAATAATAAATAAATAAATAAAAAATGTAGATATATAAATAAATAATTAAAATGGGAGAAATGTTATATTAATTTTGTGCTCTTAGGAGCATGTACATATAACTACAATTTATTTATTTATTTATTTATTTATTTATTTATTTTATACACGTGAACGCGCGCCCTTCTAAGCGCATATGGAAATGAAGAAGAGTGATAAAAGAAGTCATAAAAGGCACGTTTCATTTATTCATGATATGAATGTGCACTAGTGTGCGCTTTCATACACTTATCATTATTATTCAGTTATTAGTGTAATATTAATACTTATATTTAATAAATATAATAAAGAATCACGTACACAGAGGAGCGCGTGCATACCTGATAAAATGTTTTAATGGTATTTAAATAAAAAAAATGCGCGCGCCTACACATTTAATGTCTGTTTTCTTCCTTCCGCAGGGTAACCAGCGTTATCACGTGATCTTTTGACAATAGCCGTGACGTACGTAGATCGAGGCAACGTCGCCACGCAACGCACGTGACGTCTATTGTCCTCAGTTGACGTTGGAGACCGCGTTCTGATTGCACACGGTCGTCTCGGGTGAGGGCGGAGAGGGTTTCCACCGCGAAGAGCGCGCGCGGAGACGAACGGACATATTACCCGAAACGACCTGGCCGCTGTACAAAACGTTAGTCACATTTTTTTTTCAATTAAAACAGCATGCTTAGAGCGTTTAAAATTCGTTCTGAGTCTAGAATCTGATCTGCTGTAATGAGTTGATATTACACACGGCGTCCGTGACTGGTCGGAAAGAGCGAATGGGATCGGACATGAAATTCTCGCTTAGAAAACGTTCCACGTGAAGCAGCGAACCGCCGTGCTACGTTAGACCGAGCCCGTTTATAAGGTGTTGACATACTTACCTAGTACAGAGAATAGCATGATCTACGTTAACGCTTACGAATGTTCCAAAACATAATACTGTAGAATCATTAATATTCATGGGGAACTAATTTTCGTTGTTTTCGTGGATGACTTTATCCACGAAAATTTATCCCCACGCAAACTTTATTTCATAGATCTTATATTTTCTAGAACATAGTTCCACGAATATATTTACCAACGAAATTAATTCAATCACAGATTCCACGAAATTTAATGTCAATGAAAATAAATAATTTAACAGTAAACACGGAAGGAAAAAGAAAGAAAGAATTATGATATCGAGATATCGAGTGTGTGTATAAATAATAGCAATAATATTTAATAATATTAATATTAATAATAAATAAATAAATAAAAAATGTAGATATATAAATAAATAATTAAAATGGGAGAAATGTTATATTAATTTTGTGTCTTAGGAGCATGTACATATAACTACAATTTATTTATTTATTATTATTATTTATAATTTATTTTTTATTTATTTATTTATTTATTTTTACACGTGAACGCGCGCCCTTTTACGCGCATATGGAAATGAAGAAGAGTGATAAAAGAAGTCATAAAAGGCACGTTTCATTTATTCATGATATGAATGTGCACTAGTGTGCGCTTTCATACACTTATCATTATTATTCAGTTATTAGTGTTATGTTAATACTTATATTTAATAAATATAATAAAGAATCACGTACACAGAGGAGCGCGTGCATACCTGATAAAATGTTTTAATGGTATTTAAATTAAAAAAATGCGCGCGCCTACACATTTAATGTGTGTTTTCTTCCTTCCGCAGGGTAACCAGCGTTATCACGTGATCTTTTGACAATAGCCGTGACGTACGTAGATCGAGGCAACGTCGCCACGCAACGCACGTGACGTCTATTGTCCTCAGTTGACGTTGGAGACCGCGTTCTGATTGCACACGGTCGTCTCGGGTGAGGGCGGAGAGGGTTTCCACCGCGAAGAGCGCGCGCGGAGACGAACGGACATATTACCCGAAACGACCTGGCCGCTGTACAAAACGTTAGTCACATTTTTTTTTCAATTAAAACAGCATGCTTAGAGCGTTTAAAATTCGTTCTGAGTCTAGAATCTGATCTGCTGTAATGAGTTGATATTACACACGGCGTCCGTGACTGGTCGGAAAGAGCGAATGGGATCGGACATGATATTCTCGCTTAGAAAACGTTCCACGTGAAGCAGCGAACCGCCGTGCTACGTTAGACCGAGCCCGTTTATAAGGTGTTGACATACTTACCTAGTACAGAGAATAGCATGATCTACGTTAACGCTTACGAATGTTCCAAAACATAATACTGTAGAATCATTAATATTCATGGGGAACTAATTTTCGTTGTTTTCGTGGATGACTTTATCCACGAAAATTTATCCCCACGCAAACTTTATTTCATAGACCTTATATTTTCTAGAACATAGTTCCACGAATATATTTACCAACGAAATTAATTCAATCACAGATTCCACGAAATTTAATGTCAATGAAAATAAATAATTTAACAGTAAACACAGAAGGAAAAAGAAAGAAAGAATTATGATATCGAGATATCGAGTGTGTGTATAAATAATAGCAATAATATTTAATAATATTAATATTAATAATAAATAAATAAATAAAAAATGTAGATATATAAATAAATAATTAAAATGGGAGAAATGTTATATTAATTTTGTGCTCTTAGGAGCATGTACATATAACTACAATTTATTTATTTATTTATTTATTTATTTATTTATTTTATACACGTGAACGCGCGCCCTTCTAAGCGCATATGGAAATGAAGAAGAGTGATAAAAGAAGTCATAAAAGGCACGTTTCATTTATTCATGATATGAATGTGCACTAGTGTGCGCTTTCATACACTTATCATTATTATTCAGTTATTAGTGTAATATTAATACTTATATTTAATAAATATAATAAAGAATCACGTACACAGAGGAGCGCGTGCATACCTGATAAAATGTTTTAATGGTATTTAAATAAAAAAAATGCGCGCGCCTACACATTTAATGTGTGTTTTCTTCCTTCCGCAGGGTAACAGCGTTATCACGTGATCTTTTGACAATAGCCGTGACGTACGTAGATCGAGGCAACGTCGCCACGCAACGCACGTGACGTCTATTGTCCTCAGTTGACGTTGGAGACCGCGTTCTGAATGCACACGGTCGTCTCGGGTGAGGGCGGAGAGGGTTTCCACCGCGAAGAGCGCGCGCGGAGACGAACGGACATATTACCCGAAACGACCTGGCCGCTGTACAAAACGTTAGTCACATTTTTTTTTCAATTAAAACAGCATGCTTAGAGCGTTTAAAATTCGTTCTGAGTCTAGAATCTGATCTGCTTTGATGAGTTGATATTACACACGGCGTCCGTGACTGGTCGGAAAGAGCGAATGGGATCGGACATGATATTCTCGCTTAGAAAACGTTCCACGTGAAGCAGCGAACCGCCGTGCTACGTTAGACCGAGCCCGTTTATAAGGTGTTGACATACTTACCTAGTACAGAGAATAGCATGATCTACGTTAACGCTTACGAATGTTCCAAAACATAATACTGTAGAATCATTAATATTCATGGGGAACTAATTTTCGTTGTTTTCGTGGATGACTTTATCCACGAAAATTTATCCCCACGCAAACTTTATTTCATAGACCTTATATTTTCTAGAACATAGTTCCACGAATATATTTACCAACGAAATTAATTCAATCACAGATTCCACGAAATTTAATGTCAATGAAAATAAATAATTTAACAGTAAACACAGAAGGAAAAAGAAAGAAAGAATTATGATATCGAGATATCGAGTGTGTGTATAAATAATAGCAATAATATTTAATAATATTAATATTAATAATAAATAAATAAATAAAAAATGTAGATATATAAATAAATAATTAAAATGGGAGAAATGTTATATTAATTTTGTGCTCTTAGGAGCATGTACATATAACTACAATTTATTTTTATTTTATTTATTTATTTATTTATTTATTTTATTTATACACGTGAACGCGCGCCCTTTTACGCGCATATGGAAATGAAGAAGAGTGATAAAAGAAGTCATAAAAGGCACGTTTCATTTATTCATGATATGAATGTGCACTAGTGTGCGCTTTCATACACTTATCATTATTATTCAGTTATTAGTGTTATGTTAATACTTATATTTAATAAATATAATAAAGAATCACGTACACAGAGGAGCGCGTGCATACCTGATAAAATGTTTTAATGGTATTTAAATAAAAAAATGCGCGCGCCTACACATTTAATGTGTGTTTTCTTCCTTCCGCAGGGTAACCAGCGTTATCACGTGATCTTTTGACAATAGCCGTGACGTACGTAGATCGAGGCAACGTCGCCACGCAACGCACGTGACGTCTATTGTCCTCAGTTGACGTTGGAGACCGCGTTCTGAATGCACACGGTCGTCTCGGGTGAGGGCGGAGAGGGTTTCCACCGCGAAGAGCGCGCGCGGAGACGAACGGACATATTACCCGAAACGACCTGGCCGCTGTACAAAACGTTAGTCACATTTTTTTTTTCAATTAAAACAGCATGCTTAGAGCGTTTAAAATTCGTTCTGAGTCTAGAATCTGATCTGCTTTGATGAGTTGATATTACACACGGCGTCCGTGACTGGTCGGAAAGAGCGAATGGGATCGGACATGATATTCTCGCTTAGAAAACGTTCCACGTGAAGCAGCGAACCGCCGTGCTACGTTAGACCGAGCCCGTTTATAAGGTGTTGACATACTTACCTAGTACAGAGAATAGCATGATCTACGTTAACGCTTACGAATGTTCCAAAACATAATACTGTAGAATCATTAATATTCATGGGGAACTAATTTTCGTTGTTTTCGTGGATGACTTTATCCACGAATATTTATCCCCACGCAAACTTTATTTCATAGACTTATATTTTCTAGAACATAGTTCCACGAATATATTTACCAACGAAATTAATTCAATCACAGATTCCACGAAATTTAATGTCAATGAAAATAAATAATTTAACAGTAAACACGGAAGGAAAAAGAAAGAAAGAATTATGATATCGAGATATCGAGTGTGTGTATAAATAATAGCAATATATTTAATAATATTAATATTAATAATAAATAAAAATGTAGATAATAATAAATATTAAATGGGAGAAATGTTAATTAATTTTGTGCTCTTAGGAGATGTAATATAACTACAATTTATTTATTTATTTATTTATTTATTTTTTATTTTCACGTGAACGCGCGCCTTACCGCATATGGAAATGAGAGAGTGATAAAGAAGTTAAAGGACGTTCATTTTTCATGATATGAATGTGCACTATGTGCGCTTTCATACACTTTCATTATTATTCAGTTATTAGTGTTATGTTATACTTATTTTAATAATATAATAAAGAATCCGTAAGAGGAGCGCGTGCATACTGATAAAGTTTATGGTATTTAAATAAAATGGCGCGCCTACAATTTATGTGTGTTTCTTCCTTCGCAGGGTACCAGCGTTATCACGTGATCTTTTGACATGCGTGACGTACGTAGATCGAGGAACGTCGCACGCAAGCACGTGAGTCTATGTCTCAGTTGACGTGGAGACGCGTTCTGATTGCACCGGTCGTCTCGGTGAGGCGAGAGGGTTTCACCGCGAAGGCGCGGCGAGACGAAGAATATTACCCGAAACGACCTGCGCTGTACAAACGTAGTCACATTTTTTTTTTCATAACAGCATGCTTAGAGCGTTTAAAATTCGTTCTGAGTCTAGAATCTGATCTGCTTTGATGAGTTGATATTACACACGGCGTCCGTGACTGGTCGGAAAGAGCGAATGGGATCGGACATGATATTCTCGCTTAGAAAACGTTCCACGTGAAGCAGCGAACGCCGTGCTACGTTAGACGAGCCGTTTATAAGGTGTTGACATACTTACTAGTACAGAGAATAGCATGATCTACGTTAACGCTTACGAATGTTCCAAAACATAATACTGTAGAATCATTAATATTCATGGGGAACTAATTTTCGTTGTTTTCGTGGATGACTTTATCCACGAATATTTATCCCCACGCAAACTTTATTTCATAGATCTTATATTTTCTAGAACATAGTTCACGAATATATTTACCAACGAAATTAATTCAATCACAGATTCCACGAATTTAATGTCAATGAAAATAAATAATTTAACAGTAAACACAGAAGGAAAAAGAAAGAAAGAATTATGATATCGAGATATCGAGTGTGTGTATAAATAATAGCAATAATATTTAATAATATTAATATTAATAATAAATAAATAAATAAAAAATGTAGATATATAAATAAATAATTAAAATGGGAGAAATGTTATATTAATTTTGTGCTCTTAGGAGCATGTACATATAACTACAATTTATTTATTATTATTTATTTATTATTATTTATTATTTATACACGTGAACGCGCGCCCTTTTAGCGCATATGGAAATGAAGAAGAGTGATAAAAGAAGTCATAAAAGGCACGTTTCATTTATTCATGATATGAATGTGCACTAGTGTGCGCTTTCATACACTTATCATTATTATTCAGTTATTAGTGTATGTTATACTTATATTTAATAAATATAATAAAGAATCACGTACACAGAGGAGCGCGTGCATACCTGATAAAATGTTTTAATGGTATTTAAATAAAAAAAATGCGCGCGCATACATATTTAATGTGTGTTTTCTTCCTTCCGCAGGGTAATCAACGTTATCACGTGATCTATTGACAATAGCCGTGACGTACGTAGATCGAGGCAACGTCGCCACGCAACGCACGTGACGTCTATTGTCAACAGTTGACGTTGGAGACCGCGTTCTGATGCACACGGTCGTCTCGGGTGAGGCGGAGAGGGTTTCCACCGCGAAGAGCGCGCGCGGAGACGAACGGACATATTACCCGAAACGACCTGGCCGCTGTACAAAACGTTAGTCACATTTTTTTTTCAATTAAAACAGCATGAAAAAAAACTGATCTGCTTTGATGAGTTGATATTACACACGGCGTCCGTGACTGGTCGGAAAGAGCGAATGGGATCGGACATGATATTCTCGCTTAGAAAACGTTCCACGTGAAGCAGCGCCGAGCCCGTTTATAAGGTGTTGACATACTTACCTAGTACAGAGAATAGCATGATCTACGTTAACGCTTACGAATGTTCAAAACATAATACTGTAGAATCATTAATATTCATGGGGAACTAATTTTCGTTGTTTTCGTGGATGACTTTATCCACGAATATTTATCCCCACGCAAACTTTATTTCATAGATCTTATATTTTCTAGAACATAGTTCCACGAATATATTTACCAACGAAATTTAATGTCAATGAAAATAAATAATTTAACAGTAAACACGGAAGGAAAAAGAAAGAAAGAATTATGATATCGAGATATCGAGTGTGTGTATAAATATAATATTAATATTAATAATAAATAAATAAATAAAAAATGTAGATATATAAATAAATAATTAAAATGGGAGAAATGTTATATTAATTTTGTGCTCTTAGGAGCATGTACATATAACTACAATTTATTTATTTATTTATTTATTTATTTATTTATTTTATACACGTGAACGCGCGCCCTTTTACGCGCATATGGAAATGAAGAAGAGTGATAAAAGAAGTCATAAAAGGCACGTTTCATTTATTCATGATATGAATGTGCACTAGTGTGCGCTTTCATACACTTATCATTATTATTCAGTTATTAGTGTTATGTTAATACTTATATTTAATAAATATAATAAAGAATCACGTACACAGAGGAGCGCGTGCATACCTGATAAAATGTTTTAATGGTATTTAAATTTTAAAAAATGCGCGCGCCTACACATTTAATGTGTGTTTTCTTCCTTCCGCAGGGTAACCAGCGTTATCACGTGATCTTTTGACAATAGCCGTGACGTACGTAGATCGAGGCAACGTCGCCACGCAACGCACGTGACGTCTATTGTCCTCAGTTGACGTTGGAGACCGCGTTCTGATTGCACACGGTCGTCTCGGGTGAGGGCGGAGAGGGTTTCCACCGCGAAGAGCGCGCGTGGAGACGAACGGACATATTACCCGAAACGACCTAGCCGCTGTACAAAACGTTAGTCACATTTTTTTTTTCAATTAAAACAGCATGCTTAGAGCGTTTAAAATTCGTTCTGAGTCTAGAATCTGATCTGCTGTGATGAGTTGATATTACACACGGCGTCCGTGACTGGTCGGAAAGAGCGAATGGGATCGGACATGAAATTCTCGCTTAGAAAACGTTCCACGTGAAGCAGCGAACCGCCGTGCTACGTTAGACCGAGCCCGTTTATAAGGTGTTGACATACTTACCTAGTACAGAGAATAGCATGATCTACGTTAACGCTTACGAATGTTCCAAAACATAATACTGTAGAATCATTAATATTCATGGGGAACTAATTTTCGTTGTTTTCGTGGATGACTTTATCCACGAAAATTTATCCCCACGCAAACTTTATTTCATAGACCTTATATTTTCTAGAACATAGTTCCACGAATATATTTACCAACGAAATTAATTCAATCACAGATTCCACGAAATTTAATGTCACTGAAAAAAATAATTTAACAGTAAACACAGAAGGAAAAAGAAAGAAAGAATTATGATATCGAGATATCGAGTGTGTGTATAAATAATAGCAATAATATTTAATAATATTAATATTAATAATAAATAAATAAATAAAAAATATAGATATATAAATAAATAATTAAAATGGGAGAAATGTTATATTAATTTTGTGCTCTTAGGAGCATGTACATATAACTACAATTTATTTATTTATTTATTTATTTATTTATTTATTTATACACGTGAACGCGCGCCCTTTTACACGCATATGGAAATGAAGAAGAGTGATAAAAGAAGTCATAAAAGGCACGTTTCATTTATTCATGATATGAATGTGCACTAGTGTGCGCTTTGTTGAACCGTAAATTTCACCAAAACGAATTTGTCACACGTGTGAAGAATTCGTACGAGTTTAGCACATGTTTGTGACAAATCCGTACGAATTCTTCACACATTGGGGTGTGAATTTTTTTTAGACCCATTTTTTAGATATCTCATGGTTCGAACGAGATTTTCACAAATAATGTGAAATATTCGTACGCTTTTGGCACACATATGGAATATAAGTTTTAAGTCTGGATTGGTATTTTTTTTTATGTCTGGCTGAATATATATGTATATATAGCTTGGATATTTGGTGTGTAGCATCATATGGACTTCTACCATGAATCTTCATACTTATTTTACATAGAGTTTTTAAAATACTTTATAGGAAAACCATTAAATATTCTTCTTGTCAAAAACATAAGACCTGTAGCTTAGATATTTGGTTTGTAATATCATCTTATGAACATAATACCAAGATTGTTCAAATTATGACCCGGGGTTAAATTACCTCTGCCCAAGGGGTCACTTAGTTCACATAGAATTATATGGGAAACCTTCAAAAATCTTCTTGTCCTTGAGCTTAGATATTTGGTGAGAAGCATTGCCTGGTGGACCTCTGCAAAAGTTTCTAAAATAATGTAGATCCAATATGAAATTAGGCCACTAGTTAGCCCCCTACCGGTTTAACCGGATGGGACTATAAGTTTGCCCTCCGTCCGTCTCTCCTTCTAGTCTGTCCGTCCGTCTGTCTGTCCGCCCGTCAGTCCTTCCGTACACAAAAACTGAATCCCGTGATATCACAAAAAATACTGAATATATTTTTATGAAACCTGGCATATAGATGGATGGCAGTAAGGTAGATTATACACGTCTTTTTTCTTCATATGTTGAAAAACCTGGTTGCTATGACAACTAATAGACATAAATATCACTATTTGTGATAACTCAAATAGTACTGAACATATTTTTTATGAAACTTGGGCAGTGGCCCTACTATCGGTGTTAACCTGTGAATTTCAGCATCGGTTATGGCGTTATAACCGGTAAAGGACTTTTGTATTGCTTGCAAATACTTTGATAATTGATTGTATTTATATGTTTTTCTTGTCTTTTGTTACACATTACACAATTCAAAAACCTTGATGTAGGAACTTTTTGGCAAAACTGATTGAAGTATTTTTCTTTGGCTCTTTCTTAAAGAAAAAAAAATCCTTTACAAAGAACGTTTGATGTTTTACCGGCTATACTAAGTCGTGTCTCTTACCTACCAGAACAAGCCAGAGTCTCGGAACAACATTGCACAATATTGAATCTCTTCGCACACAGCGAGCTTCACTTATCAAAATTAGACAAACTAGAAAAATGAAGAATACACGTTTTTCATTTATGCTTTTACCACATCTTGTCCAAGAAATGATCGTATCCAAGATTATAAATCAAAATCCAGCAATGAGGTTTGTATAAGAGAAGGTAGATCAACACTTTGTAGACCTTATTAAAAATATGAAAATTCAAAGACCGAAATTACACATATCTCCTGCTATATTGAACAATGTTCCCAATCCAGTTAGTGTCCGTTATTTTCTTATTCATCTTGGCAGGAACAGTGGTGTGATTCAAGAAATTAAAAATGTTATAAGACAACCAAACTGGGCAAATGCTTGATTAAGACTAAGAGTATCTGGAATCTCCTGGTATGACATTGTGGACGTTTATTTTTCAAGAATTTGAATTTGTACCCATATGTTCAGTTTCTTTATTTGTGTGTTACGGTTTTCAGCATAATTAAAAAATATGAAAATTCAAAGACAAAAATTACACATATCTTCTGCTATATTGATCAATGTTCCCAATCCAGTTAGTGTCGTTTTTTCTTATTTACCTTGGCAGGAACATGGGTTTAAGAAATACCCTATGTTCAGTTTCTTTATTTGTGTGTTACGGTTTTCAGCATAATTAAAAAATTGTATACCCAATTTTGGTGGTGGTTTTTTCCCCAGCAATGGAACTTGAACGTATCTAGATGGTCATCATAAAATTTTGTCATCATTAAATGTATTTATGCAAGACACCGGATTAGTCACCCATTCAAGATTTTACAGGATCCCATAACCTTAATTGGTCCTGGTCGATAACGTGTATTATCCAGCAGGGAACGAACCCTTGTCCTTCCATTGTTGTGTGGCTGGCGATGTAGACACACGGTCTTGGGCCGATTAATTTTTCAGTCAAAATTTGTATGCTGAAAAAATATTTATGTCTTAAACAAAACTATAATGAGAGAGAGAGAGAGAGAGAGAGTAACTACGGAAGCCGAATGGTAATAAAAGTCATAGGTAATAATATTTTACGTATATTTTTATTTATTTTACGTATATATATATATATATATATATATATATATATATATATATATATATATATATTAATAAAGAGTTGATATTTTGTTATATCGAGAAACTGATCGCGTAAAGTCGAGATAATTCTCGTAAAAACGTACAAAATTGTTCATATGAAGATAAATTAACTCGATATAACGACAATTAACTCGTTATTACATGTAACAGCTTGGTATAAATTATGAAAAAGGATATCGTTTTTACGAAATAACTATCATTTACAGATTTTTTTTAAACATGGGACAGATAAAGTGCTGCCACACTGCAGTATCACGCCGTAGACATGTGGCATGATACCATACCCAGTCACATTATCCTGACACTGGGCCAACCAGACGCGCAACTTCCACTATACTTCCCATTTAGCGCCCAAGCAAGGGAGCTATAACACTACACTATTAAGGACTTTCATATTTATGTCGCGACCGGGGATCGAACCCACGACCTCCCGCACCCGAGGCGGACGCTCTTACCACGTAAACACCGGGGCCGGTATATAATGAATAATGGTTCTAATAGGTAGACTAAAAACAATATGTCGAGAGATGGAGTCTTGCTGAAATGTGTGAAATTTTCGTTTGGATAATTTTTAACAAATGTTTTTTTGTTTTTTTTTTTGACGTGTGAAGAATTCGTTTCTGCCTTCAGAGGGGTCAAAGGTTGTGTACGAAAATTTCACATATTTGTGAAGAATTCGTACGGATTTGTCACACACATGTGCCAAACTCGTACGAATTCTTCACACGTGTGACAAATTCGTTTTGGTGAAATTTACGGTTCAACAGCGCTTTCATACACTTATAATTATTATTCAGTTATTAGTGTTATGTTAATACTTATATTTAATAAATATAATAAAGAATCACGTACACAGAGGAGCGCGTGCATACCTGATAAAATGTTTTAATGGTATTTAAATAAAAAAAATGCGCGCGCCTACACATTTAATGTGTGTTTTCTTCCTTCCGCAGGGTAACCAGCGTTATCACGTGATCTTTTGACAATAGCCGTGACGTACGTAGATCGAGGCAACGTCGCCACGCAACGCACGTGACGTCTATTGTCCTCAGTTGACGTTGGAGACCGCGTTCTGATTGCACACGGTCGTCTCGGGTGAGGGCGGAGGGGGTTTCCACCGCGAAGAGCGCGCGCGGAGACGAACGGACATATTACCCGAAACGACCTGGCCGCTGTAGAAAACGTTAGTCACATTTTTTTTTCAATTAAAACAGCATGCTTAGAGCGTTTAAAATTCGTTCTGAGTCTAGAATCTGATCTGCTTTGATGAGTAGATATTACACACGGCGTCCGTGACTGGTCGGAAAGAGCGAATGGGATCGGACATGATATTCTCGCTTAGAAAACGTTCCACGTGAAGCAGCGAACCGCCGTGCTACGTTAGACCGAGCCCGTTTATAAGGTGTTGACATACTTACCTAGTAGAGAGAATAGCATGATCTACGTTATCGCTTACGAATGTTCCAAAACATAATACTGTAGAATCATTAATATTCATGGGGAACTAATTTTCGTTGTTTTCGTGGATGACTTTATCTACGAAAATTTATCCCCACGCAAACTTTATTTCATAGACCTTATATTTCTAGAACATAGTTCCACGAATATATTTACCAACGAAATTAATTCAATCACAGATTCCACGAAATTTAATGTCAATGAAAATAAATAATTTAACAGTAAACACAGAAGGAAAAAGAAAGAAAGAATTATGATATCGAAATATCGAGTGTGTGTATAAATAATAGTAATAATATTTAATAATATTAATATTAATAATAAATAAATAAATAAAAAATGTAGATATATAAATAAATAATTAAAATGGGAGAAATGTTATATTAATTTTGTGCTCTTAGGTACATATAACTACAATTTATTTATTTATTTATTTATTTATTTATTTATTTTATACACGTGAACGCGCGCCCTTTTACGCGCATATGGAAATGAAGAAGAGTGATAAAAGAAGTCATAAAAGGCACGTTTCATTTATTCATGATATGAATGTGCACTAGTGTGCGCTTTCATACACTTATCATTATTATTCAGTTATTAGTGTTATGTTAATACTTATATTTAATAAATATAATAAAGAATCACGTACACAGAGGAGCGCGTGCATACCTGATGAAATGCTTTAATGGTATTTAAATAAAAAAAAAGCGCGCACGTGTTTTCTTCCTTCCGCAGGATAACCAGCTTTATCACGTGATCTTTTGATAATAGCCGTGACGTACGTAGATCGAGGCAACGTCGCCACGCAACGCACGTGACGTCTATTGTCCTCAGTTGACGTTGTAGACCCTGTTCGTCGTCTCGGGTGAGGGCGGAGAGGGTTTCCACCGCGAAGAGCGCGCGCGGAGACGAACGGACATATTACCCGAAACGACCTGGCCGCTGTACAAAACGTTAGTCACATTTTTTTTTCAATTAAAACAGCATGCTTAGAGCGTTTAAAATTCGTTCTGAGTCTAGAATCTGATCTGCTTTGATGAGTTGATATTACACACGGCGTCCGTGACTGGTCGGAAAGAGCGAATGGGATCGGACATGATATTCTCGCTTAGAAAACGTTCCACGTGAAGCAGCGAACCGCCGTGCTACGTTAGACCGAGCCCGTTTATAAGGTGTTGACATACTTACCTAGTACAGAGAATAGCATGGTCTACGTTAATGCTTACGAATGTTCCAAAACATAATACTGTAGAATCATTAATATTCATGGGGAACTAATTTTCGTTGTTTTCGTGGATGACTTTATCCACGAATATTTATCCCCACGTAAACTTTATTTCATAGACCTTATATTTTCTAGAATATAGTTCCACGAATATATTTACCAACGAAATATATTCAATCACAGATTCCACGAAATTTAATGTCAATGAAAATAAATAATTTAACAGTAAACACAGAAGGAAAAAGAAAAAAAAAAATGAAATCGAAAAAATAGCAATAATATTTAATAATTTATATATTAATAATAAATAAATAAATAAAAAATGAAGATACATATATAAAAAATTAAAAAGGGAGAAATATTATATTAATTATGTGCTCTTAGGAGCATGTACATATAACTACAATTTATTTATTTATTTATTTATTTATTTATTTATTTATTTATTTTATACACGTGAACGCGCGCCCTTTTACGCGCATATGGAAATGAAGAAGAGTGATAAAAGAAGTCATAAAAGGCACGTTTCATTTATTCATGATATGAATGTGCACTAGTGTGCGCTTTCATACACTTATCATTATTATTCAGTTATTAGTGTTATGTTAATACTTATATTTAATAAATATAATAAAGAATCACGTACACAGAGGAGCGCGTGCATACCTGATAAAATGCTTTAATGGTATTTAAATAAAAAAAAAGCGCGCGCGTGTTTTCTTCCTTCCGCAGGGTAACCAGCGTTATCACGTGATCTTTTGACAATAGCCTTGACGTACGTAGATCGAGGCAACGTCGCCCCGCAACGCACGTGACGTCTATTGTCCTCAGTTGACGTTGGAGACCGTGTTCTGATTGCACACGGTCGTCTCGAGTGAGGGCGGAGAGGGTTTCCACCGCGAAGAGCGCGCGCGGAGACGAACGGACATATTACCCGAAACGACCTGGCCGCTGTACAAAACGTTAGTCACATTTTTTTTTCAATTAAAACAGCATACTTACAGCGTTTAAAATTCGTTCTGAGTCTAGAATCTGATCTGCTTTGATGAGTTGATATTACACACGGCGTCCGTGACTGGTCGGAAAGAGCGAATGGGATCGGACATGATATTCTCGCTTAGAAAACGTTCCACGTGAAGCAGCGAACCGCCGTGCTACGTTAGACCGAGCCCGTTTATAAGGTGTTGACATACTTACCTAGTACAGAGAATAGCATGATCTACGTTAACACTTACGAATGTTCCAAAACATAATACTGTAGAATCATTAATATTCATGGGGAACTAATTTTCGTTGTTTTCGTGGATGACTTTATCCACGAATATTTATCGCCACGTAAACTTTATTTCATAGACCTTATATTTTCTAGAACATAGTTCCTCGAATATATTTACTAACAAAATTATTTCAATCAGAGATTCCGCGAAATTTAATGTCAATGAAAATAACTGATTTATTATTATACAGTGGCAAAAAAAAAATTCAACAAAAAACAGATGAGTGTTGATAAAGGTATATTTTTTTTACTTTTTTTTCCAGATGACATCGACACTGATGATAACGATAGTGACTTTGTCCCTTATTCCACAGATGAGGAGAGTGGTGAAAAATCAGGAAGTGAAAATGTTCTGTCATTATCTGAAAATGTTCTGTCACATCTGGTGAAATTGTGTCAGACAGTGTTAGTGAATGTTCAGACGTACCATTTCCAGCACTTATTGAAAAGTCACAGTCAGAACAACCAAAGCTGACCATTATGGTTTCCACACAAAAAGAAGATGGAAGTCGCAAATGTGACAAAAAACATTGTTGTAAATTTTGTCTTAAGTTATTTGCAAAGCTCCCAAGGCCCTTTACTTTAAAAATTTTTAAAAATTTTCCCAAAATTTTTTAAATTTTTGATGCTTTATCACTTCTTGTGGAAAAACAATCCCCTTTTGGGAAAACCCTGTAGTTTTATCAAACTGCATGGAAAAGTGTTATGATTTTTTTTTGCATGGGTTTTTTTTAAAAAAGTGTCTTGCCCTAATAGTATGGAAAGCAAAATTCAAATTTTCAGGGAAACAAAATATGCATTTTT
>CM037783.1:37977012-38027012 GCA_021229015.1 Solen grandis | reverse complement strand
TAATTTTTTAAGGAATTCTGCATTCACTGAAACCAGTTTTAATTTGATGTGTTCCATAGCATTTATAAATAATGTTATTTGTGTGAACCAGTCTTGGCTACTGAGTTTTTAGATTGTTTGCTCAAGAATTGGAAGGGCATGGGTTTCATCCCGAGCAGCGACATACCAAAGTCATAAAGAGGGTTAATTTTTGTTCCCTTTCTTTTCTGTGTGATTTCATAAATATATTGTAAGCTGTAATATTTTTGGTGGTGACAATTGTTGGGGTTTCTCATTATGGTGATTAGCAAAAAAAATCAACTTACTTCATCATGTCACTTAGATTGAAATTTGCGGTGACAAGGCATCCTGTGATTGGCATTCTAGTCTCCACATCTATTTTCCCCCTCACTGCAGAGTTACCCAGATCAACTGCAAGTTGTGACACCTCATCCGGAGTGCTTGGGTCATCCCAAACAAATGGCATTGATGATCCAGTGACCATCGCTGTCACATATGGCAATGTGCACCTGAGAAATTTCAATATTCAAAATGAGTGTCTAGCAATAAAAAAAATAAAAACATAAATACCAAGCCTATTCTAGATCCTATTGTAGGTGGTTAGATGCCAAATATCTTGAATGTTTTCAGCCAGAGAGTTTAGAAGACAGACTTAGAGCCAGGACAATACAAAATGCCTTTCCATATACATTATTAATTTTACTTTTGGGAGGAAGTGTAACATGATTACAGAATGGATATTTCGTTATTCTTAACTAATCTCCTGGGAACATAAACAGCAAATAAAACTGTAAATACATACCGTGACGCAACTGCCGTCCTTGGGCACCCATTTAGCCAAGCTCCACAGAAAGCAATCAGGGTCTTCCCCACCATTGGGTCGCCAAAAAGTACTGGAAGATTAAAGTGTCTGAGACATTCAATCTGCCAACAGTACATGTTGAGGCCATACATGGCAGACCAAGCCATGCATGCCACTCCAAAGACCTCTTCTCCAAGACAAAGAATGGCCTCATCTAGAAAGTCTGTCAGTGGCTGCAGAGATGTCGGTCC
Organism: Solen grandis; assembly: GCA_021229015.1. Lineage (NCBI taxonomy): Eukaryota > Metazoa > Mollusca > Bivalvia > Adapedonta > Solenidae > Solen > Solen grandis. The sequence continues at coordinate 38,025,959 of CM037783.1, read as the reverse complement.
TTCAATGAACCTCTCCATTTCTGACCTCGGAGAGAATTTCCCCATCCAGACATAGGGAGTGTCATCTATGCTGCCCTGAAAAAATTATTAGTTACTTAATTCTTGATTTTGAACAGATATTCAATACACAGTTTTGCACTTAGAGTGTTGTTTCCTTCACTCTAAGACATGCAGATATAGCAAAATTGTCAGATTAGCAATTCAGTAGACTTTTTCCCCATTTCCCATGTTATGATTAACAGAATAATATTAAATATTTTTTTAATACAGATAAAAAGACCAGCAAATGCCAACACTGCACTTTAATGAATACAGGTTATGGAAAATAAATTTTAATAATACAATAAAAAACAAGGCAGTCCAAAGGACAGCTATATCCCCCGCCGCTGGCCAAATATTAGAATTTGTTTGGTCATAGGATTATGTTCACCTTAACCTGGCATGGTTGTAGCAGACATAGAAGATCAGTTTAAGACAATTTAACTTTCCGGAGTTATGTATGAATCTCAGAATTCGGAGGCACATATATTAAAAGTTTACTGACAAGTTTTATATGGGAAACAGTACAAAAAGTGAACATCAATGAAGTATAGGATGTGTTACCACAAGGTAACCACAAAATACATGTGTAACTCAATTAAAAACTTTATATATATGACATAATTTGTATGATTGTGAACATGACACCCTATTATTTACCGAGTACAATAAATCACTGTGGCCTTGACCTTGAGCCAGCATGGATCATGCCTTCTGAACATCAGCTCAATGAGGTTAACATTTTAGCCGAGTTTGAAGAAAATGTGTCCAAGCGTTCATGAGAAATGGAGCGGACACGAAAATAACATTTGACCTGCAACTATGACCTTCACCTTGAGCCAGCGTGACCGCCTCATGCCTTCTGCACATCAGCTCAATGAGGTTAACATTTTAGCCGAGTTTGAAGAAGTGTCCCAGCGTTCATGAGATATGGAGCGGACACGAAAATAACATTTGACCTTCAAGTATGACCTTGACCTTGAGCCAGCGTGACCGCCTCATGCCTTCTGCACATCAGCTCAATGAGGTTAACATTTTAGCCGAGTTTGAAGAAAATGTGTCCAAGCGTTCATGAGATATGGAGCGGACACGAAAATAATATTTGACCTTCAAGTATGACCTTGACCTTGAGCCAGCGTGACCGCCTCATGCCTTCTGCACATCAGCTCAATGAGTTTAACACTTTAGCCGAGTTTGAAGAAAATGTGTCCAAGCGTTCATGAGATATGGAGCGGACACGAAAATGTTTCGGACACACTGACGGACTGATGGACGGACGAAGGGCATTCCTATAACCCCCCTCCTGCTTCGCGGCGGGGGATTAAAAAGACACAGAACCATGTGAATTCAGACTTGTAGTTTACCTTTTACTTTGGATTTTTATGTACCTATTTGACAAGAACATTGAAGTATGCACTAAACATTGGCATTCAATGGGGTGTTATTCTAAGCATCCTTTTTTCTTTCTATTCAAAAACAAAATACAATGGTATAAATTTTGAGGTCATTCCAACTTTAGATTGCCTCTTGAAGGTATCCTTGAAGATAATTTTCTGGGCTAGTAATAAGGGAAATTTTGGTACTCTCAGTTTTTTAAAAATTTTTCCAGTTTTTAATATCATGTTGACCTGTTCAAGTTGTCAATTACATATGTAAGTGGAGCATAAAAATAAGAGTAAAACTAACCAGCTGCCCTGTAACAGTATCAATAACTGTACTTCGGTTTATAACCATGGTGGATGACCCTTTCTGCAACCCAGCAGTCCGTACAAGTTCCTTCCGGTATATGGGGTTATTTCTTTTCATGGCAGCTATTAGGGTCTGTATTAGATCTGAAAGGTCCTCATTCTTCAGCATACACATATGACCACCATCCTTCGTTGTCTGGTTTAAAGCTGTGGCGAGATCTCTTCCCTTGTAGCAATCCCCGATAGCAAAAGACCCAGTACTGAAAATACAAACATGCTATTATTATTCTGTTGTATTTATCTTACATATTGATACTGTTCTTAGCTTTTGATCAAACCAAAATTATGACATGGTTTTAAGGCTAAATTTTGCATTAAAGTCAAATACATGATTTATCCACAGGAACAAAATAACTAGAAAAAAGCACATGTCTTCAGATAACAATAAGCATATGTTTTCAGATAACATCACATTTAATTATATTTTTAAGTAGATATATCTTAAGTAGATTTCACAACTTCATGAGAACAAATGCACAATGGTTATGCATTATAAACAAGCTTTGATTAAGTGGTAATCTGTATTACTGAATAACATGCTTATCTAGTATCAGATTTGGTACTGTTATTTTGTATACAGAGTAATAATATGTAATATTCAGTAACCCGATACAGTGGTTGTTATATCTCTTATAAATGAAAAATATTCCACATTTTGTGAATGGTAAATCCATTGAAATTGAAATTTAGCAATCTAAAAATCTTCCTCGCTAAGATTTAAAACACACACATTTACTAATTTACAAATATGTGACAGCCATGATAGATTCATTTCAATGACTCATTAATCCCTTTTTTGTGTTGGTTATTCATCAGAGGCATAGTTCAACTCTTTTCCTAGATTCAGACAGTACTGGCAAATTTGTTGTTATTACAGATATAAGAGATATATGTAGGATATATGTAAATTCATTCATATTTTCTCCTTCTTTGCAAAGGGTCCTGTAAAGGGCCCATTCCCAATGCCCACAGGACCCGTCCCCATAAAAATAGCTAAAATCATGAACTATCTTACATTTTTGCAAAGTTTTGCAAAGAATTTTAAACCAGTATCTCAGCATAGTATAATATGCTTAAGGCTTCTGCAATGTTCAACCAACCATTCAATTATCTCCTGTGCTCATGATTTATTCCCAAATTATTTTTTTGTGATTCAAAAATTGCCAAAGGTACAGGACACTTCCCCATGACATGGGACAATGCCCAACATTGAGTGCCAATGCCGGTTTATTTATGTAAAACTAATGTGCTCTAACCTGTGAATGGTCACTGAAGCATTGTTTTATCCTGTCCCAGTAACCTCTGTTTGGATTTTTCAGAATAGAATTTCTAGGCGTAGAAAGTTTATCCCATATTTAAAAAGGTTAGTTTATGACTGTTCTTGGTCATATATTATGTCAAATTCATAATAAAATTTAAAAAAAATGAATTTAAAGGATATTACCAATTATGTATATTGTTCTTGGTCACTGCATTTCCCTAAGTAAACATTTATGTATATTATTTGTATGTGTATTCAATTTCTGGACAGTATTCATATATGTATATATTAATATGTCCAAATAAAATTATTGCAATGGTGTATTCTAGTTGAATGTAAAACTTGAAATATTTTAAGGGTTTTTTCTAACCATTTTTAGAACATGACCCCCAGAACTCAGGGATTGTTGTTGGGAGAAACTATACCAACACACATTTATATGTAAATATCATATTTGGTTCTTTCAGACTTGCTGTTTTCAACCACACTGTAACAAAACACGCTGTAAAATAGCCTTTCATTTTTTTTTTTTTTGTTCCTTCAATTTGGAATTCTCTGTGATTTTTTGGAACGCAACTGGGAACACAAGCTAATTAATGGATCAGCAAAATGAGCTAATTATCAACCTGGATTATTTGATAGTATCAAATATGTGTTTGTTTGTTATTTGTTTGTTTAGCGTGTGGTTGATTACTGTTATGATATTTACACAATCATGTAGGTCATGACGCTTCCCTTGTTAGTCTAGGCAATTGACAAAATCGGGAAAAACTCACACTGTTATATACATCAACTGTTTTTTGATTGGTTAGAGACATGTACATATGTATGGGATTTTAATGCGTTTATTTGATTAATATGTAACTGTTGGCCGAGTTGGTGGTTTGACATGTCAACTGACAAACTGTGCAGTGCTGCTGTTGTGAAATGTAGTCAGTTACTTATATCTCATTTGCACCTTTGTTTTACAGTCGTGAAATTACCTCAGGCAGGTGTCCAAGATAACCCAGGCTACATGACACTATGTTTTTTTAAAGAATTTTTACAGTGGGTTTTAAACATTATTGTGTTAATTTATAATCATAGACCAGGTAGAAGATCTAGAAAAAAATGAGGGGGACAGTTTGCTTATTATAAGTTGTCTATTAAACCATTATTTTTATCATTTCTTGTTATTGTTGTTCTGGAATAATTTTACTGGGAAAACCAAAAAAAAAAGGGGGGGGAGGTCATGTAATTTGAATGTCGTACAGATTGGACAGTAGGCACTGTGACTATCCTTTTGAACCAGAAAAAAATCATGACATCACACGACGTCAAGGTCAAGACAAATGATCTATGATTGAACCAAGTTTTGAAGTGCCGCTTTCATATAAGCTATAAACTTATTTCTCTCATCTCTCATCAGAAAATTGCGGGGTCAAGTTCTTGTCCTTGTTTTTGGTCCAGTCTTGAATATCTCAAAACCGATAAATATGCTATTGATATAATTAGTAGCACTTTCAGATGAGATGTGGTTTTTGAAGATCAGGGTTGTTGACAAAAAAATGTTGATACCCAAAGTGCATTATGAACTGCTTATGTTACTAATGTTCCTGGTAACAAAAGAGTATGAATACATTTTGTAAACCAATGCATGACTGTTATTTGTTGTTTAAAATTTAAAGATCAAGGTTTAACCATTCATATCATTACTTGTTCGTATATAAAGTGTGTGAGTTGTGGGATCTAGCTTTTTTAAAATTGGACATAATTATATAAGGAAGTTACATGAAAATAAGACCTAATTTAAATCTACCCAACTTCTTTTGGCTGTGAAACTATTAGTTCATTAAATATGTATAGCTTGATGTATGGCTGTTCTCATGGTCTACATATTTAAATAATCAGAACATAAATGCAAAAAGTAATAATATAAACATCAATAAATAAGATGAATATCTATTTGTAGGCCCTTTTCATTTTCTTGATGTTTAATTGCCTACATCACAAAAGCTGTTACAGATAGGTAAGCAAGTGCAATGGTTTGAAATATGAAATTATATCCTTAAGTTACATCAAAAATAAGATATACTGAAAAACTGTTTTCCTATTGCTTCTGCAGTTGAACTTACAAACTTCCCCACAATTGTTATGTTACAACACGGTTACAATTAAATTTGCTACTGGGGTATATTTTAAAACTTTATGATCCTGTACATTCAGTAACTAAATCAATGAATTTAAGACAGAATTATTGGTAGGAAAGGAACCTTGTTTTGCATGTAAAGAGGCCATTTGTGGGATTTATTGCAGTCATTCAGAGGCTTCTTGAATACAAGCTTAAATTTTTTTTCATCTGCTATTAATAACAGTTTAATTTTTTTCTTTTTTCAACAATGGTGTATTTCTGCATTAGTAATGAATATGATCCGGTTTGATATAGTATGCAGTGCAGTAAAACCCTATTGTTTGTTCAGAAATTTTTTTTAGTTATTATTGTAACTGTGACATTGAAACATTAATTGTGGAGGATAACTCCTTAATTTTAAGATATATAGTAATAATTGGTTTTGCAGTTTGATCAATTTTTTTTCAATAACACATGTGTAAGGTGTTGAGAAGTATTCTTCTGTGTGCAACTCCCCCTACATTTCTCAATAAATTTTGTCCAAACATTTGCAGGGTCACCATCATTTAGGGCTCTGGCACATATTGTCAGTATTTCATGATTAACTTTAATTCCGGTTTAAGTTTTGCATGCAAGTTACTTTCGTGCTTATATCTCAGTACCCAGGCATTCAATTGATTTGAACATTTAGGGGTATCATACTATCAAGGAAGACAACACTTGATGGAATATATTAAAAATTATGGCCCCCCTTTAAACTTTGGTTAAAGTTTTGTATTCAAGCTACTATCCAGCTTATATCGTAGAAATTGTTTATGGTTAAGGAGTGTATTCAGGGGCATCAGAAAACCACGGAGATAACTTTTGGACTGAACTTTAAACAAGTAATAGCCTTTTTCTAATTTGGATACTTGCATGCTGTGTTACTGCTAATGTCAAAAGGCATGCAATTTATTTTAGACTTCATAAAAACATTAAGGGGTATAAAGGTATGTCAATTTTGAGTACAGGGTTATGAAGGGCAAGAATTGAAACAGATTTCATTTGATTTACCAACAAGCTTTTTGAATAGTCGAACTTGCTGTCCTCTGACTTGTTATCTAATCTCGTTATACTATGTGAGTTGATACTTTTATATTATTTCATAAATGAAAATCATAGTATCACATAACATATGGTTTAATGATATGATATATTTATGAGAAAAATATTTCATTCATTCAGACTAACATTTACCAGAACTAGAAGCTGGGAAACTAAAAATATGCAATGTCAGTGTGAACAGCATAATCACCTCGCAATTAAGGTTACCATCTTTCTCAATCACAACAGCACTTAATTTAATAGTATTTTCTTATTTTAATAATAAAACTTCAAGGTCATCATGCAACTTCATATAAAATGCATATTAATTGCTCTTTGTAATGAATATTTTTTCTAACTAGGTTAATCCTGCAATACATGACTAACAAGGGCCTCTATCGATATGAAGTGTTTTAGCTGAACAATTTTCAAGTTTATAAAGTAATAGAAATTAGCAAATGTGTTTACAGCAACAAATTAAGGTACATTTTTTTAAATATAAAAGTCATATACATAAATTCAGGAGGAATTGCATGATGGTTTTATGCAGATCACATGCAAACAGTTGTTATGGTTTTCTACAAATATGAAATTTTAATTCTCTGTGCTTGTCCTTTGGTTAATTAGGGTCTAACCACACAAACAATGAATGCAGAAAGCGTGAATTAAAAAATATGGAAAATGCTTCATTTTCTTTTTAAAGCCACAATAAAATGTATTTAGGCTAAATTATTCATGCATTATCTCTCTATAATTGTAGTAGAGGTATAAAATGGCACTTGTACTATCTTGCCATAGAGCTAGCTTTTGTGGCGACGTGGTAGAGTGTCCGATTTGCATACCGAGGGTCCCGAGTTCGATACCAGCTCGGGGCAGTAGGATTTTACTTGGTTACATTTGGCGCCCAACGTAAATAACCCACCGTTGTAGAAGGGATGGCACCCTTAGAAAGTCCCACAGATCTGAGGACAGATTCTTGAAAGGAGGGGGTGTATGTAGTAGAGGTATAAAATGGCACTTGTACTATTTTGCCATAGAGCTAGCTTTTGTGGCGACGTGGTAGAGTGTCCGATTTGCATACCGAGTTCGACACCAGCTCGGGGGAGCAGGATTTTACTTGGTTACATTATCATAATATATCACCATGCTTTATGTTTTCTTTCATAAAGCTTCATTTCATTCATTCCTTACTTAGGAGCTTCAGGATATCATTTCACCACTTCTTTCCTCAAATTCAGTGTAGACCAAGTTATTCTAGTGAATTTCTTATTTGACCATTTTGGTCTCATTATGAAGCAAAACAGACTAAAATAACGTATTGAGGAGCCTAACTTCATAATAGGTTCATGGTTCATTTTGACCTGACATAACAAAGTCACATAAATAATGTTTTTGTATGTCAGAAAATAACCTTTCATTCCCTCAATCAATTATGCAATTAGATTATGCAAAGGACAGTGGCTTGTAACTAATTTAATATCCTTATTCAGGTTTCAGCTTTTAAAAAGAGCAAAAATAAGTGACCCTGGAGGTTGTTGCAGTTGACAGCTCACTGATGTCCCTTTCTACATTGAATATTTTAATGGGAGACACTCAATGTAACACCATATTGGACACATGGTGCTTGACAATTTCTTAAGAAACAGTATGCACATGCCACCGTCAGAATGTAAATTATTTATATAAGTAAGGCTGATGCTGTCTTTATATTTACTTAATTAATATTTCCAACATCAGTGTATGTACACATGCTTTCTATGTATCAAAATGCATTGTTGCGGAAGACCTTTTAAACAAATATAGGAAACTCCTGTAACAGGCAGAGGAAAATATTGTCCTGCGGCAGGTCACTGAATTTTGCAGTCTGTCTAAAATATTTGATTAATTACTTTCTCATTTAAGTATCATTTTTTATTCCAGTGTTAACAACATGTTGTGCATGCTGTGATTTTTCTTTATTTGATATAAGTAGGCATATTATTTTGAAGGTAATGTATTGTTTTATTGCAAGATATGGACTACTTAAATATTATAGCAATTTGACTTTGCAAGGTCTGGACAATCTGCTGCATAATTCTGAGGTCTTTGTTCTGTTAGCTATATGACGTTAAGTAGTTAACTTACCTCTCCACTCCATCTTCCCGTCTGACACGAGCAAAATACATGGTATCTGAAGGATGCTGCACCTCTCCTTCCAGTGTAAGAGTGAAGTTGGTCTTCTTTGTCCATCCTTTCCTTGTCTTTACTTCATAACTCCCGTTCTGAATGCGAATGCCATCAGGCAAGTCCATATGGCTCTCAGACAAAGCCATCCTGATACCACTTATAATCCAAGTCACATTCACTTAACCACTACACTAAACTGTCCAAAACTCCTGCTGCACACTCAGATAGATTCACAATGAACAATTCAACTTTTGAGCTATTTCTCTACAAATGTTCAAAGCAATTCAGTTTTTTTCTTTTTTAATGATTGCCTATAACTGACATGGTCACTTTATAGTAATACTAATGAGTTGAACATCCAATCAAAATCAAGGACCAATCAGCACCAGTGTCAACTCAGAAATTGCACCCCCTCCCCCCCCCCCCCCACACACACCCCCAGAATGTATGATTTCAGGAAGTTACATGACACTTGGGGTATAATGTTGGGTCTACACATCATATGCCATCTTGAATTAATATCTGATATTTACCATTTCTTCATTTTTACATTTACACCTGGTAGTAAAGGACACTGTCCATATTCCCTGCACCTCTCAGTATATGTGTTTCTCCTTTTGATATTCCTATGAATATAGAACAGATGGTGTGTTTGTGTCATGCTATTCACAACTTTTTTGAACCTTGAAAACCATGAAAATGTCTGCTCAGCTATCATGGTATTGTGCTCCTGAGGAATACTGCCAGGGTCATACTTTTCCTTGCAGGAAACATTCTTGTGATTCTGCAGGTGTAATCTGTCAATGATTTTGGTTATTTTTTGCCACATTGTATCATATGGTGCTGGGAAAGGTAATGGCTCCTTACTTGCACGCAGAGAGTCTAGATGACACATATTGTCATAAGAAAGCACATATCTTTCTATTGCTTCATTCATTTTCTCCTCTGGTACTTTGCTAATTTCTAACATCATCACTCTTAGGACTATGAGAAAGATCTGGCTAGGACTTTCAGACCTAAAAAGAAAAACATTCCATTTCACTAAGGCTACACTTGGAAGAACAAAAAACACACACACACTTACAAATATGTGTTACTAAGAAAAATCACCATGTGGCATTTTTTTAGTTTATCCTCTGAAAGGAAATTCTTACATATAAATATGATGTTAAGCCATATTTTTTTTTGTGATTGAGACAGATGCTCATTTTGCTTCTCAGGTTGTGTACCACATGTGATGCAAAGATGCTTATAGATAAACATTTAGCAGAGGAAGAGCATGTATGAAAAAAAAATACAGGAATAAAGCATTTAAATACTTGCATTATTTAATTTAGTTAGTGAACAAATGAGGACCACATGGACTAATGTGCCAAGATTTGCATTTATTTTTGTCTATATTGTCTCTAAATTGCAACAATGACATAATTGAAAAGCAAAACACTCTTTATCTTAAGTGTGAAAACACGGGGAAAAGGTGAAGCAACAGTATGTATGAGAAACTACTAAATAATAATAATCCAGCAATTAATTGCATAAATGATTTACAATTAACATTAATTATCATTTTATATTAGTGGCATGTGATTATTTTGCAATATGTCTATAATTACATGTGAAAATCCATTAGTCAGCCAATTTTCCAGCTATAAACAGAACATAATTGTTCATCTTTATACCCAGCAAACAAATGTCTGACGGGGTGGGGGGTAACAAGAATTTGTAAATACTGAATTCACAAAGGATTTTTTTCAATCTGACATAAGTTACATGTTGTGGACAAATATGGGACATGTATAATTGGATAAAGTTTTGATGGGCTAACAGGTCATGGTCAAAGTCATTGTTACCGAAGACAGACTTTTGTACTGCTAACATTGTTTTAAAAGTGGATTTTTCTTGTGAAATTATAGTACATAACGAAAAACCATAAACAAATGTGCAGCATATATAGTTTGTGTAAAATTAAGATATGTCCAACTCATTTTCATTTCGTTAATACTCACTTGAATATTGGCTCAAAATACTGGATATGTCCACCCCCAGTCACACTGATGAAGTGACCCCTACTTCGTTGTCTTAGGCGAGCCTTTTCCCCTGTATCTTTGTTGCATATAAGCTGTCTGTCCCATGTCTCAGGATTTATTTTTGCAACCAAGTCTTCTGTCCCTGGAACAAAATTGTACTAAAACTTAAAACTATGCGTGCAAGAATTTAATTTGGAATTCATAATATGTAACATATCCATTTTATAAAACCACATTGTCATATGGTCTATTTTAAAAACATGTATATTTCCTTTTTAATCATTTTCGTTTACTTTGTCTAATATCATCCTAGGGAATAAAGGTATTATTTAACTTAGAAAACTATTTGTCATGGGTGATATACAAGATGTATTATATTATTAACTCTTTATTATAAAATTCCAAAATCCAACTTTGCACACTGAAAACACCCTTTTGTCATGTTAAAAGTTAATTTATTTGATGTTATAAGCAGTAGCAATTGCTACCAATTATTTAATTTTCATTGATGCACTACAGTTCATGTAGTATATATAACACTGTAAATGTTGAAACAGGCATTTTACATATTAAAAGATTATCATTCACTCACTTTTAGTAACCTGATCCTTCAATGTAATTTCATGGTACATGATTATATAAATCTGAATTCATTACTGTGTGAAGACTGCAGTTTTACATATAGCATATTAATGAGTATCTTTGATTTAAATGAGTGTAAGTTGTATTGGATGCATTTAAACAAACCACCATAACCATATTTTCTTACTATGCGATATGTTTTTTAAATACTATGTAAATCTTGAAGATACACTTTTTGAAACTTTTTTGAATGTAAGGATGCAATGCTTTTTATCTGCGGAGGCCCGACCCACGGGGGTGTCTGGAGACCGCTAAGATAATTTTCCCTAATTGCTCCCTTCAATTCCAGTCACCATAAGATAATTTTCCCTAATTGCTCAAAATGACATATATCCTCACTTAATACCTCAAACAAATCGGCATCGTATACATTACTTATAGTTGTTTCGTCAGTGCAAAGATATAAACCACACAGGTATAAATCATTATCCAAAAGGAAAAAAATCTTTATCAATTTTTAGCCAAATGATAGTGTCAAAATGGTTTTTTGACAAATTGAGATCCCGCTATTGATTTTATTATTTACATATATCATTATATCGCCGCTATGACGTTTTGCTTTTCTATGGATAAATTTTCTATAAAAATTGTAACAGTGGTAGCCTTCAATATCAATTTTTGAATGTTCATTAGTCCATGACTCTGTTAAAATTATTATATCGTTTTCTTTAACGGATTTTATGAATAAATCACTATAAAATTTGCTATCTGATAATCCATTACAGTTCCAAACACGTATTTTCAAACCATTCCCCGGGGACTCCTAGTCACTCCCGACCGGCACGCCGTTGATATAGAGCGTATCGTACGCTGCTATCCAGGCTATTTTTCCCTCTCGTTTTGCGTCTTTTAGATTTGGAATCAGTTTACATCTTTTTTCATTAACCTCAGGTGGAAATTGCTCACTGACAAAGAACGGCAGTCCCTTTAAGTTGAATGCCTGCTTCCGCACAGCCTCGCGATCCTTGAAATCCGAAAACTTACATACGATGGTTTAGACTTAAGCATACATAAGCTCATCGTCATACATCACAGATATAAATATAATAAATTGGATGTTTTGACACATGTACCCAGAGATACACATTTTTTATCCTTATTTATAATTTTACTTAGAATTACAAAGCTATAGTACTTTATATAAAAAACACACACAAAAAAACCCCACAAAAACACCGTTCATGTGAAAGCGAACAAAAAAAAATAAACAAAACAAAATAAAAAAAAAAAAAAGAGAGAGAGATGAAGAAAAAAAAACTAATATAAATTACAATAAACAAATCAAATAAAATTTAAACAGTTGATGATATTTTACTATTTTGTCTTTAATACATATAGCCAATATACATACGAAAAATAATTGCCTAAATACACATACTTAAAACGCACACACATCTATACATAAACAAGAGGGCCAAGATGGCCCTTGGTCGCTCACCTGAGAAAGATGATTGCTTAAGAAATAAAGATGCTTGAGTGTAAAAGTGAAATCTGGCTTTTTTTTATGGTGAAATGGGCATAACTCCTAAATTTACAAGTCAATATCAGTTATAATTGAACCCGATTGTGAGATTATAGGCATAAACATTGTCTTAAAGTTTAAAAATGATTGTTAAAAAAATGAAGTTGGTAGAGAATAAACAAAGTGAAATCTTGTATTTTTTGTATTAAAAGGGGCATAACTCCTGACCTAAATGACCCATCTCAGCCACAATTGTACTCAATCGAGACATTATGGTCATTAACAATGTCATAAAGTTTGAAGATGATTGCTAAAAAAAAGAAGATGCTAGAGTGTAAACAATGTGAAATATGGCTTTTTTTATATTAAAAGGGGCATAACTCCTGACCTAATTGACGGATCTCAGCCATAATCGAACTCAATCGAGACCTTATGGTCATAAGCATTGTATAAAGTTTGAAGATGATTGCTCAAAAGATGAAGATGCTAGAGTGTAAACAAAGTGATTTCTGGCATTTTTTGAAGATTAAAAGGGGCATAACTTCTGAACTAATTGACGGATCTCAGCATTAATCGAACTCAATCGAGATCTTATGGTCATAAACATTGTAATAAAGTTTGAAGATGATTGCTCAAAAGATGAAGATGCTAGAGTGTAAACAACGTGAAATCTGGCATTTTTTTATATTAAAAGGGGCTTAACTCCTGACCTAATCAATGATCTCAGCATAATCAACTCAATCGAGACATTATGGTCATAAGCATTGCCATAAAGTTTGAAGATGATTGCTCATGAAATGAAGATGCTAGAGTGCAAACAATGTGAAACTGGCTTTTTTAATTTTAAAAGGGGCATAACTCCTGACCTAATGTCGATATCAGCCATAATCGAACTTGGCCGGATTTTATGGTTATAAACATTGTTATAAAGTTTGAAGATAATTGCTCATGAAATGAAGATGCTAGAGTGCAAAAACAAATTGTTAAAACTGGCTTTTTTTTAATTTTAAAAGGGGCATAACTCCTGACCTAATGTTCCGATATCAGCCATAATCGAACTTGGCCGAGATTTTATGGTTATAAACATTGTTTTAAAGTTTGAAGATAATTGCTCATAAAATGAAGATGCTAGAGTGCAAACGAACAAATTGTGGACGACGGACGACGGACGGACGGACGGACGACGGACATTCATCGATCCTAAAAGCTCATCCTGAGCACACGTGCTCAGGTGAGCTAAAAAGTAGCTATATACTACTTTTATAGGGTAGCCTAAGGAGCTTTAAATGGCATATATAGTCATGAGTACTAAATCACACACACACACACACACATGACGGATATAACATCTTCGGATATAAACTTTCATAATCTTCACGTATATTTCCCTATTATGTTGTACCCCGATCTCTAATACTGAAAGCTTCCAAACAATACAGAGCCAAATTTTTACTTCGTTTGAAGTAATAAAATAAATTTTGCCATACTTTGATTAGTTGTATAAAATCTCGGAATATATAAATGACGAATGGCGCTATACAATGGGCATTTAAATATAAAATAAAATTAATCTTCGATATCATTTAAATCGCAGTGCGTACATTTCCTATCCTGTCTTTCTATATTATTATGTCTACCTAATTCTATGTTTAATCTATGTGATGAAAGGCGCTATTTAGCTAAAATATTTCAATGTTTAGTATATATATAATCTGACATTTCGTAAATAGTCTTAATATTTCTATATATAGAGATAAAGATGAACAACTTTCCATTCCCACAATCAAAAAAGAAATTATATTGTTGTTTCATTGGTTTTAGAAAAGCCTACGACTGCATTGACAGGAATCGCCTATGGTATAAGCTAATTAAACAAGGTGTAGATGGGAAACTTTTAGCCATTTTCAGATCTATGTATGATGAAGTTAAGATGTGTGTTAAACATTTAGGTTCATTATTTTTTTAAAGTTATATTGCTTTGCTCATGTCGGTCGGTCGGTCCGTAGGTCGGTCTGTCGGTAGACCAGACCTTGTCCCAGTGATAACTTAATTTCTATTTGATCTTTAAGTCTCAAACTTCATGTGGTTGTTGCTCATGATTAGTAAGTGACCCCTATCGATTTTGGTGTCATTACCTCAAAGGTCAAGGTCACAAGGTCACATGTTGTGTATGTATAATACCAGACCTTGTCCGAGTGATAAACATCCACAATAATGAAAGAAAATGATACATCATCCTTCAAATATCTCAAACTTTAAAACAAAACAACATTACAACATAAATTATGTTATCTTGATCTAAGTAATAACAAGGCCAAGTCATCAAACATATATACAAATGCAACCTTGTGACCTTGACCTTTGAGGTATTGACACCAAAATTGATAGGGGTCATCTACTAATCATAAGCAACAACCACATAAAGTTTGAGACTTAAAGGTCAAATAGAACTTCAAGTTATCACTCGGACAAGGTCTGGTATTATACATACACAACATGTGACTTTCACCTTTGAGGTAATGACACCAAAATCGATAGGGGTCATCTACTAATCATGAGCAACAACCACATGAAGTTTGAGACTTAAAGGTCAAATAGAACTTAAGTTATCACTCGGACAAGGTCTGGTCTACCGACGGACCGACCTACGGACCGACATGAGCAAAGCAATATACCCCTCTTCTTCGTAGGGGGGCATAAAAAGCATGTCAGCATTCTTGTTTTACAAAATATTTAAGTTGACTAAGTTGTAATTGATTATTTTCTTGATAACTAGAAATTTATGTTAAGTATTTAAGTACTTACCACTAAGTATGGCAGGTGGAGTTCCAGCCGGGCTATTTTGCTGCAGTTTATATGGAGTTACAAATGATTTAACTAAATTGGCATATGTACACAATGGTACCTGAATAAATACACAAACTATTATTATAAAAATACTTTATTTGATAAATATGACTATAATTTGTTCAAAACAATTTTTCACTGCAGATATAAAATGAGACAGAGTGATTACAGGATAATGTGTAAATAAGGACTATATGGTGCATTGTTGAGTCTATTACATATGAACCTGCATCTTAATATAACTAACAAATATGCACAGAAACAAACACGAAAAGTGTACATGTACTTGGATCACATGTCACCTGCTGAAAGAAGCATGACAGACAGACAGACAGACAGACAGGAGGAGTGATCCCTGTGTGTCATCTGACACATAAAACTTAGCATGTATGTTTTTCTATGTTTTGTTCATAATTAAACCCACCTGAAATAGTAAATCTTCAATTTGCACTATCTTCATTATAAATGGCATGTCTTGAATACAAAACATCACTGTGAATATAACTGTAGCATGCAATTATTAATTTTGGGCATATCTGAGTAGCAGTTTGAAATACTGGTAATTTTTTCTTCTTGTAACATGATTTAGTAAATCATTCTAAAGCATCGTTCTTTAAACAAATACTAAGGACTTTTTTTGAAAACACTAAACACATTGTCAAATTCACAACAATAGTAAGACTTACAATATTAATCAAATATGTCACAGAAATATCATTTCCATAGTCCTATTCAATAATGTTATTTCATTACAGCAATAGCTCAAGGTATTATTATCTCATTTTTTATATTAATAAATACCCCCCCCCCCCCCCCCAAATAAATAAATAAATAAAACAGGACTATTGTTGCCCTATAACGCTCACAAGTATACCGTCAGATTAATTAAACAATCATTTTAACTTTGATTAAAATTTCAGATACAAACTATTAAAGTTTCAATAGAGACTAAATAAGAAAATTAACCATATATCTGCAGGACACATGTTTTATGGGATCAAAACCATGTGATAATGGTATAGGACCATGGGCTTATCATAGTTTCAAAAACAAATTTTAATTCTGTATATTGTTTTGAGAAGAAAAGAAATATTATG
Organism: Solen grandis; assembly: GCA_021229015.1. Taxonomy (NCBI): domain Eukaryota; kingdom Metazoa; phylum Mollusca; class Bivalvia; order Adapedonta; family Solenidae; genus Solen; species Solen grandis. Next base: position 38,009,477 of record CM037783.1, on the reverse strand, counting down.
TCACTTATTGCTTAAACTACTTTAATAAGTAAAAAAAGAAAATTTATACATACAGTAACACAGCAAGATCATTTCAATTCGAGATATCAAGTACCTTTGGGCCAAATTTGAAGTAGCTTGAAATATGAAGAGAAGATCACTGGGTCATGATCAAGATCAATCATGGTCAAAGTTAAATTTCACAAATAAAAATTACACCGTGCTCCAAAATTGAAGGTTATAGCTCCCTATATAAGCCTAAGTAAAAAACAAGAGGGCCATGATGGCCCTGAATCGCTCACCTGAGTACCATTGCTTCAACTGATGTCAAGGTTTTTAAACAGACAAGGATTCTGATATAACTTAATCTAAACATTTTACCCTGACAATATACACACCAATATTAAGCAATGGGCCATATGGTTTCAGAGAAGACTTGGGCGCAGGGTCATTTATCCCGTAAGGGCCACACTTTGAAAATCTTTGTAATGAACCATTAGATGCTACTACATACCAAAAATCTTAGCTCTAGGCCTTATTGATTCATAGAGAAGATTTTTTAAGATTTTCCATTTAACTCTATGTAAAACAAGTGACCCCTGGTGTGGGGTCATTTATCACCATAGGGCTATGATTTGTACAATCTTGGTAATGCCTAAGATGATGCTACATACCAAATATCTAATTCTAGGCCTTATGGATTCATAGAAGAAGATTTTTAAGATTTTCCTATATAACTCTTGTAAAAGAAGTGACCCCTGGTGGGGGGCATTTATCACCATAGGGCTATGATTTGTACAATCTTGGTAGTGGACCATTAAGATGATGCTTCATACCAAATATCTAAGATCTAGGCCTTATGCATTCATAGGAAGAAGATTTTTAAGATTTTCCTATATAACTCTATGTAAAACAAGTGACCCCTGGTGCGGGGTCATTTATCACCATAGGCTATGATTTGTACAATCTTGGTAAGTGGCCATAAGATGATGCTACATACCAAATATCTAAGCTCTAGGCCTTATGGATTCATAGAAGAAGATTTTTAAAGATTTTCCTATATAACTCTATGTAAAACAAGTGACCCCTGTGCGGAGTCATTTATCACCATAGGCTATGATTTGTACAATCTTGGTATGGCCCATAAGATGATGCTTCATACCAAATATCTAAGCTCTAGGCCTTTGCATTATGGAAGAAGATTTTAAAGTTTTCCTATTATTATGTAAAACATGTAGCCCTGGTGCCGGGGTCATTTTTCACCATAGGCTTATGAATTTGTACAATCTTTGTAGGGGCCATAAGATGATGCTTACCAAATTTAGCTCTATGCCTTATGGGTTCATAGAAGAGATGTTTTTAAGATTTCTATATAACTTTGTAAACAGTGACCGGTGCGGGTCATTTATCCACTGGGCTATGTGTACATCTGGTAGTGCCAAAGATGATGCTATACCAAAATCAAAAGGCTAGCCTTGTGGTTCGGAAGAGTTTTTTTAGTTTTTCTAGTTAGCCTAGTGAAATCAAGTGACCCTGGGGCGGCAATTTGACCCGGTCTTTGTACATCCTGGTAGAGAGTCTAGATCATGTACATTACCAAAATCAAGGTAGGCCTGTGTTTCAGAGAAGATATTTTTTAAATTTTCATTTTAAATCTATTTTTAGTCTGTGACTAATTATGCAGGCCAGAACATTTATAAGCTTTAGTAGAGCTCATCCAAGAAACATCACTGCAAAAATTTCAAATTGGCCAAGGTTTAGGAGGAGATGTTGTTGAAGCAATTGTGAGCGGACACTACGGACCCGGACGTACGGACAACAAAAGGTTGATCAGAAGCTCACCTATGAGAGTTGTGCTCATGTGAGCTAACAACAACAAGTGAACATTGGTCATGGTCAATTTTGACCCAAGGCCAAATGATTTGAACAAACTTTGTAAACAGGGGTTTTCTTACGTGGACGCCCACTTGCCCATGCCGGATTAAGATCACTGCAGGCAAGTGATTTTTCAAAGAAGATAGCCCGGTAGGCAAGTTTATTTATATAAATGAATTTTTTTTTTTTTTTTTTTTTTTTTTCTATAGTATATCAGAGGTAAAATGCTTGCAAATTGTCTTTGATACATATTAACTAAAATTTACCTTAATATTGCACATATTAGTTTTAAAAATTAACAAACACCAACTAACTTAAAGATAGGGCAACCTGTTTTCACTGGGGGCTAGTATATGTTCAAAGTAACTTGCCCCCCTGGACAAGTGAAAGTCAAATCCTTAAGTAATCCCCTGGTAAAGGACTACTAGACAATTACACACACCAAATATATAAGCTCTAGGCCTTGTTGTTTCAAGAACTAAAAAAAAAAATAAATTATAAGTCTATATAAAAAGTGATTACTTGGACAGGTCCAATAGACTTTCTCTGGAATAGACTTACTCCGGAATTAAGAAAATTTGGGAATTTCCCAGCTAATCAGGTGGTACAAACAAACTTTTACAGTTACAACTTCATGGTGTTGCCCTAATTCTATTGTGAACTGTAGTGTACCGTGAAGCTATAATGGTAAAAGTTTATTGGTACCCCCAGATTAGATGGGAAAAACCTACAATTGCCGAGTTCCGAATATCATCTTTTTTGACTCAAGGGCCATAATGTGAACAAATTTGGAAGAGGTTCATTAGGCCATGTTACACATCAAATATTTTAACTCCAGTCCTAGTGGTTTCTGACGAAAAAACTGTTCAAGCATTTTCCTTTGTAAGTCTTACATGGGCCATAACTCCTGACTGAATTGACTGATATCAGCCATAATCGAACTTAGCCAAGAGATTATGGCTATAAATATTGTTACGATGCTTGAAGTTAAGAAATGAAGATGCTAGAGTGTACACAAAGTGAAATCTGGCATTTTTATTCATAACTCCAGATCTAATGGGCATTTATCAGTTATAATCAGCCTTGGCCAGGAAATTAAGTTTATAAACATTGTAATAAAGTTTGAAGAAGATTGATTAAGAAATAGAGAAGAGTGTACACAATGTAAAATCTGGCATTTTTATCATTCAAAGTCCATAACTTCAGACCTATTGGGTGGATATCAGCCATAATCAAACTTGGTCATGAGATTGTGGCTATAAAAATTGTCATAAAATTTGAAGAAGATTAAAAAATAAAGATGCTAGTGTACACAAAGTATAATCTCACACTCTTTTAATCGTTCAAGGGCCATAACCCCAGACTGCATATCATGAGCGGATATCAGCCATAATTGAACTTGGCCAAGAGATTGAGGCTATATAAACTTTGTCATTAAGTTTGAAGGAGATTGCTAAGAAATGAAGGATGGACTGATGGATGGATGACAGACACTGACTGACCACAATAGCTCAGCTCAGGTGAGCTTAGAAAAAATCTCAAACAACACAGCTGAGTTAGCTGTAATTTACATTTTATTCAAAGAAATTTATTTGAACCAAATCAAACACTTTGAAACAACCTCCATGATATTTATAACTACTTTACAAAAATAAATTCAATACAGGGAGATAATCAATATTTTATAGAATTATAGAGGACTAAGGAAACTAGCTAACACTGTGGGGGCCTCATTTTTCCAAGGGATCAACTACATTTTAGCAATTATAGTAGAGAAAAATTAGGTGAGTCAATCAGGTGAGTCTGAATTTGTGCCAAATGAAATAAATTCTGACCATTGATTTCAGAGAAGATGATTTTTTAAATATTCTATATAGAGTATACATATAAGGAAACTTGCAAACCCCGTGTGGGGCCTCATTTTTTAAGGGATCACCTTCATTTTAGCAATTGTGGAAGATGACTATGAGGTGACCATTTGTGCCAAAGGAAATTAAATTCTGACCATCAGTTTCAGAGGAGATGATTTTTAAAGTTTTTAAGATACAATGGTGTTGGTTGCCATAGCAACCAAAGTTCTGCATGGATCAAGTATTTTTTGGCATTTTTTGTAGGGGTCCACCAAAGGATGATTCATGCCAAGTTTCATTAATTTTTACCCAGTGGTTTCAAAGGAGATGTCTTTTCAAGCAAATTGTTCACAACAAACAATGGATGATCCCATAGCTCACCTTGAGCATGTTGTGTTCTTGTGAGCTAAAATATAAACAAACATTTGCAACATTAATACATGTATTCAAACAGCAGAATAAAGAAGCTAAACAATTATATCATCCACACATATTTACTAAATAAATTACTGGCCAGGGAAAAGAATATAGAGCACACACAACTAGAGTTTTGTTTTCCTAGAAAACTGATGTCTGCCTAAAAAGCTACATTTAGATGTTGTAAACAGCAACTATACTTTTGTATCTACAATATTCTGGCTAAAATTCATGCATCTTAAACATTATGCTCCCTACAAAAAAAATAAATAAATGAATAAACAAGAGGCCCATGATGGCCCTAAATCGCTCACCTGAGATAAATAGGTTGACCCAAGGACATCTGTTCCAATTTATTTTAAAATCTGGCCAGTAGTTTTGAAGAAGATGATTTTTAAAGTTTTCATTTTTTTTTCTTTTTGTAGCCATGGCAACCAGTTCTATATGGATCAAGTTTATTTTAGGAACTTTTGTGAAGGTTGACCCAAGGATCATTCCTGCCAAGTTTAATCAAATTCTGTCCAGTGGTTTCAGATGAAAATGTTGATTAAAGTTTTCCCTATGTACATATAAGGCAAATAAGCCCCGCCCTTGGCGGCCATGTTTTTTATGGATCGGAATTTTTTTTAGCAACTTTGGTAGAGGTTGACCCAAGGAACATCTGTACCAATTTATTTTAAAATCTGGCCAGTAGTTTTGAAGATGATAATTTTTAAAGTTTTCATATTTTTTTTTCTTTTTGTTGCCATGGCAACCAGAGTTCTGCATGGATCAAGTTTATTTTAGCAACTTTTGTGAAGGTTGACCCAAGGATCATCCCTGCCAAGTTTAATCAAATTCTGTCTAGTGGTTTCAGAGGAGATGTTGTTTAAAGGTTTCTCTATATACATATAAGGCAAATAAGCCCTGCCCCTGGCGGCCATGTTTTTTTACGGATCTGAATAATTTTAGCAACTTTGGTAGAGGTTGACCCAAGGAACATCTGTACCAATTTATTTTAAAATCTGGCCAGTAGTTTTGAAGAAGATGATTTTTAAAGTTTTCATTTTTTTTTTCTTTTTGTTGCCATGGCAACCAGAGTTCTACATGGATCAAGTTTATTTTAGCAACTTTTGTGAAGGTTGACCCAAGGATCATCCCTGCCAAGTTTAATCAAATTCTGTCTAGTGGTTTCAGAGGAGATGTTGTTTAAAGGTTTCTCTATATACATATAAGGCAAATAAGCCCCGCCCCTGGCGGCCATGTTTTTTTACGGATCTGAATAATTTTAGCAACTTTGGTAGAGGTTGACCCAAGGAACATCTGTACCAAATTATTTTGAAATCTGGCCAGTAGTTTTGAAGGAGATGATTTTTAAAGTTTTCAAATTATTTTTCTTTTTGTAGCCATGGCAACCAGAGTTCTTCATGGATCAACTTTATTTTAGCAACTTTTGTAGAGCCTCACCCAAGGAACATTCCTGCCAAGTTTCATTTAATTCTGTCCAGCGGTTTCAGAGGAGATGTCGTTTAAAGCAAATTGTTGACGACGGACAACGGACGACGGGCGATCACAAAAGCTCACCTTGAGCACTTTGTGCTCAGGTGAGCTAATAAATAAAAGTGGACATATTTCCAAAATTGGGCAAGATAGAGTTATGGTTCTTTGTTAGTGCACTTTGCCTAGTCATATTCTATTAATATATTAAGTTTCAAGTCAATACCTTTTATAGTTTTCAAGTAATGGCCAATGTTAAAGTTGCTGACAAACCAACAATCAGAGCAAAAAAATATGCCCCCGATCACAGATCTCAGGGGCATAAAAATATACCGGTACCAACTTTCAATGTCTTTAAAGGAAATTGTTGATGACAGACACACATATGGATGCAGGACACAGGGCCATCCTAATAGCTCACCATGAGCATGTTGTGCTCAGGTAAGCTAAAAAGAAAGCATGGCATCTAACAATCAAAAACATTAGGATCATAATGGACCTAAATCGCTTCCCTAAGTACCCTCAGCTTAAAATAATCATGCAAGTCACTTAGAAGAATTAGACCTGGTGGAACCTGAGTGTCGAGTAAAAGAAGAAACAGATTTTTTTTACACAAATTACATATATACTGAAACCAGCATGCCCCTGCTTCCCTATTTTGCTAATGGATCAACTTTGTTAGAAAACCATTTGTTGATCATTTAGGCTTCATGAAATTAACCCTTAACCTGCTGAATTTCTCAACTGGACTTAGACGGCATATTTTTTTTGGAACTGTCCATTATCAATTTTAGAGAAAACGAAATGAAAACTTGTAGTTGGTCAGCCAACAGTAAAGAGCCAAAGGCTTTACTGGTGGCAAAGGTTAGCACTAATGGTTCCAGCTGGCTAAGGGTTAATGGTCAACATACAACAAATTCATTTTTATTTCTGTCTGTTAAAATATGTTAGTCTTAGACCTATTGTGTAAAAATATGCAGATTTTTTGTAGTTAGTATGGAATTGGCAATCAAAAGTTGCAAAAATACCACAGGCAAGAAAAGATTGACCAACTTCTCTTCCTGTTGTTGTGATGTCATTGATAGAGCAAAGCCTGCAAGCACTATATATTGTATATTGAACAATGAATAGTTACTGTACCTAATTTCAAACTAAATTTAAGATGAAAATGAGGGTTTTAGGGAGAAAATGTGTTGATCAATTTATTTACATTTCTATAAAAAAAGAAAAGAAGCATGTATTCTTTAGACATAATAAAACTGCTTGCCAACTATGTTGTTTAGTGTGTTTGGGTGGGGCAATTCTACAGCTAATTGAGTCTTTATTTGTCTGGTATTGTTATGTATACAATTACCCTTTTTTTTGGGGGGGGGGGGGGGGATGTTGACACCAATTGATAATTACAGTGCAGGGTGATCCCAATCATTAAGCTTGAGCAGCTCAGCTACAAAACCTGTCTGACAAATGATGATAGTGATAGTGGTTGAACAGTACAGGAGCCTCATAGTACAGTACCTATAAATATTCTAGGTGTTTTTGTGGTTTGTAAGCAATGGCATGGTAACCTGATAAAGCTTGCAAATTGCAGTATCCCAAAGTTCCCTTCCGCTGAAGTCAAAATAATTCAAAAAGCTGTAGAATAAGTGGCAGTATTTCTAAGACCATGTAACTTAGGGTTGTGGTCATAACTAGAAACAACAACAAATTTCCTTTAATTAATGCATCAAACTTATATATTACCTGGAGATAAAGTCAATTGTTCAGTTTTATTTACCTTTGCTGATTATAACAGACATACTTAATGTATCATGGACATTACAACTGTATCTCTAGTACAGATCTTGATTTCAAATGGGTATACTGGTAAGCGGATATTTGGATCAGGCAGATACAGTCAAACCTATATCAACAGTCACCTCTGAATAAAGGTCACCTGACACCAACAGACGCAGTTAATTCCGCTTGCATACATGCCATATTTTCAGTATGTCTCCCAGGGAGGTTTTATGAAATTTTCACAGGGAGATTCGTGGTCCAGCCAGGGAGATTTTACGACATATATCAAAGAGACGTTCGTAATTTAAAAAAAAAAATAAAAAAAAATACACATTTGATTATCCCTTCATTAAATTCATTAACAGTTTATATTATATACTGTTTATTGCATTTAATGAAAATACCATTAAAATATATCTTAAAAAAATCTCCAAATGCCATCAAACTTTACTCATTCTAGCTTTAGCATTGCCTTGATAGCTGCTAATTACCCGACGATAATTGTTTCAAATGATAGACTGGCGAGTCTGCTACCTGTCTGAATCATGCAATTTGATTGGATAAGGACGATCAAACATTGCCTGTGGCTGTGTACAGCACACTGGTCAGGATTGATATTAACACATGTTCTTACGTAATCTTCCTGATGCTGTATCATAGCTTGGTAATAAAATGGATTATACTGAGTTTAAAGGGAGACCGATTTGATTTAAGTCAGACTGGGAGATTTTCACCTCCCGGCGGGAGATCGGGAGACAAGTCGAAATCCCGGGAGATTTAATCTCCCGCCGGGAGATATGGCATGTATGCGCTTGATGGTTTTGTTCTAAACTTTACTGTGAGTAACAGGAACCTGCTTACAGCAGTCAGTGATCCTGTCCCAGATCTTTTTTTATTGGCACAGAAAACCCAATCAATCATACTAGTTCTGATAAACTCCAAAAACAATTTAATGTTAATATTCAATTTTTTAAAACTCAGAATGAAAAGAGCATAAATTTGCCAAAAAAACAAACATTATTAAAGGGAAATCACTATTGTTATCAGTTAATAAATGGCCACCAATTACAAAATAACTTGCAATATAAGTATTGTTTGAGTAAAAAACAAAATAAGAAAGTAAAATCAAACAATAAACAATATGTGTATGAAAATATGTTTATAAATCAGTTCATATTTAAATTTGATCAGTTAATCTTTTGATTATTTCAAGGCATTTTATTTTTTTCCCATTCTGTTGATTAGCTAATTCAGGTAGAGTGAAATTAAGTAAGAAAAGAAAGAGTTAAGGATATCAAATGTATAGAAAGGTGACTATAAACAATTCAGTTCACTGTGAACAAAACAATGTGAGAATATGGTTGCGGATTATTTTTTTCTTGCTAACTAGGCCTATTCCGTTCACTGGATGACTTTATTGTTGACATTGCTGTTAATCTTGAGAAATAATAAATCAAGATCTGGGAAAAGAAAAAAAAAAAAAAGTCTGTACAGGTTGAATGAAAAATTCAGAAAATCAATCAATGTGTCCAATTTCTTTTATATAAAAGTAAGATAAAGAAAGATAGAAAGAAAGACAATAATAAAGTGAATACTTTGATGTTTAATAAACGCACACATAACATGGCAAAAGAATGAATATAAAGGAGTTTCTATCTATCTGATATAGACACATTGGTGTAAGTGACCCTCCGAACAAAGGGCACCTGTGAACAAAGGTCACTTTTCTAATATCCCTTGTTCACAGGTTTGACTGATTTCGAAACAATTATCATCCATTATCATCAAATGCAAAGGTATCACACCAACATGACATACATGTATAGTCCTAAGTATCAACAGACTTCAAGCTGACATTTACAGCTATGTCATAAATATTCATTTTAAAAATAATCAAGCCGTTCATGAAATAGAATATACCTGTATGCAGCAAATTATAAAAAAAAAGTTCAGCAGTCAACATTTTTCCCTTCAAGACTAAGCTCAAAATAAGCAGGACAAAGTGTTTATATTGAGTCCTCACATGACTCTCCCTACATCATGGAGAAAATTGGGATGTTACTGTTTCATAATTTTTAATGTCAACTTCACAATCAACAATTGGATTTCCTATGTCTGTATTGCTCAACTACTCATTACAATGTAAGAAACGCTGCAACTTCGCATGTTTGTCAATCAAATAGACAAAAAATGTTTTCAATGGCCACAGTCTGTGATTATTTTGATTGGTACAATTAAATATCAGATACATTTGTGTGTGATAGCATGGAATGTCAACACAAGATTGTCATTTTTACTGGGATTAACAATCCATGCTATAACATCTACTTGTATTTGCTATTTACATATTATTACAAACATCAAGGGCAATAACTCTGCTAAATCTGTGCCATCTGTATTCGTAATCTAAAATCCTTAAGAGAAAAGAAAGAAGATTAAAGGTTGAGCTTTCTGTCTGATATCAGTATCACATCTCTGTACCTATTGCTTATCAGCAGATGCCATTTCACATTTCAAGCTTATTCATTTCCAATAGCAAACCTAATGGCATCTGGGCCAATTTTCATGTCACCAGAATCGTTGTCTCTCCCAGTGTAGAACTGAGCCCAGATAGGGCAGTGATCACTGACCACTCCACCCCAGGTCCAACCCTTTGGGATCCATGGGCTTGTCAGGCCTTCCCTGATTACACCCGAGATGTCTGAAAATAGAAGAAAAATAAAAGATAAAGAGAACTATCATTGAAAATGATGAATACCCCAGATACCGCTTTGTCAGTTATTGTAACCATGTCAGAGAAAGTCTTGACAAAGTTGAAGGATAAAAATAAAAACACACCAAAACCAGGTAGAGCTCTGATTCATTTAAACATGTATCGCAGACAAAAAAAAAAAAAAAAAAATCAGTTCAATAAATAAATCAAGAGGGCCAAGACGTGTCCCTCACCTGAGTAATATTGATGATATCATGATACACACTACTGGTCCAACCCAGGAACCATCATAAAGGATTTGTATGAATTGTAAGAACTTGTTTTCTGAGCAAAGATATCAGATTAAACAATTAAACCTAATCTGCCTTAACCCTTTCCCACATATATACTCATTTTGACGCCCTCAATAGGTACCACATAAAGCCTGATCTGCAGAAAACCACAGTTAATCATACAAATTTAATACAAATACTCATTTCAGACCACTGAGGCAGCGAACAGCATAAACCTGATCAGCCTGCGAGTACTCGCAGGTGATTGGTTTTTGCTGTTCGCATAGGTCTTTTCATGGTGTCCTTTATGAGGGAAAGGGTTAAAGATACCAGCTAGGTTATATAGATTTATACTAGCCACACATCCATAATATATGCAAAACTGATCAGTGGTTCAAATTTGAAGACCATAGCTAAAAATTCAAAAGTAGATCAGGTTCATCCAAAGACAAAGTTCAAGGACAAAGTTCAATTCTATACACAAACTGTGCTTGTGGCTTAAATTTGAAGGCAATAGCTAAAAATTCAAAAGTAGATCGTGAGGTTCATCCAAGGACAATGTTCAAATCTACACACAAACATTGCTTGTGACTTAAATTTTAAGACCATAGCTAAAAATTCCTAAGTAGATCAGGTTCATCCAAGGACAAAGTTCAATTCTACACAGAAACAGTGCTTGTGGCTTAAATTTGAAGGCAATAGCTAATTAGAAATGTTTATAAAACATATATGCCCCCCTCATATGCCACAATATTTATATAGTTATATGTATGATGTTTGACTTCATAACATGGGCATGTCACAAATTGGCCCAGGACTTATTTTGGTGAAGGTTTACTACTGATAATTATGAACACTGCTAAAAAGATGAAACTAAATCTTCACTGAAATAAATGGAATTGGAGATGATTTACAAGGTTTCATGGTCAGTCAGACAATACTTACTTATCACAGTGTTTGTGAGGATTCAACTTAAAACCTTGTGACCTTGACCTTTGAGGTACATACCCCAAAATCAAAAGGGTTTTCCTATTACCTATAAGCAACCATTGTGCAATATTTGATACAAAAGAGATACTTAGTTATCAGTTGGACAATACTTCCTTTACAAACTGAGAGAATTTAATTTGTGACCTTGACCTTTGAGGTACAGACCCCCAAATCAACAGGGTTCTTCTACTAGTCATAAGTAACTATTGAATAATGTTTGAGACCAAGGAGTCAATTAAATTTTGAGTAATCAGTTGAACAATGCTTAATTTACACATTGTTTATAAGAATTTAACTTCTTAACTCATTACCATGACCTTTGAGGTACAAATCATCCTAAGATCAATAGGGGTCTTCAACTAATCAAAAGCAATAGCCATATTCAGTTTGAGATCTCAGGGCCAAAAAGAACTTAAGTTCTCACTCAGACAAGACTTTTCTATCTATAAAATATGTTAACCCTTTCCCTCATAGAGGAAACCATGAAAAGACCTATGCGAACAGCATAAAACCAGATCAGCCTGCGAGTAACTCGCAGGCTGATCAGGTTTTATGCTGTTCGCTGCTCCTCAGTGGTCTGGAAATGAGGACTTTATAATTAAATTTGATGAGGTTTAACTGTGGTTTTCTGCAGATCAGGCTTTATGTGGTACCTACTGAGTGCGTCAAAATGAGTCTATATGAGGGAAAGGGTTAACAAGTGACCTTGACCTTTGAGGTCTGACACTAAAATCAATAGGTGTCTTCTACTACTAGTCATGACCAATCACCCAATGAAGTAAGACGAATGTGGGCCCAGCATTCTCCAGTTATTGATCGGGAACGATTTCACATTCAAGGTCACTGTAACCTTGACCTTTGACCAAGTGACCCCAAAATCAATACGCGTCATCTACTAGTCATGACCAATCACTCTATGAAGTATGAGGAATGTGGGCCTAAGCGTTCTCCAGTTATCGATCGGAAACAAAGTGGTCTATCGATGGACTGACTGACTGACAGACCATCTGACCGACATTTGCAAAACAATATGTCCCCTCTTCTTCAAAGTGGGGCATAAAAATTCAAAGTAGATCAGGTTCATCCAAGGACAAAGTCTATGCACAAACTTGTACCTCTGGCCAAAAATTTGAAATGAAACAAGAGGGCCATCATAGCCCTAGAATGCTCACCAGAGTACCATCAGCTTGATAAAAAATTCAGTTTATTCTTGGTTAAAATTCAAATACAAACAATATCAAAGTTTCTATACAGACTAAATAAGAAAACAAACCAACCATTCTTAAGGGATCAAAACTTTGTAATGACAGTATGGGCCTATTATAGGTTCAAAACAGAATTTACTTCTGGTTTGAGAGGAGAAGAAATATTATATCATTTATTGCTTCACAACATGAGTATAGTATTGTGCTTTAATCAAATTTGAAATTGTTTTTTTTTTTTAATTAAGTTAAAAAAAAACATAGCCATTATTGCCCATTAAGGCTAGGTTTTATGTCAAATTTGTATTTTTTTCCCCTTTAATTAATTAAAGACCCATGGCCATTATAGCCCGTTAAGGCTTGGCATTATGTGTGGCCTTAATTTTGAATTTTGAGTGAAGTAATTTACTTTTGAAATGATATATAATTTATAATAATTTATTATAATCTATAACATGTATTTAACTGACTAAATCCCAAACTGCCGAAATAAAAACCAAAGATGTAAATGTCTGGAAGAGGTCTTGGAAATAGTTCAAATTTGAATCTAAATAGCTATCATGGAGATTTCCTTAAAAAGAGCTGAAAAATGTGAGAACTACTTGGATATCTGGGTGCACATTGCAAGAGGGCTCATAATGGGTGGGGGTATTTGGTTTATTTTTGTTGTTTGGACCAGTGGTGTGTCCTCCAACAGAAGGAGAGGTCTGTCAATTTGTGGGGGGAGGCTTATATTATAGACAGAAAATAGATTGAGCTAAAATTGAGTACAAAATTGGAAATGATTTTTTTCCTTGTACGGGAGATACATGGGTATTTGTTAGCAAAAAAACCCAAACAAAACGAATAAATAATCATTTAGGCCAAAAATATCTAATTTCTAGGCCTTTCTAGAAACACATGTGCCAATAAAATGACCAAAGGAACATCTGTACAAAAATATTTTTAAATCCAGCTGGTACTTTTGAACAAGAAGATTTTGAAATTTTCACATTTTTCCCCGTTTTAGTTGCCATGGTCTCCAGATTTTGACATGGAATTTTATTTTTTGAGCAACTTTGGAAGAGGACCACCCATGGAAAATTCTTGTAAAGTTTTGTGAGAATTGGCCCAGTTGTTAAGGAGGAGATGTTGTTTAAGTTAAATATTGGCAACGGACATTCATTGGTCACAATACTCACCTTTGAAAAAGTGAGCTAAAAATCTAGCTGACCATCTTGAGAATACATTTACCAAGGAACACTGCTTAAAAAATACAGCAGAGGCCCAAGAGGTTATCATTAGTGAAGAACAAAATTCTGAGCATTGGTTTTTTGAAATAATCCATAGTGTTCAATTTTGATCAATGGTTTCACATTAGAAAATTAACAAGAGGGCAATAAAGGCCCTGGATCACTCACATGAGTATAGGGTTACCCAAGGAACATCTGTACTAAAATGTTTTGAAATCAGGCCAGTAGTTTTGAAGGAGATTAATTTTGAAGTTTTCATTTTTTTTTTTCTTTTGGCAACCAGAGTTCTACATAGATTAATTTTATTTTAGCAATTTTAGTGAAGGGCAACCAAAGATTTTTTCATTCATGCATTCTAAGTTTCATCATTTTTATCAAGTAGTTTCAGAGGAGATATCTTTTAAAGAAAACTGTTGAGCACATAATGCACAACAGACAATAACAGAAACAAGGTGATTAGACTAGCTCACATTGAGTTTCCCCATAACATACAGAGGACATTTTCTCTTGTAACCCTTGACCTACCTGTGTACACATGCTTGGTGTGTGAGGAGATCCAGATGTTGTCATATGCACGGCTGCCCTTCAGGTTGACATTGCTGATGTTGGTGTGGAGATTCTCATCCACACAGTTCTGGTAACCCTGCTTCCTCAGGTGGTCGAAATCTGTCACACGAACAGTCTTAAGGTCAGCACACAGGATAGGAACATAGGTGTCAGAATAGTTTTCTGTCAAAACCAGAACTTTCACCGAGGTGATTAATACCCCCACTACCCTGCTATTTATCAGTCAATAGCATATTTATGTTTTTTACCAGCTGACATACTCATCAAAGTCTGTGGCAAAAATATCATCCTGGCATGCAGGAAGAATATAGCCTGTAACCTTTGTCACATATGTTTGAACATTTTTGAGATAGTATTGATTTTAAGCACAGCAAAACACAAAGTCTGTATGTTAACAACAGTGTATAATTCTTCTATGAAATGAAAATTATGAGGGTCTTTAATCTATTTAAAGAAGATGATGGGAAGAAAAAGAACAACTATCAATACATAATGAGTAATCATCCATAAATAAGACTATTGTCTTATAATTTAGTGATAAACATGATGGAAATGATACAGCATACTAATAATACTAGTATTACCAGAATTCAGTATGAGATACACTTTTGGCTAATAATTTACAGTGGTATATATTATGTGCTAACCTATTTACATGAGCAATGGTATTCCCATCTGGACATTGATGTGGCCTACATTTGTACCAAACTATTTGGAAATTCTGCGATTCTATGTCAAGTTACAGCCCAGACAAGCATATTGGAATTGATTTTCTATTGTTGACCTCAAAGTATGACCTTGACCTGTGAGCTAGCATGACCTTGACCTGTGAGCTAGCAATCTTTATCTTTCACCGGACACTCCATCTTAATATAGTTAACATTTGTGCCAAACTATTTGGAAATCCAGTGAGGCATTATTAAATTAGACAAAAAAAATTGGGACAGATGGACAGGAAGACACGTGATACCAGGGGTAGTGGGCTTTTTTCCTACAAATCTGAAGTCCTTAGAGGTGAAGGTTGTGAGATTGATTCGTGTACGAGGCAAGAACTTTTATGACACCCATAAGTGGTCCAACTACTGAAACTGACTAGTTCATTTAAACCTGATTCCCAAATGATACTGACAAAGTGAATTTAAATTTGAAACAAGAAACAGGCCAAAAAATACGAAACCAGGATTTCAATGGTTGCCCTAGGTAACCAAACTATTATTTATTTCCAGCCTTGCTGAGCAAACATATGATGTTAATTAAATCATTATCCATTGATGATTGACAAAGGAAATTATTTTATGGAAACAAAAACTATTTTAGTAACAGTGGCCTTGACCTTACTGATCTAAAAATAAATCCCAAACTTCCTCTTCCAATGAGGAATCTCTCAACGAAATCTGATCATTATACTCAACTCCTAAAAAAATGAGATATCTTACAGAAACAAGATGTGTTTGAAAAACACTTTGCCCCCGTCTGAGCAGGTCAGATGTCAAATATTGATGCCAATTGAATGCCATTTATGAGTGTAGTAAGTATGTCAATTATATAGACTTCATATAGTAATGAAATAATGCTTAAGATAAAAAAAAAAAATCATAAAAAAGGGAGATAATTAAAAAACAAAACAAAAAAAACCAAGAAGGCCATGATGGCCCTGATCACTCACCTGAGAAACATTGCCCTCAATGTTAATTATTGTGTTATGAGTTATACTGAATACAGATCTATGCAGATCCTCTAAATTCAACACAAAAAACTGTACCTACCATCCAAACTTTGAAGGTCATAGCCCTAATTAGTCTATATAAAATCAAGTGACTCATAGGGCAGGGTCAATTTTGACCCCAGGGCCATAATTAAAACAGACTTGGATGAGGTCCACAAGTAAACATCTTAACTCCAGGCTTTGAGAACAAGAGGCCCATGATGGCCCTAAATCGCTCACCTGAGATAAATAGGTTGACCCAAGGAACATCTGTACCAATTTATTTTAAAATCTGGCCAGTAGTTTTGAAGAAGATGATTTTTAAAGTTTTCATTTTTTTCTTCTTTTTGTTGCCATGGCAACCAGAGTTCTACATGGATCAAGTTTATTTTAGGAACTTTTGTGAAGGTTGACCCAAGGATCATTCCTGCCAAATTTAATCAAATTCT
This sequence comes from Solen grandis, assembly GCA_021229015.1. Classification (NCBI taxonomy): domain Eukaryota; kingdom Metazoa; phylum Mollusca; class Bivalvia; order Adapedonta; family Solenidae; genus Solen; species Solen grandis. The sequence goes on along the minus strand of CM037783.1, from coordinate 37,992,974 downwards.
GTCCAGTGGTTTCAGAGGAAATGTTGATTAAAGTTTTCCCTATATACATATAAGGCAAATAAGCTCCGCCCCTGGCGGCCATGTTTTTTACGGATCAGAATTTTTTTTAGCAACTTTGGTAGAGGTTGACCCAAGAAACATCTGTACCAATTTATTTTAAAATCTGGCCAGTAGTTTTGAAGAAGATGATTTTTACAGTTTTCATATTTTTTCCTTTTTGTTGCCATGGCAACCAGAGTTCTACATGGATCAAGTTTATTTTAACAACTTTTGCGAAGGTTGACCCAAGGATCATCCCTGCCAAGTTTAATCAAATTCTGTCCATTGGTTTCAGAGGAGATGTTGTTTAAAGGTTTCTCTATATACATACAAGAGGCCCATGATGGCCCTAAATTGCTCACCTGAGATAAATAGGTTGACCCAAGGAACATCTGTACCAATTTATTTTAAAATCTGGCCAGTAGTTTTAAAGGAGATGATTTTTAAAGTTTTCATTTTTTTTCTTCTTTTTGTTGCTATGGCAACCAGAGTTCTATATGGATCAAGTTTATTTTAGGAACTTTTGTGAAGGTTGACCCAAGGATCATCCCTGCCAAGTTTAATCAAATTCTGTCTGATGGTTTCAGAGGAGATGTTGTTTAAAGGTTTCTCTATATACATATAAGGCAAATAAGCCCCGCCCCTGGCGGCCATGTTTTTTTACGGATCGGGATAATTTTAGCAACTTTGGTAGAGGTTGACCCAAGGAACATCTGTACCAAATTATTTTGAAATCTGGCCAGTAGTTTTGAAGGAGTTGATTTAAGTTTTCAAATTATTTTTCTTTTTGTAGCCATGGCAACCAGAGTTCTTCATGGATCAACTTTATTTTAGCAACTTTTGTAGAGCCTCACCCAAGGAACATTCCTGCCAAGTTTAATCAAATTCTGTCAGGTGGTTTCAGAGGAGATGTCATTTAAAGCAAATTGTTGACGACGCACGACACACGACGCCGGACAAAGGGTGATCACAAAAGCTCACCTTGAGCATGTTGTGCTCAGGTGAGCTAAAAATGAGAAGATCTTTTGAAGGTTTTCCTATACACGTCTATGTAAAATCAAGTGACCCCTAGGACAGGGCCAATTTTGACCCAAAGGCCATGATTTGATCAAAATTGGTAGCTGTTCAACTATAGGCCATGTTACTCACCATATATCTAAACTCTAGGCATTGTGGATTCTGAAAAGAATTCTTTTCTAGTTTTTTCCTAAACAAGTCTCTGTAAAACTAAGTGACCCCTGAGGCGGGCCAATTTCGACCCCAGGGTCATGATTTAAACAAACTTGGTAATGGTCCATAAAACAATGCTACACACCAAATATATAAACTCCAGGCCTTGTGCTTTCTGACAAGAAAATTTGTCTAGTTTTTCTTTTTTTATAAGTCTATGTAAAATCAAGTGACCCATGGGACAGGGCCAATTTCAACTCCAGGGTCATGATTTGAACTTGGTAATGATCCATACACGAAGCCCCACACCTAATACATCAGCTCTAGGCCTTTTGGTTTCAGAGAAGAAGATATATGAAAGATTTCTCTTAAAAAAATCTATTGTTGTTTAAAGACAAGAGAGCCATAGAGGCCCTAGGTTGCTAATGTGAGCATAGGGTTACCCTAAGGAACATATGTACTAAATCATTTTGAAATTTGGCCAGTAGTTTTGAAGGAAATGATTTTTAAAGTTTTCTTAATTTTTTTCTTTCCATTGCCATAGAAACCAGAGTTCTACATGGATCAAGTTCATTTTAGCAACTTTTCTGGAGGTTCACCCAAGGATTATACCTGCTAAGTTTAGTCAAATCTGTCCAGCGGTTTCAGGAGATGTTGTTTAAAGTTTTCCCTATATACATTTAAGGCAAACTAGCCCCACCCCTGGTGGCCATGTCTTTTATGGATCAATTTTTTTTAGCAATCTTGGTAGAGTGTTACACAAGGAACATCTGTACTAAAACATATTGAAATCTGGCCAGTAGTTTTGAAGGAGATGATTTTTAAAGTTTTCATATTTTTTTCTTTCTGTTGCCATGGCAACCAGAGTTCTACATGGATCAAATTTTATTTTAGCAACTTTTTATGAAGGTTCACCAAAGGAACATCTGCCAAGTTTAATCAAATTCTGTCCAGCAGTTTCAGAGGAGATGTTGTTTAAAGCAAATTGTTGACAACGGACAACACACAATGACAGAAGACGGAAGCAGGGTCATCCTAACAGCTCACCATAAGCATGTTGTGCTCAGGTGAGCTAAAAATGGACTTGGTAGATTATGGTTCTTGGTCACTGCACTTTTCCTACCGGTAGTTGTCATCTATTTATATATAAAGTTTCAAGTTAATACCTTGTATAGTTTTCATGTATATAGTAAATAAGTTATTATCTGGACAGAAATTTATTGTAAAAAAAAAAGTCCAATAAGTCTCCAAACTTTGTTTGGGAGACTTACATAACGGTAGATAATTTAAAACAAGAGGGCCATGATGGCCCTGGATCGCTCACCTAGTATTATTAGGCTATGTAAAATCAAGTGACCCCTGGGGCAGAGCCAATTTTGACCTCAGGGTCATGATTTGAACAAAGTTGGTAAGAATCGACTAGACAATGCTACACACTACCACACTCTACTTGGTAGAGGTCTATTAGCCCATGTTACATACCAAATATATAAACTCCAGACATTGAAGATTTTTCTAGTTTTTTTCCCAATATAAGTCTATGTAAAATCAAGTGATCCCTGGAGCGGGGCCAATTTTGACCCCAGCGTCATGATTTGAACAAACTTGGTAGAGAGTCATAAGATCATGCTACATATTAAAAATCAAAAGGCTAGGCCTTGTGGTTTCAGAGAAGAAGATTTTTCAAGTTTTTCCTATATTAGCCTATGTAAAATCAGGTGACCCCTTGGTGGGGCCAAATTTGATCCCAGGGCCATGATTTGAACAAACTTGGTTGTGATCTACTAGACAATGCTGCACACCAAATATCTAAACCCCAGGCCTTGTGGTTTCTGAGAAGAAGATTTGTCAAGTTTTTCCTATATTAGCCTATGTTAAATCAAGTGACCCCTGGGGCGGGGCCAATTTTGACCCCAGGGTCATGATTTGAACAATCTTGGTAGAGAGTCATAAGATCATGCTACATACCAAAAATCAAAAGGCTAGGCCTTGTGGTTTCTGAGAAGAAGATTTTTTCAAGTTTTTCCTATATTAGCCTATGTGAAATCAAGTGACCCCTGGGGCGGGGCCAATTTTGACCCCAGGGTCATAGTTTGTACAATCTTGGTAGAGATCAACTAGACAATGCTACACACCAAATATCTTAACTCTATGCCTTGTGGTTTCTGAGAAGAAGATTTTTCAAGTTTTTTCTATATTAGCCTATGTTAAATCAAGTGACCCCTGGGGCAGGGCCAATTTTGACGCCAGGGTCATAATTTGAACAATCTTGGTAGAGAGTCATTAGATCATGCTACATACCAAAAATCAAAAGGCTAGGCCTTGTGGTTTTGGAGAAGAAGATTTTTTCAAGTTTTTCCTATATTAGCCTATGTGAAATCAAGTGACCCCTGGGGCGGGGCCAATTTTGACCCCAGGGTCATAATTTGTACAATCTTGGTAGAGAGTCATAAGATCATGCTACATACCAAAAATCAAAAGGCTAGGCCTTGTGGTTTCAGAGAAGAAGATTTTTTAAATTTTCATTTTTAAAATCTATTTTTAGCTCCTGTGACCTAATTATGCAATGGACCAGAACCATTTATACAACTTTAGTAGAGCTTCATCCAAGGAACATTCCTGCAAAATATTTTTCAAATTGGCCAAGCCGTTTAGGAGGAGATGTTGTTTGAAGCAATTGTTGACGCCGGACGCACGCACGCACGGACACCGGACGCCGGACAAAAGGCGATCAGAAAAGCTCACCTTGAGCACGTTGTGCTCAGGTGAGCTAAAAATAATCAAGGTAGAGTTACGGTCTTGACCCTATCAACCTGAAAATCAATCCTAATCTTTCTCTTCCTATAAATTATTTATCTACTATACATGATCATAATGCCTCATCCTAAAAGAACTTTTTTGAAGAAAAAACAAAATATCTATTTATGGCAACAGCGACCATGACCCTATCAACCTAAAAATCAATCCCAATCTTCCTCTTCCCATAAGGTATCTATCTACCAAGTATGAAAACTGTATCTCAATTTTCACTTGAGATATTTGACGGAAACGACACACCCCATTCTAATAACCAGGATTTTTGTTGAAAACCTGGTTATAAACTTTCTCATAATGTCATATTTATTTACATACAAACTTGTTCGATCTTACCTTTAGAATTTGGAGCTAGGTTGAAGTCACCCATCACAATGACATCATTTTCACCTACAAGGAATGGAAACAAACTTGAAAATATTGGATTGAAGGTGCAGACATTAAACATGAAGGACAGAGTTACATGCATTATCATACAATGTTTGGAGTTATTACGCTGAACTTTAATTACATATGTAGTGAACAGCTCCAAGTATACACATTGCTTTTAATAAGCTTTTTTTCTCTACACAGTAATTAATCTTAAGGTAAAGTCCCTGTAATGATTCTGATACGTCTTGGACCACTTAACCTCTAAAAAGATAACCAAGTACCCTAATGAAACATTAGGAAACCTTGGTTATCTCCGAGAAAGGCCATGAGGTCCGTAATGTAGCGGAGCCAGGAACTTTACCTCATTAAGGGAATCACCATACTCAGAAAATAAATATACATGTATACGTCAACAGCTATGAAGATAACGCCCGTTTTCAAGACAGTGTCATGATAGTAAACCGGCGACGCCAAGTGAAATGTAAACAATTGTCCTCTGTTTATTTGCATTGATCTTATAATGAAGGCCATTTAACTGAATGATCAGTGCACATTGTACATCTCTTCCTCATTGTGATTTTAAACTATATACAACAATTAAGGTTCGCTCACCTCTAAATAATGATAATAATGTGAGTACATGTAGTTCTAAGACTGATAAGGATACATATTGATGTACATGTGTATTCAGGAATAAATATTCATATTAATGATAATGTGTATCATGACTTGTTTTCCCTTCAATAAATTTATACCAACAAAGTTTCTGCTATGGCCCATCAAATTTAAAAATGGCCCAGCTTTTCTGAGCTCAATGGCCATGTGGCCCATGGTTTCCAAAGTCTGGGCAGAACACTGATTGATCCAGGCAATCAAGAGGTTTTTGAATTGAACTGCTCGGTGGCTAGATTTCATTATGATTAGTTTAAAATCTAAAGAATTCATTTTTCGAATTGACCCTAAAGACATCAGTTAAAACAGATTTGGTTTTGCACTGGTTATTCTGGCCTAAAACTTTTTTAATGAAGTTAAGATGAATGTATTGCCTAACCTGGAAGATGGTTCATAATGGCATCCACCACATCAGGCACTTTGTCCACCTCCTCCTGCAGCCGCCCCAGGTCCTCGTTGTCTAGTCCAGCTGCTTTCAGGTGCACACTGACCAGAGCACAGTCAAACCTCTTCATCTGAAATACATATCAAACCTCTCCACTAGAAATACATGTCAAACCTCTCCACTAGAAATACATGTCAAACCTCTACACTAGAAATACATGTCAACCTCTTCACTAGAAATACATGTCAAAATCTTCACTAGAAATACATGTCAACCTCTTCACTAGAAATACATGTCAACCTCTCAGGTGCACACTGACCAGAGCACAGTCAAACCTCTTCATCTGAAATACATATCAAACCTCTCCACTAGAAATACATGTCAAACCTCTCCACTAGAAATACATGTCAAACCTCTACACTAGAAATACATGTCAACCTCTTCACTAGAAATACATGTCAAAATCTTCACTAGAAATACATGTCAACCTCTTCACTAGAAATACATGTCAACCTCTTCACTAGAAATACATGTCAACCTCTCCACTAGAAATACATATCAAACCTCTCCACTAGAAATACATATCAAACCTCTCCACTAGAAATACATATCAAACCTCTCCACTAGAAATACATGTCAAACCTCTCCACTAGAAATACATGTCAAACCTCTACACTAGAAATACATATCAACCTCTTCACTAGAAATACATGTCAACCTCTTCACTAGAAATACATATCAAACCTCTCCACTAGAAATACATATCAAACCTCTCCACTAGAAATACATATCAAACCTCTCCATTAGAAATACATATCAAACCTCTCCATTAGAAATACATGTCAAACCTCTCCACTAGAAATACATGTCAAACCTCTCCACTAGAAATACATGTCAACCTCTCCACTAGAAATACATATCAAACCTCTCCACTAGAAATACATATCAAACCTCTCCACTAGAAATACATGTCAAAATCTTCACTAGAAATACATGTCAACCTCTCCACTAGAAATACATATCAAACCTCTCCACTAGAAATACATATCAAACCTCTCCACTAGAAATACATGTCAAACCTCTCCACTAGAAATACATGTCAACCTCTCCACTAGAAATACATGTCAAACCTCTTCAACTTAGAAATACATGTCAACCTCTCCACTAGAAATACATGTCAAACCTCTACACTAGAAAAACATGTCAACCTCTCCACTAGAAATACATGTCAAACCTCTCCACTAGAAATACATATCAAACCTCTCCACTAGAAAAACATGTCAACTTCTTCACTAGAAATACATGTCAAAATCTTCACTAGAAATACATGTCAACCTCTCCACTAGAATTACATGTCAACCTCTCCACTAGAAATACATATCAAACCTCTCCATTAGAAATACATATCAAACCTCTCCATTAGAAATACATGTCAAAATCTTCACTAGAAATACATGTCAAACCTCTCCACTAGAAATACATGTCAACCTCTCCACTAGAAATACATATCAAACCTCTCCACTAGAAATACATATCAAACCTCTCCACTAGAAATACATGTCAAACCTCTCCATTAGAAATACATATCAAACCTCTCCACTAGAAATACATGTCAACCTCTTCATTAGAAATACATATCAAACCTCTCCACTAGAAATACATGTCAAACCTCTCCACTAGAAATACATGTCAACCTCTTCATCTGAAAAACATGTCAAACTACATGTCAACTTCTTCATCTGAAACAATTCCTTTTTACAGATTTATTTGGTCCAAATTTATCCCTACCAATTCTTGACAGAATGTTATTTGTTGAAAAACTGTATTAAAATATAGCGTAAAGCATTTATATTCCTGGAAAAATTGAAAGATTGAAATGGGCAGAGTTATATGAAAATAACAAAAACTTAAAAAAACAACAACAGACTTTTTACATGAAGAGTACACATGAAGATTACCTAACACAGTAGGAAACAATATGATTGGAACGTCATGAATACTAATGTGCCAACAAACAGGCTGCATGATTTTCTCACCCTATTATATTCAGCAGTAGGGCACACCTAGACATACTTGTGTACATAACATGCAGAGTTCCTCATTTTTTTCTTGGGTATTGTCTATTACTTAACCCTGTACATCATGAGTGTCTAGTGTTTGCATCTTGCTGTCTCGCGATACTGTATCCACAATCTGTATGTAACTCCTTCTCCTGTTGATATTCTGAAGTTCTTTTTATATCTAGGTCATGTGCTCACAAACAAAGAGCACCTGTTTTTTTCAGTAAAGTAGGTTAACCATTCACCATGTGCTTCAATTACACTGGTTGGATAAGCCGTTTAAGGTAAATATACCAACTGAACTGCTGACCATTTGGACACCCAAAAATGTTTGGTGACAATCACTTAAATGTATGTTAAATGCTGATCTATAGAGCAACATTCAAATGCTTTCTTAGTTTCACATTAATGTGTGTTCAAATATGCTCAGTGGTTAAGGAGAAGATTTTTTCTATTTCAAGCTCTGGTGGCCATCATTGTTTTGCTGACCAGAATGATTTTAGCTATTTTTGTGCAGTATCACTAAATGATCATTCCTAGTGAGTTTCATCAAAATCTGCTCAGCGGTTCTGAAGGAGATGTCATTTTGCAAAGATCAAGTTTATTTTAGCAACTTTTGTGGAGGGCCATCCAAAGATCATAAGAATCACTGTACTATCAACAAGAGAACCATGATGGCCCTGAATCCCTCACCTGATTAATATTGCCTTCATTGCCTTTTATACAGTCAAACTGAATGCAAAATCCATGCAGAAGTACAGCAAAATAATCGTAACTGCACACAAAAACTGTATCTGTGATCAAAATTTTGATAGTCATAGCTATAAAATGAGGTGACCCCTAGGGCAGGACCAATTTATATCCAAAATAAGGATGCGCCTTATATGTAGCTGCGCCTAATCTGCCCGTGTGTACGGTATCCAGTCTAATTTAATGTAGTAGAGACCTTAAAACTTCAATATAGCAAGTTTCATCCTGACAACATCTTGTCTTTCATTTTGTAACATATTCAAAATTTAAGGAATACTGAATGAAGAATGATGTAATTTTTTTCCTGACCTTTAACAGAGTAAAAGATTTTAACAAATCAAGACTGCACTACATGATGACTTTATTGCTGACATTCTTCGGGGAATAAAGCAGTTTTAACTATTTTCATATCATATGATTTTTATATAAAACAATTAAACTGTTTATTGTATTATTTCCCTCTGGAAATTAAACATATTTATTATACATAATTTTTGGTTTTCTAGGAGGGTTAGATAACATACCTTAAATGTAGCGATGAAAGGTTTCCGAGTGAACGGTTTCTTGTTCTTGCTGTAGTCAAGGAGACAAGAACTGATGATATGGATACCCTGGGACACGTCAAACAGGAAACCATTGTATTCGTTACCCTGAAAAATGTCCTAACATGAAGACTTTCTGCACTAATATTGCAAATAATTCTTGCCTGCTTTTAGGTTCAAACATTCTCTCAGGTAAATTGCAGTCGTTATAGAGGTGAAACATATAATATACCTTTAGCTTTAAGGTAAGAATGTGAATGAACATGACTTCATGACTTGATAGGATACAAAGTATCCGGCTACGTTTGGTGAGTAGGTAAGAAAATAATATATTCCATAAAACAGCATCACAATATTTTGTGTATTAAATCAAATATCATTTTACTACAAACATTTACTGTGATAAATGATTGGAAAGCCAGATTAAAATGAAAGTAACTCCCTGCCTTGAACACCTTACCTCCCTATCTGAGGCAATGATGGAAGCGAACATGATCTGGTCAGTGATTTGCAAGCTGATCTAGATAAATCTTGGCTACAAACGCCATTTCTGCCACAGATCATAAATGGCGAAGAATTAAGTGCATCACAAAATAAGCATTGGGCTATAGACATGAATAAAACCAGAGGTTCGGAATAGGGAGAACGGGCAGGTTACCTTATACATGCGTCCAGTTGCCTCAGAAACAAGGCACTCCCATCGACCACGATGTCCTCCCCATTTCTGGACATTGGGCAGGGTGGGGGAGTTCAGCTCATCACATACCTGTAAATACAATCAACTAAAGTAACAAGGTATTACAGCACCAAGAGGTAAGTGACCAAGGTTTTTGCATTTTCTGTCATAAAAATTCTATGTTCCCAGGGTTCGACTTTTTTGAGAGCTGGACCAGTGGTCCAGTAACTTAGAAAACCTACTAGACCTGACCTTAACTGAACAAGACCGAAGTGTAAAACACATATATGTCATACTTAGATCAATATACTTGCTTCAGAATACCTAACGGTGTTTTTTTTTTTCATGTTTACCTAGAAATGAATAAAGGTCTACAAAGATAATACTAGAATTACTTTTGTGTTATATGCTTTTCATTAACATTTCATGAACACCTTGATTGTACTTACATGGAAATCCCCATATATGCGAGTTCCGGATAATGTCTATTGTTTAATGATTTTCAAGCAATTCCATTTAAACGATCTGTTTCTTGCCATCTATTCATACAGTTTCTTTGATTCCTCTTTACTTTTTCGTTCATTATTGACATTGTCTTTTTTGTCGGATGAAAAGTCTATTTGACATTTTTCGTATCGGCTGCGCATTGCGGTAAAAACAAATCGTAAACAAGAGGGCCAAGTTGGCCCTGTGTCGCTCACCTGAGTAAGATGGCTGTGTTAGGCATAATGACAAAAAATCTAGCATCTAAAAGTGTTTTTCTAACATTTGACTAAGTGACCTACATATTGATCCTACCTGAATTTGCACTCAACTGGGAATTCATGCAGTCATCATTCATATTAAGTTTAATGAAGACTGGGACAAAAATGTAGGCCTCTAGAGTGTTCACAAGGTTTTTCTTAGATTTGACCTGGTGACCTAGTTTTTGATCCAACATGACCCAATTTAAAACTCAAGCAAGATATCATGTAGACAAACATCCTGACTAAAATTAATGAAGATTAGGCCAAAACTGTGGCCTGTAGAGTGTTCACAAGGTTTTTCTAAGATTTGACCTGGTGACCTAGTTTTTGACCCCACCTTACCCATTTTCGAACTCATCCAAGATATCATATAGACAAACACCCTGATAATTTTTCATGAAGATTGGGCTAAAACTGTGGCCTGTAGAGTGTTCGCAAGGTTTTTCTAAGATTTTCCCTGGTGACCTAGTTTTTGACCCCATGTGACCCAATTTCGAACTCATCCGAGATATCATGTAGACAAACATCCTGATCCCAGCATAATAAAAAGATTAGCGTTCATGCATTAACTTGCATCTCTAGCATTTTTAAATTAAATTTTATTCATTATGATACAAACATTTTGTAAACATTATAAAATGAAAAGTTAGATAAAGAAATAAGCATTCTAAGCTTAGTATTATGACTTTGAACTTGGCAAATGCGTGGGGGGGGAAAAGCCTCGTTCTGAAAACAAAAACCAATGAGTGAACGTGTGTCAAGGTTGTTACTGAAAATGCCGCTAAATATAGTACACACGGGCTTTCCAAGAAACTGTTTCAACAAGGGTCAATAGTTTGGCCATTACAGTTATTTCTGTGCTTTTGATGTGTCAACAGATAAAATTTCTGCGAACTTTGACCAATTTAGAACACGACCAGTCAGTCATGTTACTGGTTGTGTTAGCCTAGGACCTAGCTGGACCGGACCATCAATCTACTAGTGAATGTTGTTCGGTCGGGCCTTAATGTCGAACCCTGAGTTTCTATTTTTTAGCACACTGAAACATGTCTGGTCAGAATAGTTCATCTTCTGCAGTTCATGTTCAGATGAACAAAAATAAATGAACAAAATGACTATGTAACCTTCTCCCTCCAATGGAAAATAAACAATTTATTAATAATATGGGCAATATGTTGATAGTTTCACCAAAGTGCTCTGATAAGAGGGCAGATATATAACTCCAGCAGCATGGCTTTTCCCTGTCATGCATGGCCATCTGTCAGTGACAAGGATGAACTCCTTAGAAACAAATGAATGATGCAGGCTGATCAGATTTTTAAGTTTGCTACTGTCAAGATGCAGGCTGTTAAGTAACCTCATTCAAATAATAGGAATAAAATAGGAACTTTTTGATCAAACAAGAGAAGGAGGACAGCATGTTTGACAATTGGAAATGAATTCAAATGATTGTTGGTAAATCAAATGAAATCTATTTCAATTCTTGCCCTTCACATATAATAATAGTCAACAAGAGGGCCATTGTGGCTCTAGAACGCTCACCAAAGTGCTATCAGTTTAATTAAACAATTCAGTTTAACCTTAAAAAAGATTTCAGATAAATAAAATAAAATAGAAACAAGGGTGAAGACTGCCACAAAATACGCCCATCACAGTATGGGGACTCTCAGAAATAGCTCAGAGAAACAAGCTATTGTCTCCTAAATCCCATTAGTTAATGAATGTTACTTATTAAAACAATCATGTTGAAACATTTCCATTAATTTGAAGGAAAATGTCTCTTTTGACTTATTCAAGTGTTCAAGGGCCATAACTTCTAAGTCATTCACGCCATAATGCTGAATATCGAACTCATCTGCGATTTTATGGCCATGCACATGTGTGGAAAGTTTGAAAAGGATTGGTCTAACGGTATTGAAGTTAGAGCCCAGACAATCACAATTTCAAGTATTTTGTGTACGTCAAGGGCCATAACTTCTAAGTCATTCACGCGATAATGCTGGATATTGAACTCATCCGCGATATTATGGCCATGCACATGTGTGAAAATTTTGAAAAGAAATGGGCAAACTGTATTGAAGTTAGAGCCTGGACAATCACAATTTCAAGTATTTTGTGTACGTCAAGGGACATAACTTTTAAGTCTTTCACGCGATAATGCTGGATATCGAACTCATCCGTGATATTATGGCCATGCACATGTGTGAAAAGTTTGAAAAGAATTGGACTAACGGTATTGAAGTTAGAGCCCGGACAATCACAATTTCAAGTATTTTGTGTACGTCAAGGGCCATAACTTCTAAGTCATTCACGCGATAATGCTGGATATCGAACTCATCCGAGATATTATGGCCATGCACATGTGTGAAAAGTTTGAAAAGGATTGGACAAACGGTATTGAAGTTAGAGCCCGGACAACAAATGTTCCACGCCCGCCCGCCGTGAGTGTTCACATAATACGCCCCATCTTAAGATGGGCGTATAAAAAGTCTTTTGGGTCTTTAAAAAAACCCGAGATATAAATATATAGCACCCAGCATTGATGCTAGATCAGCACCATTTTTGACAAAAAAGGCTGGGCATCAAACCCACCCCATATGCCCACCGAAAAGACAGAATACCCACCTGTCCATAGGGACTGGAGGGTGATCAAAGCCTCCTTACCTTTTGTAGAGCATGCTTGTCTGCCAACTCCTGGACTCCAATTATACCGAGTCTGAAATACAAAAAATACAATATCATTTTCAATCATACACCTTAAGTAAACACCATTCAAGATTCAAAGAGATTTTAATTCTTATGTAATTCTAAACAAGCGTCTGGTTGCACAGAATCACCCTAAATCTTATACCTAAGTACAGGCCATACAGTATCATTCTCAATCATACACCTAAGTACAGGCCATACAGTATCACCATCAATCATACACCTAAGTACAGGCCATACAGTATCATCCTCAATCATACAACTAAGTACAGGCCATACAGTATCACCCTCAATCATACACCTAAGTACAGGCCATACAGTATTACCCTCAATCATACACCTAAGTACAGGCCATACAGTATCAGCCTCAATCTTACACCTAAGTATAGGCCATACAGTATCATCCTCAATCAAACACCTAAGTACAGGCCATAAAGTATCACCCTTAATCATACACCTAAGTAAAGGCCATACAGTATCACCCTCAATCATACACCTAAGTATAGGCCATACAGTATCATCCTCAATCATACACCTAAGGGCAGGCCAAACAGTATCACCCTCAATCATACACCTAAGTACAGGCCATACAGTATCACCCTCAATCATACACCTAAGTACAGGCCATACAGTATCACCCTCAATCATACACCTAAGTACAGGCCATACAGTATCACCCTCAATCATACACCTAAGTACAGGCCATACAGTATCACCCTCAATCACACACCTAAGTGCAGGCCATACAGTATCACCCTCAATCATACACCTAAGTACAGGCCATACAGTATCACCCTCAATCACACACCTAAGTGCAGGCCATACAGTATCACCCTCAATCACACACCTAAGTGCAGGCCATACAGTATCACCCTCAATCATACACCTAAGTACAGGCCATACAGTATCACCCTCAATCTTACACCTAAGTACAGGCCATACAGTATCATCCTCAATCATACACCTAAGTACAGGCCATACAGTATCATCCTCAATCATACACCTAAGTACAGGCCATACAGTATCATCTCATACACACTAAGTAATGCCATACAGTATCATCCTCAATCATACACCTAAGTACAAGCCATACAGTATCATCCTCAGTCATACACCTAAGTACAGGCCATACAGTATCACCCTCAATCTTACACCTAAGTGCAGGCCATACAGTATCACCCTCAATCATACACCTAAGTACAGGCCATACAGTATCACCCTCAATCTTACACCTAAGTATAGACCACAAGAGTGATCTTTGGAACATGTGTCACCTGCCCAAGTGTGAAAGAAAAAGTGTGACACTGTCACAGACAAAGTGTGATGGGCAGGCATAATGATATACTCATGTATTTGGTCTACTGAATACGTATTCGTTATTTGCCAGGCAAATAACAAATTATTTACAACTAGCTAATTAACAACTGATACATTGATAATGCAAATAACAACCTATTAAGCAGTGTCTTAGAAATCCACTAGTTTCTTTTAACAAGGTGTTGTAAATGTATCAGCTTCAAATGCTGCATACAAGTACTGTCCAGTCTCTTAACCATAGCCAATCAACACAGTTCTTTTGATTCTTTGGATACCTTTGGATATTTTCGAGCTTTCTAGTAATCTACCAATGACATTGCATAATAGCTTAATTAACTGCCTTTAAATGATCCTTTTACGAGAAAGTGCCAGGGAGAAACTGATTTAGATCCTAAAAGGATCTAATGTCTTTTCATAATAAGTGTTATCTGTTTTGTAGATTATGAGATTGTTAAAGTGAGAATTAACATCAGAAACCAGTTAGAAAACAAAATATCCATGTGAAGTATGGTAGTCTAATAACTCAATACATATTGAATTTAAAATATGATTGACAATTAAACAAGAGCTGTCAGAGGACAGCGCTTTCGACTATTCAAAATGCTTGTTGGTAAATCAAATGAAATCTATTTCAATTCTAACCCTTAATATACCTTGTATATAATAAAAGTAAAAAAATGATATACTTTGAAAGTCAAATACCCCTAAATAGGTTTAAGAAGTCTAAAGTCAATTTCATTCCTAGTTACTAAGACATAAGCATAATAACACTGCGCATGCAAAACTTTAACCAAGTATCCAAGTTCAAAAAAGGGCCATAAATTGTATAAAATTCAGTCCAAGAGTTATCCTCCTTAGTTTTCTGATATCCCTGAACACACTGCTAAACTTTCTAGTCAATACCATAAACAATTTCTGATATATAAGCAGGATAGGAGCTTGCATGCAAAACATTAACCAAAAAGTCCAAGTCAAACAAGAGCTGTCAGAGGACAGCACTCTCGACTATTCAAAATGCTTGTTGGTAAATCAAATGAAATCCATTTTAATTCTTGCCCTTCACATAACCTGTATATAATAATAGTCAAAAATGATAAACCTTGATAGTCTGACACCCCTTAATATTTTTATGATGTCTAAAATCAATCCCATGCCTAGTTACTGAGACATAAGCACAATAACACTGTGCATGCAAAACTTTAACCAAAAATCCAAGTTAGAAAAGAGCCATAATTTGTACAAAATTCAGTCCAAAAGTTATCCTCCTTAGTTTTCTGATGCCCCTGAAGACACTCCTTCACTTTCTAGTCAATTCCACAAACAATTTCTGAGATATAAACTGGATAGTAGCTTGAATGCAAAAAATTTAACCAAAATTCTAAGTTAAAAGGGGGTCATCATTTTTAATATATTCCAACAAGTGTTATCTTCCTTTATAGTATGATACCCCTAAACATATTAAAGATGTTTCAAATCAATCCCATGCCTGGACTCTAAGGTATTAGCAAAAAATACCTTGCATGCTAAACTTTAACCAAAATTTCTAAGTTAAAAAGGGGCAATAATTTGTAACATATTCCATCAAGAGTTATCTACCATGAAAGTATAATATCCCTTAACATATTAAAGATGTTTAAAATCAATCGCATGCCTGAATACTGAGATATAAGCATGAAAGTAACTTGCATGCAAAACTTTAACCAAAATTTCTAA
>CM037783.1:37940232-37976912 GCA_021229015.1 Solen grandis | reverse complement strand
GATCAATTGAATGTCCAATGTCCCCTATGACATCACAAGTAGTTGTTTACACTCTATCATCTTCATTATACCACTGGATGAAGTTAATGGGGGGATAAATTATAGTCACGTCCGTTGGTCCAATCGTACGTTGGTCCGTCTTAGATGAGGGGGGGGGGGGGGGGGGGGGGGGGGGGGGGGGGGGGGGGAGGGGGGGGGGGGGGGGGGGGGGGGGGGGGGGGGGGGGGGGGGGGTGTTTTGTCTACAACTATTCTCAGATACCTTTAGTGGATTTGGATTTAACTTCTCAGTAATAATAATTACCAAGCCTAGTTGGCATATCTTTGGCACTCATGATTTTCTTGATTTTAGATGAGTTATTGCCCTTTGGTTTATTTCTTAAATGTATTTTGTCAGTGCTATTATCAGCTACCTTAAGTCAGCTTTTTGATTTAAATTACAGCACTAATATGTACCAAGCCAACGTTGTGGTTATCATTGGCTATGTTTTCATAAGCTGGATTTGATATTGTGTTATGCTTCTTTTATAATTATTTATTTTTTTTTCTTAGGTTATAATCGGTCACTCTTCATCACCCTTGAGATGTGACTTGACTTGACTTGACTATTTGAGTTTACCGTTGCTTCGACAGTATTTCAGTCATATAGTGACGTCCAGCTAATTACAGGTGGAGGAAGACCCCGAATGCACGGAGACACCCGGGTAGAACCACCGACCTACTGCAAGCCAGCTGGAAGGCTTCCTCACATGAAAATCCGAATGACCCTGCTGGGTTTCGAACCCACGCGGTGAGGGGCTTGAGTGAGTGTTAAAGTCAGCGACTTTACTCTCTCGGCCACGGAGGCCCCCTTGAGATGTGAAGTCAGCAAAGTAAGCTCTGTAGGTCTGTCTGTTGTGACACATGCTCAGAATGAGCTCTTAGGATCATTGAATGTCCAATGTCCCTATGACATCCACAAGTAGTTGTTTACACTCTATCATCTTCATTATACCCCTGGATATGAAGTAAATGGGGGCTATATTATAGTCACGTCCGTTGGTCCATCCGTCCGTTGGTCCGTCTATAGATGAGATTTGTCTACACTATTTCTCGGCTACCGTTGGTTGGATTTTGATTTAACTTCACAGTATTAATAAGTACCAAACCTAGTTGCGCATATCTTTGGCACGTCATGATTTGCTTGATATTAGTCGAGTTATGGCCCTTTGTTATATTTCTTAAATGTATTTTGTCCGTGCTATTTCTCAGCTACCTTAAGTCAGATTTTGATTTAACTTCACAGCACTAATATGTACCAAGCCAAGTTGTGGTTATCATTGGCATGTTTTTTTTAAAAAATTATATTTTGGCTTCGTCATCTGGATTTTAAATGAGTTATCGTCCTTTGTTATATTTATTGTATATCTTTAGTCCACACTATTTTTAGGCTACCAATAGTCTGATTGGCATGTCGTCATCTAAAAATGACTGAAAAATTGTTAGTGGGATATTAAACCCAATAAACAAACAAACAAACATATATATTAAATACTTTTTATCAGGGATACATGTATAAGTGTATCAGAGCCCTACCTGGTTTTGGCGTTTTTTTTGTTTTTTTTTTATTTTTACCTTTCAACTTTATCAAGACTGTCTGACATGGTAACAGTAACTGTGACATAGCAGTATCTGGGGGTATTCATAATTTCCAATGATAATTTTTGTTTCTCAAGCAATTATCTTCAAACATTATGATAATGTTTATAGCCATAACATCTCTGCTAAGCTTAATTATAGCTGATATAAGCCAATTAGGTCAAGAGTTATGCCCCTTTTAGTATAAAAAATGCCAGATTTCACTTGTTTGCACTCTAGCATCTTTATTTCAAAGGCAGTCATCTTCAATCTTCATGACAATCTTTATGGCCACAATCTCTTGGCCATGTTTGATTATGGCTGGTATTATCCAATTTTGTCAGGAGTTACAGTCATTGAATTATTAAAAAAAAAGCCAGATTGTTACCTTGTTTACACTCTAACATCTGCAATTATTACACAATCATCATGTAACTTTTACACAATGAAAACGGCAAGAATATCTCTGTTAAGCTCCATTATTATTGATATTTGATCAGTATTTTAATGCCCCCTAGTTCTGTGATCGGGGGCATATTGTTTTTGCCCTGTCAGTTTGTTGGTTTGTTTGTTGGTTTGTCAATAACTTAAACATTGGCCATTACTTGCAAACTATAAAAGGTATTGACTTGAAACTTCATATATGAATAGAATATGACTAGGACAAATGCAGTGACTAAGAACCATAACTCTGCCTGGACCAGTTTTTTTAATTATCTCCCCCCCCTTTTTTTTTTTCAATTTTTGTTGGGAGCATAACTCGTAAACCAAACAAGGTATAAATAGATGGTGATATTGGAAAGTGCAGTAACCAAGAACCATAACTCTACATGGACCAGTTTTTAATTATCTACCTTTATTTAATTTTGCAAAGAATTTTTGTCCATAGAATAACTTACTTTATACTTGAAAACTATTCAAGGTAATGACTTGAAACTTCATAAAGTAGATGACAACTAGGAAAAGTGCAGTGACTGAGAACCATAATTCTACCAAGTCTGGTTTTTGATAATCTCCTTTTATTTTTTTAAATTATTTTTTGGGAGAAAAACTCATGAACAAAAGACAGCAAGGACTTAAAACTTGAAACATAATATGATAGCAAGTAGGAGCAGTGCCATAACCAAAAACCATAACTTTGCCTTTTTAGCTCACCTGAGCATAGCTCAGGGTGAGCTTTTGGGATACTTGATTGTCAGTCGTCCGTCAACAATTTTGATGTTTACACACTAGAGGCTACAATTTTAATCCAATCTTCCTCAAACTTGGCCAGAATGTTTGTCTTGATGATATCTTGAACCAGTTCGAAAATGGGCCGGGCCAGACCGAAAAGTAGGTCAATAGGTCAAATCTTAGAAAAATCTTGTTTACACACTAAAGGCCACAGTTTTGATGCAATCTTCCTCAAACTTGGTCAGATTGTTTGTCATGATGATATCTCGAACCAGTTTGAAAAGGGGGGGAGGATGGGCAGAAATGTAGATCAGTAGGTCAAATCTTAGAAAAGTTTTGTTTATACTCTGAGGCAACATTTTTGGTCCAATCATCCTCAAACTTTGGCAGAATGTTTGTCATGATGATATCTTTTGTGGATGGGGTCAGAAAATTCCTGAACATTGTTTCACCTCATCATCTTAATTCTAAAGCAATCTGTTTTGTACAGGCAATGAATGATACTTTTCTCGGGTGAGCAATCTAGGGCCATCTTGGCCCTCTTGTCTGATTTTCTGTTTATCTCCCTTTATTTTATATATGATTTTTTTTTTGGCAAGAGCTTAACTCCTGAGCTTTTTGAGGTTTTGATTTGAAATTTATAATATGAATAGATAATGAGTAGCCGAAATGTAATGATTATGAAACAAAATTCTGTTGGGTTCTATTCTTTTAAATTAGCTCCCTTTATTTTTTAATGATTTTTTTTTGTCTTGAGCATTTCTCCATTACTATATGGAGTAAAGTCTATATATTTGACATACCTACACCATTCATTAATGGCTTTCAGTTGACATCAATTTTTTGACATCTGACCTGCTCAAACGGGGGCATAGTGTTTTTCAAACACATCTTGTTTTTTTAGCTCAACTGAGCACATGTGCTCAGAATGAACTGTTAGGATCGATGAATGTCCGTCATCAATCAGTCTGTCATCCATCCGTCCATCATCCACAGTTACTTTGTTTGTACTCTAAGCATCTTCATTTTTAAAGCAATCATCTTCAAACTTTATGACAATATTTATTGCCCTAAATTAATTAAATATCTAGACCAAGTTAGATTATGGCTGAAATCGGCCCATTAGGTCAGGAGTTATGCCCCTTTTAATACTAAAAAAGCCAGATTTCACATTGTTTGCACTCTAGCATCTTCATTTCTTAAGCAATCATCTTCAAACTTTATGACAATGTTTATTACCATAATCTTATGGCCAAGTTTGATCATGTCTGATATAGGCCCATTAGGTCAGGAGTTATGCCCCTTTTAATATTAAAAAATGCCATATTTTAGTTTGTTTGCACTCTAGTATCTTCATTTCTAAAGCAGTCATCTTGAAACTCTATGACAATGTTTATAGCAATTATGGCTGATATTCGTCAATAAGGTCAGGAGTTATGCCCCATTTGATATTAAAGGAAAATGTCATGTATCACTTTTATTTGCTCTCTAGCATCTTCATTTCTGAAGTAATCATATACAAACTCCATAACAATGTTTATAACTATATTTGTTTGGCCAAGCTTGATTATGGCTTATATCTATCAATTAGGTCAGGAGTTATGCCCCTTTTAATGTTTAAATTTGTGCGTTTAAAGCCATAATTTTACAGTCAAGTTTGACTTCAAATTTTGACCACAGGCACTGTTTAGTTTGGGTTAGTACAACTATACTATAATTTATTAACTTGTACAGGCAATGAAGGCAGTTTTTCTCAGGTGAGCATCTTTAGGGCCATCTTGGCCCTCTTGTTTTATTGTGATTGGGTTTGGTACCCCATAGTTTGGGAAAAATTAGCATTGTTTTTCTTAAAATTTTGAAGAAAGTAGCTACATTTCTGCTAATAATTAGGAGGAGAAAACTAGGCTAAGACAGGATACTAGTTATTGTGGAAGAGAAGCATTTTTTGAGAATAATTAAGGTAGCGACACTGGGTAATGGACAACTATCAAATTTACTGGTTTTGAATAACCTGAGTATAAACATAGTTAGTACAAAAGTTATATCCCTATCTTATGTCAAGATATCTGTTCTCAGAGTCGACAAAATATAATTAGTACCTTTGTTATTCCCCATATTGCACACATTTTTCGAAAATTTCGGACAGCGATATCTAAGTCATTTTTTCACTAAATAACTTCGTTTTTGTATTAAACTGTATCTATACAAATGAACTAGTGATCCGTGTCTCAAATTTCTTTTAAAATTTTCTGTTCAAAAGTTATTTAACTTAACTTTTTATTTTCGCTTCGAAACACGCCGCTCGTCAATTAATTAGCCATTGTAACAAAACTAAAACAATTATCGAAAAACTGAGACACGGATCACTAGACGGATCAAAGACCTTCCGACAGACGAAAACCGCTTTGAAATCGGACAACAATCAACTTTGTAATCACTGTCCAAACACCCCCACTACAAGCTAATTCCAGTGTGTGGAAAATTAGCTTGAAAGATAAAACGATCAAAATGTGCTAATTAAATGGGATTATCGCATAACTGTTCAGCCTTAATTAAATTCTTTTTGCTCAGTAGTTTAGCTGTTTGATACATCATCCATTATTCACACTTTCCGAACATATAAGTACCTAAACTTTTGGTTTACATCCCATAAAGTCATCTAGTGTCATAGTGCACACGGCATATAACACATAAAAAGTCACGTGACTATCTTCAAGCGTAGAGATAAGGGGCCCCACACAGGGAAATAATGGATACAGAAGCCGCACTAAGCAGAGCAGTCGTAGGGGCAGGGTATGATTGAAATGTGTTTTTTGCATTTATTAATTACATATACTGTATTTTGTTATTTGATATTATGCCTGTTTCAATATGATACATAATTAGGGTTTTGGTTAAGGTAGCGACATTGGGTAATAACGGTAAAATGCATCAAAATGGGTTTTTAACGGAATAAAAATACTTCACACCTTCTAATGATCTTTCAACCGGTCATTACCATTGTATCTTTTCAATAGTTTTTAATATACTCAACATCTAAAAGTATTTGTCCTTTTATTTGAATATCGAAATGAACTTCATTTTTTTTCATTACACTTTATCAGTACAATTGTTTCCAAATTTACATTAAGAAAATCTATGAATATTTTTCGTTCTTGAGAATGTTATATTGATTTTTAACCTGCAATTGTTGGTTCGATTAAACTTTCGCGAAAATAAGGCTTTTGTATTATTTCATCTATTGTCTTTTACGTTGTACATCTTAAAAAATAATAATAATAATTATCATTATGATACAAGATCTATTTAAACTGCAAAAAATGTTAAGTTACACAAAAATTTACTTGCAATTAGTTTACATTAGGCCCGTTAGTTGTCAACATGTAGCCAGTTACACTGGGGACAGGAAGTCTATTACGTAATATACTAGGTGACAGCTCGGGCCCCGAGTCCAGTAAACTGTGTGATATATGATCAAACGGCACACGGTAATAAAAGCACACGTGCAGTACACACAGGAAACCAGTTTTCAGGGGACACTGATTAACCCGACCCAGACAAATCAAGTCATAATCTATATAGACAATATTTTTAAACACAAAGTTTTTGTATTGTATTGTTGCAAAAGTAGTAAACAAAACTTTATATATGCCAATACGTTTCAATAAGGTTATTTTCAGTTAAAAGTATTCCCTCGCAATGGCTTTATTTTTATAAGCTTTTATTTGCAATTATATTTACACATACAATTAAAAAAAAAACCATTATAGTTACTAATTTTAAGAAATCAATCTATTGTTATAGAAGTTTACAGTTTTGGTATATTGGGGTTCGTATATTGCATGTTAGCAGGATAAGAAACCGTTTATATGTAAGAAATGATGAGACAGTGTTGATAAATAAGCAAACCAATCAAAAGTCCGATAAAACCCATACTTTTTTGTCGTGAAGATTTCAGTTAAGAATCAATAAAACGACAAAAGAGAAAATTTGCTTATTATTCAAAGACAGGCGTGACGTCGATTTTATGACGTGCGCTATATACGACGTCTGTGCATGGAGCATAAATAATGGTTATTTTATTATAATCGATTATTTCTATTAATTTTGGAGATCTGTACCAGAATGAAGATACAGACTGATGAAACAAAATGTGTCCTTTAATTTTATTTTCATAGGGATTTTTATACGAAATCGTCTCTAAGCTACCGGTCCTTGCTTTTTAAATTATCATACTGCACTATAAGTTAACAAACTATTCTTAGTTTCATTTATTACAATATGACAATTCCCCTTTTCCTTATGGTGGCCTTTAGCCTTTTATTATTATACAAACAATGTAATTAGCTAACGCCCTTCTTTACACGTTGAGCATACACTATATCTATCAATACAATTCTGCAGCGAATGCACATTCACAATAAAGTTCTCCGCGTAAAATTCACTTTCATCATTATTTGTCTCATTGAAAGTGTCCACCTTAATTTTCTGAGCCGACACAGATTGTTCATTAATTTCTGGATCCGTATACCAGCTACCAGTTCCAAGCACTTTTAATTTTTCCTTGTCCTCGTCACTGAACAGTTTCTTTTGAACTTTACTCTTTTTATTTCTTTTATTTCCCATATTTACTTCAGGTGATAATAAACATTAACCTGCTGCTATAGTAACTGATAGTTATTTGACAATCGACAAACTAATATCTTCCTAGCGTATAAACTGATTTCCCTACACGGCGCCTCTGAAAGCCCCGCCTACTCGACGTCACGTGATCGAAATAGCGGACTGCTTTTTCGGCTATATGGGGTCTGGTTATTCAGGGCCATAAATCGCATATTTTAAAGTGAGATATTGGATTTTTGTTTTCACAGATCATTAGAAGAAGGTGTGAAGTATTTTATTCCGTTTAAAACCCATTTTGATGCATTTTACCGTTATTACCCAATGTCGCTACCTTAAGCTGAGTAGGACGGGCTTAATCCATGCCTCTATCAAAAATACACTTTAGAATTCTTAACCATTTTGGGTTCCTTCTAAATTATGAATGAGTCCTGTTAGGGGTAACAGTTATAGAGGGGAAAAACAACACTAATAGCTGAAAGAGCTTCATTTTAGGCCCTTGGAATATCAGAACATCACACATATT
The DNA here is from genome assembly GCA_021229015.1 of Solen grandis. Lineage (NCBI taxonomy): Eukaryota > Metazoa > Mollusca > Bivalvia > Adapedonta > Solenidae > Solen > Solen grandis. The sequence continues at coordinate 37,968,977 of CM037783.1, read as the reverse complement.
TGTTGTTTTTTTACTTCATTTCTTAAGCAATGCAGGCATCGGTGGCATGTTAATCAGATGTTTCTCAAGTCAGCATCTTCAGGGCCTAACCATAAGGAAAATGTTTTAAATGATTTCTTTTTATATGCCAGAGGGGTAAGACTTGCCTTTACATGTAGTTATGCATAAAGGCTTGAATTTGTGCTCACATGAAAATATCCTGAATAATGGCCCTTTGTCACTTGTTCCTATGTTATGTAAGCAAAGTCTTGTAAACACAACTCCTTTTACTGATATGGTCAATAAGGTTATGAGTTATGGCCCTTTAATGTTAGAAAAAATGACAAATATACTTTTGTTTACACTCAAGCATCTTCATTTCTGAAGCAGTCATTTTCAAACTTTATGAGAATGTTCATAGCTGTAATTTTTTGGCCAAGTGTGACTATTGCTCTGTTAGGTCAGGAGTCATGGCCCATTTAATATAAAAAAATGCCAGATTCTTACATTGTTTGCACTCTAGCATCTACATTTCTTAAGCAATCATTTTGAAGTTTCTTGACAATGTTTTTGACCTTAATCTCTTAGCCAAGTATGACTTCAAATTTTGACCACAGGTACTGATTTGTTTGTGGAAATGAAATGATCTTGCTGTTTTCAGCATGGATTATTTATTCAGTACAGCTATGCTATCATATAGTGATTTGTGCAGGCAATGAAAGCAATATTTCTTAGGTGAGTGTCCTCAGGGCCATTTTGGCCCTCTTGTTTTCTGTAAAGATGACTTCACATCTTCATGAAACTTGGCATACATGAACACAATAGGGCAGTGGTTGAGTGTCCACTTTGCCTTCAGGAGGTCTTGGGTTGGCATCCCAGCTGGTGCACCATCTCCAATGACCGCATCAAACCATAGACATATGAAATTGGTACCAGATGCACCCTTGCCTGGCACTCAGCAAAATGGGGTCGCTATGAAAACTCAGTACTCAGTACCGGTTCTACCCAGGAACTTGTCTCTCCTATATCAGTGCTATACACTAGCCTCGTAAAAGAACCAAGAGTTTATTCTCAAAATGAGCCAGGATATTGCAGCCAAACTCCCTTGTATCTAACCACTGTCTCTTCTGATACAGTCTATTCAGCAAAAAAAACAACAGGACCAACACTTAAGTAATCATTTACCATAAGGTCTAAAACATGGCCACAGTAATCAGAAAATTATCACAAGACATTACAATAGCGGAAGAAGAAGAGGGGTGATCATTATATTCGGGAACTTTTGCCATATTTTCTTCTAGTTCGTAAAGATCAGATCTTACACATTTATAGTAAAGTACAATCCTTTCTAACAATTTCAGTCAATTTTTAGCTCGCCTTTTGTCCGGCATCTGGCATCCGTGCGTGCGTGCGTCCTGCGTCAGCAATTTCCTTTTAACAGCATCACCTCCTAAACTGCTGAATGGATTTTGACCAAACCACTTAATTCTAAAGCAGCATGCAGTTGTCAGATTCTTTGCAAAACTCAGTAAAATCTATGACAGAGATCAGAGGGAATTAATAGAAAATTTATGGTGATTCTGCTTTCTCTAAATCTGCTGTCCGCAAGTGGTTTCACCAATATAGTGATGGTAGATCCTCTATTAAAGATGATTGAAAATCTCCATCAAAACAAATGTGTCCTAGAGTAATTTGTTAAGCACGACAGGTGAATACATGTTAGGCAGGTTGCTGAGGAGTTTGGTGCAAGTTATGGCACAGCACAAGATGTTTTTGACCAACAGACCTGCTATGCGACAGGTTTGTGCTAGCTGAGTGCCTAGAATTCTAACACCTGAGCAAAAACAGGTCAGAGTAAATTTGTGCCAAGATTTTTTTAGTCATTTTTTTCTGAGAAAGATGAAACCTTTTTAATAAGATAATTACATGTGATGAAACTTGGTTCCACTTCTTTGAGCCTGAAAGTAAGCAACATAGTTTGGTTTGGAAGCATAATTCGTATCCATCTCCTGTAAAAGCATGTCTTTCCAAGTCAGTGTGTAGTCATGTCTTTCCAAGTCAGCGTGTAAAGTCATGTCTTTCCAAGTCAGCGTGTAAAGTCATGTCTTTCCAAGTCAGCGTGTAAAGTCTTGCCTTTCCAAGTCAGCATGTAAAGTCATGTCTTTCCAAGTCAGCGTGTAAAGTCATGTCTTTCCATGTCAGCGTGTAAAGTCTTGTCTTTCCAACTAAGTGTGTAAAGTCATGTCTTTCCAAGTCAGTGTGTAAAGTCACGTCTTTCCAAGTAAGTGTGTAAAGTCATGTCTTTCCAAGTCAGCATGTAAAGTCACGTCTTTCCAAGTAAGCGTGTAAAGTCATGTCTTTCCAAGTAAGCGTGTAAAGTCATGTCTTTCCAAGTCAGCGTGTCAATTTGTGTCAATCATTTCTTTTGACTTTTCTGGTATAGGTACAGGAGAAAACTACAACCAATGGTGAGTTTAACTCCAAACCAAACTTCATTGTGCTATGTAAGATAAATGCCTAGAACTTGCCAGGTCCTGTTTTATTTGTGTTATGATAATGCCCCCGTACATCTCAGCCATTGTGAAAGGGCAACCTTGACAAAAATAACATTGAACATCTACAACACCCACCCTATAGTCCAGATTTGGCCGTCTGTGATTCTTTCTCTTTCAAAAAGTTTAAGATCAGTTGCGGTGTTCTTGATTTTAGTCTCAGGAAGAGCTTTTTAGTCCTATTATGGCGGTGTTAAGAATGTTGTCATGTGATGGCTAAGGTCACGCCTTTGATTCTTGGTTAGAGTGATGTAGCAAGTTCATTAGGTCACAAAGGGTCTACTTTGAAAATTGACCTGTGGTTGAAATTGTTAATTTCATTTTAAAAGTTCTTGCTTATAATGTTCACCCCTCATAATTTATGATATGAATTAATGAATATTTATGCAATTTTATGGCTGTAACCTACATCAATAATTTCATGGTTTGATAGACATGACAAAACGGGTTGTTCTGCCTCATATTTAGCTTTTTGTTTAAGTTGTATATACGCCCATTGAAGATGTGACATATTTTGAATTCAGCTGTGGTTGCTGGGCTGGCGGGCGGCACCCACTGATGTTGTCCACTATCTATTTCAAATTTTGTGATAACCATGAAAATGACTTCACATCTTCTTGAAACATGGAATGCATGTACTTTATGATATTAACTTTTTAGCTCACTTGAGCACAACGTGCCAAGGTGAGCTTTTGTAATCACCTGTCATCCATCTCCAACAATTTGCTTAAAACGGCATCTTCTCTGAAACTGCTGGACAGACTTTGATTAAACTTGGCAGGGATGATCCTTGGGTGAATCTTCACAAAAGTTGCTAAATAAACTTGATCTATGTAGAACTCTGGTTGCCATGGCAATGGAAATAAAAAAAACATGAAAACTTTAAAAATCATCTCCTTCAAAACAACTGAAGAGATTTCAAAATGTTTTGGTACAGATGACCCTGGGTAACTTAATCTACCAAGATTGCTACAATTGTTCTGATCCGTAAAAAAACATGGCCGACAGGGGGCAATGCTAATTTGCCTTAAATATACATAGTGAAAACTGTAAACGACAATTCCTCTGAAACCGCTGGACATTTTATAAAACTTGGCAGGGATGACCCTTGGGTGAACATGTCATCCATCTCTAACAATTTGCTTAAAACGGCATCTTCTCTGAAACTGCTGGACAGACTTTGATTAAACTTGGCAGGGATGATCCTTGGGTGAATCTTCACAAAAGTTGCTAAAATAAACTCGATCCATGTAGAACTCTGGTTGCCATGGCAATGGAAAGAAAAAAAAGAAAATTTTAAAAAACCTCTCCTTCAAAATTACTTACTAGATTTCACAATGTTTTAGTACAGTTGTTCCTTGGGTAACCCTCTACCAAGATTGCTAAAATTATTCCAATCTGTAAAAAAAAAACATAAATGTATATAGTGAAAACTTTAAAAAACTTCTGCTCCAAAAGTACTGGCCAGATTTTAAAATGTTTTGGCACAGATGTTTTATGAGTAACCCTCTACATGTACCAAGATTGCTCCTTTACAACAGTGGTTCTCAGGTGAGCGATATAGGGCCATCATGGCCCTCTTGTATAAAATACAAGCAGTTATTTGGTTCTGACCAACATATGCATGCAGGGCATCAGTTTCACTGAGATACATATCCTTGTCATTATTACAACTTACTAATGCTTGTTGACCCTTCCAGTTTTTGTCCAGTGCATTGTGAAGATCATTAAAGATTTTTGCCTCAAATGATATTGTTATTATCCATCTTGCAATTCCTGAGAATTCCAGAAAATTGTACCTTTTGTCAATTTTATCATCTACATTGCTATTGGATAATGGCACTTTAAACTTAGACATACAATATTTAATTAGATTTTTATTTAACTTTCTTTCCTTCAGGTAAAGAAGGAGAGTCAGGAGAGCTTCTTGTCAAGGGAGATAATGTGTTTAAGGAATACTGGAACAGACCTGAGGCTACTGAGGATACATTTACTAATGATGGATGGTTCAAAACAGGTGTGTAATTTCATTACTGACAATAATTCATATTTTATATTTTGCTCACTAGAGCACAACTTGCTCATTGTGAGCTATTTGTGATTAGTTTTGTCCATTGAGTGTTGTCAACAATTTGTTTTAAAAGACATCTCCTCTGAAACCAGGTTAGAAATTGATGAAACTTGGCATGAATGATTCTTTGGTGTCCCTTCACAAAAGTTGCTAAAAAAAACTTTGTTCATGCATAGCTGTGGTTACCATGGCAACCAACAATATTTTGTTAAAAAAAAATTAAAATCATCTCCTCTGAAACCAATGGTCAGAATTTAAATTCATTTGGCTCAAATGGTCACCATATGATTTTTACCATAATGGCTAAAATAAAGATGATCCTTTGTAAAATGAGGCCCATAGTAGGTTGTCTAGTTTCCTTATATACATAGCCATTGTATAAGATTAAAAAACTATTCTTCTTTGAAACCAATGGGAATAGTTTTATTTCCTTTGGTATTAATAGTCACCTCATGATTGTATATCATAATTATTAAAATAAAGTTGATCTAATAAAAAATGAGGCCCCTATGGGGTCGACTAGTTTCCTTATATACTCTATATAAAAAGTTTCAAATTTCTTCTTCTGTGAAACCAGTGGTTATACAGTCAAACTTCGGTGACTCGAACACTGAAAACTGGAACACCATACATTACTCGAACACATTTCAAGGTCCCGGCAAAACTGTTCTTTATTCTTTTTTTCACCTGGATATGAACACTGAGCTGGAACTAACTAAATTTCCGGCCCCAGGTTAAAAGTGCTATGTATTTCACACCTATTGGTCAAACCAATTAACACCCTACATGTGATGTTCACTGGTGATTTAATTGCAACCTGCAGTGCAGCGTGTTTTTCACACATTATCAGACTGGCACAAGCATTATTATTGTTTAATTTGATTATTAATTTGTTAATTGTTACTTGTTTCATTTGAGCTGATATTTATGTTATCTAAAGGTGCTATATTTGTGGATTATTCACAATAGCCTTTTTTATTTATTTTTCTGCAAAAAAAATAAATATGGTATGCAGAAAATGCTACGACTTGCACGTAGGCCGATGTATGTGTACATGTACTTGTACGTGTACGAAATGAATATCATCACTGAGGTTTGTGCTTTGATAATTGATTTTTTTCAGCTGTCATTCAATGGATTTATATGTGATTTAAAGAATAAAAGAATTATTCAATGATACATTATTTCGTCAATGTTAGAATGTGAAAAACGATAAAATACGCTAATCTACTTTAACCGATCAGTGCTAAAAGGAAGGCTTATAACAAATCATATCTTTTAATACATGCATGCAAATCATTTTTACCACGGTTGGGTCGAACCACCGATGACTAAAACAAATTTCCATTCCCCCAGCCTGTTCGAGTCATCAAAGTTCGACTGTAATTAGCAATTACGGTAGACAGCCAGGTGTGGACAATTCATGCGAAAAGAAATTAAATTCTAGTCAATGTTTCCATTGAAGAATTTTTTTTGAAATCTTTTACATTGAGTATAAAAGGAAACTAGCCAACCCCCTTGGGGCCTCATTTTGCAAGGGATCAACTTCATTTTAGCAATTATGATAGACAGCTATGAGGTTGCCATTTGTGCCAAAAGAAATCTAAAAAAGATGTTGATCCTTTGAAAAATGAAGCCCATTAATGGTTGGCTTGTTTCCTTATAAACTCTATATATTTAATCCTCATGATCCCATACCATAATAATGCTTATGTATTTTTGATCCCTTGAAAATTGGCCTAGAGATGTTTGACTAGCTTAAAGGGACCACACAATGAGAAAAAGATTAGTTTTGCATTGGTAGATAACAATTAAAGAAAAGATTCCGCGCATGTCCCAACTTTCTACGATGCTCAGGTGACGTTTAATTCAGATTTCCATAACGCACATTTACCTTTGTGACGGAAACGGCCGAACTAATTTACGGAAATACCCGAGCGTGTGACGTCATCGGGGGTCTCGTGGGATTTGTTTACAATGGACGACGTATATAGTAGTAGTGAAAGTGATCTTGAGTGTTCGTCGTCTTCATGTTTCGACGATTCAGGAGAGGAAGCAACTTTCAGAAGTGAATTACGCAATAATGCCGTATCAGTTTGAACCGTTAGGTTCAAATGCTGAAAGTGATTCAGCTGGAGAAGACGGCGATGATGAACCAAAACTTCGACGAGACAGTACAGAATGGTACGAGTATACTTTCATTTCAACTTCAATTTAGTTATTAGTTTTTAATGTAAAATATATTCTCTCGACTGTCTGACCCTTTTATGTAACCGTATTTTCCTTTATGTGGTCTCGAGCTTATATCTATAAAGAAAAAAAGGCAACCTTCCCCACCCACTTTCTTTTTGAAGAAGCTAAATATAAAGTTTTTCATACTTTCGTTTAGCAGAAGTTCTGATCATACGCAGATTATAAGAAAAGGATTATAGTTTGCAATATAATGATTGTAAGAGTTTGACATGTAATATGTAAAGTGTAACTTCCCAATTTCTATTTGAGTTTTGTGAAACTGAGGTAAAGAACAAAAAAGAAAACAAGTTTTCAGTATCAAACCTATGCCTTTATTTCATATGATGATTTCTAATGATGTTTACCAAATTACATCATTTCTATTTCAGGCAATACAGATACACAGCATACAGACAGTTATCCATGTGGTGCTGGGGGTTTCTTGGGAGAGAAGTTCGGGTGGTTTTGCCTGTTTGCGCAGTGGTGTAGATTAGGGAGACTATCCCTTCAGACAATTACACAAACTTTCATTTTGCTGGTTAAATATACTGGTAAGAGAAATACTGCATAATGTATGTACATGTGACTTGAAAATAAAGAAAAAATAAAATGAACAGATGTTCTATTCTCTAAACCTCATGAAAAGCTTGTAATAAGAACAACAAAAGACAAGTCCAGTTTTTCCTGAAATTAAATTCCACAAAAAAGGGAAGGTTCAGGTTATTTTTTAACTGGAGAATGAAGAATATTCTTATTGAAATTTTATTTCGATTCCTTCCGACGTAACATGCCTATGTATGTGATACATGTACTCAAAAATGCTTCTACATAATTATGTGTAAAAAAAATACCTTCATATCATAAATTTAACACTGTTTATTTTTTGTAAGACTTGGCATGTGTTTCATAAAAAATATCAACTTAAAATTTCTAAAGATTATTCCCTAATTAAGAAAGAGGAAATAGAACTTAAATCAGCTGAACACTGGTGAAACGGTCTATAATGTATAACAAATGACGCGTAAACAACCTATGCTGAGCGTCAAGAAAGGGAGCTATACCAGTACAACTTTTTACAATGTTCGTATGTCGCAGCTGGGGATTGAACCCACAACCGTCTAATTCCAGGGCGTGCGCTCTAACCACTCGGCCACATTTCCTTTTGTTTATCAAAGCAATCTTGCATTCAACATTAATACTGTCATCTCATGTCTTGTAATAAACCTTTACCAATAGATGAGTTCAAAAAAATCGTACATTCACTATTGCTCTCAGCGCAAACTTTCAATCAGTCATAATGAAAATGGTCAACAGATTTGTGTAACAAAAATTCATGCATTAAATAAATAAAGAAAGAAATAAAATAATAATAAACTCAATAAATGGATGTTGCTTATCTTTCCTGTTGTCAAAGTTTATTTGTTTTATTTTTATTTTCACCAGTACCACCATTATATAAGTTAATATGAATTTTAATTTATTTACTGTTATTTAAATTGTCTCAAATACAACCAATAATAATAATGTCCTACAATTATACCTTGAAAATTTAGAATTATATAAACAACATAAATAAATATCAATCAAGACTTCTTCCATACTGGTACATTTTTTTATAATTCTTATTTTTATTAGAATCTAGATAATATTTTTTATTCAGCAGAAGATTTTTTATAAACGTTAGTGAACTAAACTAAATTTTTTTTTTTTTTTATAAAATTTTTATAGTTTTTAATAATGTATTTAACTCGAAATGAAATATAAATTTTTCAATTCACAATAAGGTAAGGAAGGAGTTTTCAGTATTCAAGCATAATGGACGTTGTCATGGTGACATATTGTCTCTTAATGCATGTTTTATGACTCTTATGAGTGGCCATCTGGTAGTGGTAGTGTAAGCAAGGTGCAGCTGTCAGTTGGTGGTTTATGACCCTGTCAAGTAATGTTATGTAACCAGTCTTTCTAAATGACCCACAGCGCATGTTTCCCTTGGCTTTGAACTATGGATAACAGCTTAGTAATTGATCAGTACTGACACATATCTTGCATTAGCTTATTGACCTTTATTTTCAAATTAAAATAATAATAATAAAAAATGTAAAAAATATAATAAATCAGTTGGTATACTAAATTTCAGAATTCCCACCAGACATTTAAATGTACTGATATCCTTTTCATCTACTGTTAAAATATGAGGTTGAAGAAAGAAATAACAGTGATTTTTCCTTGAATTGTAAGTGGGCCCGGTGCTGCATGCTTCATTTGTGAAAAATAAGCAGTTTATCAAAATTGTGAAAATAGAAATAGCAGTGTTTCTGCTGATATTGTGAGAAGAAAATGTGAGATTTATACCTTGCAATTTTATCTGCAAAATGGTGGGGAATGGTTTTATATATTCAAGAAACTTAGACGTTGTAGAAGAGGAATTAATCAGCTGGGTAGGAAGGGTTTTTAAGTCATGCCTCTATCAAAAATACTCTTTTGAAATGTGAATGAGTTTGGGTCCCTTATGCATTGTGAATGGGTCCTTTTAAAAGGTACAGACGAAAACAATCACTGAATACTTTTAATTGGGGAAAAAGGTCTACATGAGGGTAGGGAAAAACTTTTAACAAGGGGTAAAATTACGCACAAAAACGCAGATTTATAAACATATTACGACATTAATTCAGCACGTAGGGGATTAACATGCAAACATTCATTTAAATTAACATGCGGATATTATATATATATATATATATATATATATATATAACTACAAAAGCACTTTTCACTTTTAAATATAACCTTAACATGTATCTGCCATTCATGAGATGAGACTATTATTATTATTATTCATTACTTATTATATTATGTTGTTAAGTCTGATTAATGAATTATTTATATATCAAGGAGCAATTATAATGATTTTATGATTTTCCATTCAACACCGATTCTCCATCTTGCATGTACTCCAACTTTCTTTTCGCTTTCAACGTTGGAATTGCGTCGGGTTTCAGCATGGCAGTTAAGTCCAAATTCATAGAAATACTGTTTGTATATCGCGCAACATAACAATCATGACGAAAATGAGCAGAACACACACAAGCATTCTTTACAGCGCCGACTACACATTTTGTGTCTTTTCGTGTAGTCTACGAACCCGAACCACAAACTTTGCCTCGACGTATCAGAGTCACTCGGGAACCTGTGCAGGCTAAATCCATCTTCTATATAGTTACTACACCCTCCTACAACACACTTTTTCACCATTGTAATCGATCATATTCAAATACGCACAGAAACAGTAAAAACTTTGTTCAACAGCTTCTCCTTACAACAATGGCGCATGTAAATAACAAAACGTGTTGACCCCCGATGACGTCATTTCCGGGTTAACCCATAAAGGGTAAAGTTCACACTTTCGGTTTGTGAACAGTTGAAGATTACCTGTGCTGTACAACTCTATCGAGCAAAATTTAACGGTAAGAAGTACACGATTATGTTTAACTAGTTATATAGCTTCATATAAATACAACTTTAAAAAGCATTTTGTGGTCCCTTTAAGAATTCTTTCCATTTGAAATTTGAATCTGGTTGCCGCTGGAAGAAATCAGGTAAATCAAGTGGCTTTAATCATTTTAAATAAGCTTATGTACTCTGGTGAACAATCTAGGGCCATATGGCCCTCATGTCTAAACGTAGTATTAAATTTGCTCAAAAGTCATATTTGAAAAGGAGCTTTTAAAGGATGAAGGGCAGAAGATTATGGTTATTCAGAAGATACTTTACTCGGTACATCAGGAAAATAATTTAATAAGGCTGTATTGTAAACCGTAGACCTGTTATTAAGCTACATTTAGGTCCCAAACCTGGATACAATTTTATATTGGATGGCACTGTTTTTAACCATTATACATGGATCTGTGTTATAATGGTTTACTGTACCAAGTTCTGACATGGTTAGCACAACTTACCATGTGAAGGATACTTCAGTGAGGTAACAGGATATCTTTCTCAAGATTTCCAGTGGGATGTTTTTTTAGAAACAAATCTTTGTGACAATAATTATTTTGAAGAATCATGTTTATACAAGAATCATGTTTATACAGTTCATGAAACCAAAAATCTGAATGTGCATGTTTTGATGTGTATTTCTCACTACAAAGTCAATAGTCTATTCACCCTTTAAAGCATCTCATTCACAGATGATTGATAGAATTTTTTTCTACTTTGTTAATTTTGGTGAAGTCTTTGTTTCCTGATAAATATACTTGGCAAGCTTGGGTAACATTGCTTGGGGAGTGCTATTTTCATTAACGCTACTTTGGGGAAATCAGATAAATTTAGAATAAGGCATCCCTGAAGCAGGTGCTTGCAATCCACATGATGTGTTCCACAACAATTCATTTTCACAAGTTCTTGTTTGAGTGAACACTTGGGCAAAATGTGAATGATCAATGATGTGAGAGCACATGAAAGTAGAAATTCTAAATTCAGATTTTTTATCTACCAGAGCACAACGTGCTCAAGGGGAGCTATTGGGATCACACTCAACCCGTCGTTCTTCGTTCATCGTCAACAATTTGGTTTAAAAGACATCTCCTCTTAAACCGCTTGGTAGAAATTGAAGAAACTTGGCATGAATGATCCTTGGGTGAACCTCCACAAAAATTGCAAAAATAAATTTGATCCATGCAGAACAGAACTCTGGTTGCCATGGTAACCAACACCATTTTATTTTAAAAACTTTAAAAATCATCTCCTCTGAAACCGATGCTCAGAATTCAATTTCTTTTGGTATAAATGGTTGCCTCATAGTCATCTACCAAAATTGCCAAAATGAAGTTGATCCCATAGTTTTTTTCTTTACTATGTTTGCTAAAATAAAGTAGATCCATCAAAAAATAAAGCCCCCATTGTGTTGGCCACTTTCCTTATATATTCTATATAGAAAATTTCAAACTTCATCTCTGAAACCAATGGTCAGAATTTAATTTCATTTAGCACAACTGGTCACCCAATTTGTCTCTACAATATTTGCTAAAATGAAGTTGATCTCTTAAAAATGTGGCCCCAAATCATTAGATTAAATTTTCTTATAGTTTCCCAAGGGAGATAATCAATATTTTATCTTGAAACTCTACTGGAAATAAATATTGAATATTGATTAACTCCCTTAATTGATTTCATTTTTTGAAAATCTATAATAGATATGATTGAAATTGTTTCAAAGTGTTTGATTTAATAAATACATGTTATAAAATTCTCTAAATACATTGTAAATAATAGCGAAATTTTTTTTTTTTTTTTTAAAATAGGATATGCAGAGACTTCTTTGTTACACAGAAGTGTATGGATATCACTGTTAAATGATGGATCTGCCACTTTATATTTTGAAGTAATTTAGTCAATAATTGACATCTTTGGTCCTATACTGTCATTTCATGGTTTTGATCCCAGAAAAATATGTCCTGCTGATGGTTGGCTAGTTCTTTTTCAGTCTGTATAGAAATTTTGAAATTGTACTTTTTTATCTGGAATTTTAATCAAGGTTAAACTGAATTGTCTAAGTGATGATACTCTGGTGAGCATTTTAGAGCCATTATGGCCCTCTTGCATAATTCTAAGTATAGTTCAATAGGTAACCATAGCATCACCATTGCTCTTGATGGGGAAGCCACCCATTTTTAGCTCACCTTTTCCAATGTCTATCTATTGTGACCGTTGAATGTATGGCGTCAGGCTTCATAATTTTACTTAAGCAACATCTCATCCTAAACTACAGTTTTCATAAAACTTTACAGGAATGTTCCTCAGCTATCCTCTTCAAAAGTTGTTCAAAGATTAAAATCCATGCCTATTTTCCTTAAATTAAAAAAATCTTGTCCAAAGGTTCTGATATGATTTCAAAGAATATTGGCACAGATGTTTGTTTGGGCACTCTCTATCATGATCGACAAAATTATTTTGGATTGGTCCAAAAACATGGCTTGCCAGAGGCTGGAGTCAGTTTTCCTTATTTTTATAAAGTACAAATTTGAAAAATCTTCTTGCCCAAAAGTACTTATTGGATTTCAGATTTATTTTGGTACAGATATTTCTTGGATAATTTGATACCAAGATTGTTAAAGTTAATTGAATCCGTTGAACAACATTTCTGCCAGAGGGCAGAGCCAGTTTTCGTTATATGTATAGAGTAAAAATTTGAAATATCTTCTTGTCCAAATGTACTTATTGGATTTCCTTGGGTCACTCTTTATCAAGACTGTTAAAATCATTTGAATCCATCTAGAAATATGGCTGGCTTGTTAACACTCTAGAGGCCACATTTTGGCCCAATCTTCATGAAACTTGGTGAGAATGTTTGTCTCCATTAAATCTTGGACAAGTTCGAATTTGAGTCATGTGGGGTCAAAAAGTAGGTCACAAGGTCAAATCTTATAAAAACCTTGTTAACACTCTAGGGGCCACATTTTTGGCCATATTTTCATTAAACTTGGTCAGAATGTTTGTTTCCATAAAATCTTGGACAAGTTCGAATTTGGGTCATGTGGGGTCAAAAAGTAGGTCACAAGGTCAAATCTTATAAAAACCTTGTTAACACTCTAGAGGCCACATTTTTGGCCATATTTTCATTAAACTTGGTCAGAATGTTTGTTTCCATAAAATCTTGGACAAGTTCGAATTTGAGTCATGTGGGGTCAAAAAGTAGGTCACAAGGTCAAATCTTAATAAAACCTTGTTAACACTCTAGAGGCCACATTTTTGGCCCAATCTTCATGAAAGTTAGTCAAAATGGTTTCTCCATAAAATTTTGGACAAGTTCGAATTTGAGTAATGTGGGGTCAAAAAGTAGGTCACAAGGTCAAATCTTAGATAAAACCCTTTTAATACTCTAGAGGCCACATTTTTGGCCCAATCTTCATGAAAGTTAGTTAATGTTTCTTTCCATAAAATCTTGGACAAGTTCAAATTTGGTATGTGGGGTCAAAAAGTAGGTAATATCAAAAAATAAACATACCTTGTTTAACATCTGAGGCTCAGCATTTTTGGCCTTTTCATAATATTGATCAAAATATTTGTTTTCCCATAATCTTGGATCAGTCGAATTTGGGTCATGTTGGTCAAAGTAGTACGAGGTCAAATCTTAGAAAAACCTTATTAATACTCTAGAGGCCATATTTTTGGCCCAATCTTCATGAAACTTGGTTGGAATGCCTGTTTCCATAATATCTTGGACAAGTACAAATTTTGGTCATGTAGGTGAATATAAAAAATCCAACATATGTTGCTCATTTATAATCAGGTGAGCGATTCAGGGCCATCGTGGCCCTCTTGTCCATAATATTACAAAATATTTGCTGGTCTTTTCCTCCCTCTTATACCTGGTTCTCAGGTGAGCGATTTCAAGGCTTTCTGCTATGGCCCTCTTGTGTTACAATCAGATTCTTAGTCAGTGAGCTACTTTAAATACATACGATGTGTACACTTGGCTCAGTGCTAGCAAGCCACTGAAAGGTTTCCCTCCCTCCAACTTTCTCCTTACAGTGATCTTGTTTTCATGTCACCAGCAAAAGTTGTTGTAGAGAAGGAGCACTCAATATGGCTTGTTTTATGACTTCATGTACTATCCAAACATCTTGTTTTTCACAGGTGACACAGCAGTCTATAAGGATGGAACCTTCCGGATAGTTGGGAGGACATCGGTGGATGTTATAAAAAGTGGCGGGTACAAGATAAGCGCACTAGACATAGAGCGCCATCTGTTGGCCCATCCTTGTATCAGGGACGTTGCAGTCATAGGTACTAGACTTTCATTTAGATGATTTATTTACTAGATTTCACTGGCTAGCCACATGATAGGGTTCTCTATCAGTTTGATCTTTGTTATCCAAACATGCTACATCTGGAGCACACCCTTTATAAATCCCCTATTGGTGAACTGATTGGGAACAATATAAGTTTGTGTACGTCCTTCCATGGAACCATTCTGCTTTTATGTCTGCTCAATGACTTCAATATCTATGGATGGATTACAGTGCTCCCATCAACAATTATGCACACTTGAAATGTCAAGGTCACTGGAGTTAATTTGTTAGAAATTTTGTTGGTATTCATAGGCCACATCTTCTTTTCCACTCTATAACTTTCATATTTATTGATAGATTTACATAAAACATTACAGAAATGTTAATCATAACACAAAGCTGTGTCATGCACAAACCTAGGTTTTATAGCCTATATCTTCATGTCCGCTCTATATCTACCATATCTATGTTTGATTTTCATTTAACTTCATGGAAGTGTTTGTCATATCACAAAAGTGTGTGGTGCGCATTAACTTGAAAGGTCAAGGTCAGGGGAGTTGTACATAATTGTCTTTGGTATTCATAGGTTTTCTTAATAATTGGTAAGCTGAAATGATGAAACTTTCAGAGAACAATCTTTAATATTATATGTTAACCCTTTCCCTCATAGAGGAAACCATTAATAGACCTATGCAAACAGCATAAAATCAGACCAGCCTGCGGGTTACTCGCAGGCTGATCAGGTTTTATGCTGTTCGCTGCTCCCAGTGGTCTGGAAATGAGGACTTTATAATTAAATTTGGTAAGGTTTAACTGTGGTTTTCTGCAGATGTGGTACCTATCGAGTGCGTCAAAATGAGTCTATATGAGGGAAAGGGTTAATATAATGATGAAAAAACATAGTCATTCTCATGAAGTCAAACTTTTTCCACTCCTTTGATGCAGTTGAGGTTAATGAATGACTTGTGAAATATTGTCATGTTCATAACTTGTAGACTGTAAGACATAAATTTGAATACAATCATCATCATACAGATTAATTCTACATGTATTTTAATGTTTTTTTACTGTAGCTCCGCTTTTCAGTGTTAGCATAAACACTGTTTGAACACATTTTCAGGACTGCCGGATGAGACGTGGGGTCAGACACTTGCCGTTGTGTTGGTGCTGAGGGAAGGTCACAGTTTGACCTTGAGTGACCTGCAGGCATGGTCAGCTGACAAAATGCCTTCATACCATATCCCACATATCCTCAAGGTGCTCATGGAAATGCCCAGAAATGCCATGGGAAAAATTAACAAAAAGGAACTAGCCAAAGATATCTTCCCTGATTATTTTAAATAGGCTATATAATGTCTGTTCATGGTAACCATGCTGAAGATGATTGTTTATTCTTTGCTTTCGGTGAAAAGACATATTTGATATTTATTTTGCTTGAATTTAGTGAATTTTTTAGCTGACCTTACCACTTGTGCTCGGGTGAGCTTTTGTGATCGCCTTTCATCCGTCATGTGTCAATTGCTTGTGAACACTCTAGAGGCCACAGTTTTGGCCCAATCTTCATGGAATTTGGTCAGTATGTTTGTCTATATGATATCTCAGATGAGTTCGAAAATGGGTCATGTGGGGTCAAAAACTAGGTCACCAGGTCAAATCTTAGAAAAACCTTGTGAACACTCTACAGGTCACAGTTTTGGTCCAATCTTCAATAGATTTGGTCAGGATGTTTGTCTAATTGATATATTGGATGAGTTTGAAAATGAGTCACATTAGGTCACCAGGTCAAATCTTAGAAAAATCTTGTGAACACTTTTGTGTCCCGTCTTCATTAAACTTGATATGAATGATGACTGCATGAATTCCCAGTTGAGTGCAAATTCAGGTTGGATCAATATGTAGGTCACTTAGTCAAATGTTAGAAAAACACTTTAAAAAAATGATATTTTCCTAAAAGTAACAGATTGTGCAGACCACTGCACAAATCGATTTTATTTCCTTTTTTTAATGGAATAATAATTGTTTGTATTTTTAACTGAAGAATTGATATATTATAATTAAATGAAGGATTGTATTTTTTCATTATGATTATCTTTCTATCACACAAAGTGTTAAATAATAAGTAATGATAAATTTTCTTTTATGCTTATTATTGAAATGTGTTTATAATGCAGTAAAAATAATAAAATACAGGAAATATATTTAGGCTAAAATAAGCATGAA
The DNA here is from genome assembly GCA_021229015.1 of Solen grandis. Classification (NCBI taxonomy): domain Eukaryota; kingdom Metazoa; phylum Mollusca; class Bivalvia; order Adapedonta; family Solenidae; genus Solen; species Solen grandis. The sequence goes on along the minus strand of CM037783.1, from coordinate 37,952,133 downwards.
ACAATGAAATACGCTAGAATAAGCTTGAAAGAAAGATATATATTTTTATTTCTGTGTAAGATATATTACTATAAGAAAAGTCAAATATACACAAAACTGCAATAGTCTTTACATGGAATCACAACACATACAAAAATAAGTTTTTTTTTAAGATTAATACACAATCTATGTATGTTGTTATATCTCATCACTTATTTTTCATGGCATACAACACCATTGAATATATATTTTAATGTATGAAATAGGCTTTAATCAAATTTATAGAGACATAAATTACCATTTAACATTTGCCTTAGACTTTTGAAATTTATAATTATTTCCTAATAAAAACCGTCATGTTTGCTCATAAGGAACATTCAATTTGGATTTTCTTTTATGGATATATTTATGTTCAATTGCTTTTGTTCGTTGGCATTCAAACACCTATTAATGTTATTATTAGTATATCTTTCCATAATTAAACCTGTATGAACCAATAAAATTTGTGTGACGTACATGCATTATAAGTGTGGTTCCAAAGTATTTGAAATCAATTTTATCAAAATTGTGACTGGAATTTAAGCCAATAATTCACAATACTAACATCATGTAGTGTTACAAATGGGCTAACACTGGGGGTGTGGCTCTGGTAATTGAAAAGGAGAACAAACTAATCACTCATTAGAACAATGGTTTATCATGGAATGTCACACAATATAGGAAAAACACAGATTCTTTTATCAGTTTCTGATTGCACAACATTGAGTTGAGATTGTAAATAAAATAATGTAAAAATCTTAAATAATCAACAGGAATGCTTGGTTTACAATAATCAATTTCACCCATCACACCATCCCAGTAAAAAAAACAAATCTACAATAATGCACATAACACTTACAAATATACATGTACATAATATGCCATTTGAAATATGGCTAACATACATTTTTTTTCCCCAATGATTATGATTATTAATGTTTATATTTCTTGTAAGTACACAAGTAATATGAAATGAATTGACCCAGAGGAACTATACAAAGTCCTGTACACCAATGCCAACTTATCTAGGTTCAAACCCTTCTTTTTATCATAAGAAGGTTAAGATGAAAAATATTCTTTACGATGAGTGAAATCATGAATAGACAAAAAGTTCTTGTCAAATTATTCTGTTAGTATTTTATTAAAAATTGAAACTACAAGATGAACATTTCCAATGCATATACACTTAAAGCCATTTCTAACCCGACACCTTAAATTCTGATTTCTCAAATATAGTTTAATAAATTAGCCTGAAACTTGAAATACACTCAATCATACAAACTGTTTTAGTGATTAACTGACTTTTAAGATTGTCAGAATTTTGCATGTCATTTTGTAAATTCAGATTTTACAGTGATAGTTTTTTGTGTCACTGCTGTAAGCAGAGGTGACACATAGGGATCACTTTTCCATCGTCTGTCTGTCCATCACACTTTTTCTGTTACACTTCAGCAGTGACACATGTGTTCCAAAGAACACTCTTGTACATGTATTTGTAAAGTTTTATATCCATATATTTATTGATTGGCACTAAATTACACAAAAGTAAGTCTAATGTGTTTAGATTATCTTATTCAAAACTTGAAAGAAAAATGTTAACATATCAAACTAGATGGTATTACAGTGATGTTGGGTTAGAAATGGTTCTAAGTGTAAATGACCATTAATATATGACAAACAGTTGTGTATAGCCTTGACACTGACAACATGATTATTGATTATTGTTGGACACAATGTATCAAAACCTGTGTCTCTGATCTTAATTTTTACTCTTCCACACACACCAAGTGTACATGTATCAAGATGATAAGGCACAAAAAGTATAATGTATATATTCTACAACTACAGAGGAAGATACAATGCTACCTCATGAAAAAATTAGAGATAACTTGAAATGACAATTTACGTCAAACTTATCGTAAGAATAAATTCATTAAATAGTAGATTACAGTTTATTCCGTTTTTTGGGTTTTTTTTTTTTTTTCAAAACTGGTGTGTATGACCAGATCTTCCTGATTTGATGCTATTAGATGCATTGTTAATTATGAAAGTTTTAACTTGTTTTTTACCTACCATATATACAAAAGCAATTAAGAACACTCAGCCAGGAATTCTCATCCAATATAAGAAAAATGCCTCAACTCAAAAATAAAAATGATGTCTACTGACAGACATTCTCCTATACGGATACATAATTAGCTAATATTTTGTTCTTTTTAGCCACATAAGATACAATTATAGACACATAAGGACTAACAGAATGAATGACAAGAAAGGAAATGGACTGTTATCTAGTGTTCCTATAGCCACTTAAGTATCTATATGTGAGTGTGGACAGAGAAGGGCCATTCATGTACCATAATATGTCCTGTCGTTCAACATGTGTTTAAAAAAAGAAAAGTAATGGAAACAAATGAAAACCCAATTGAAACTAAATCTCAGTTCAAACAAATGAAATTTTAGTTCATACCAATACTAATTCCAAATAGGAAAGGAAGAAAAAGCTCTTTTTTTTTTTTTTTTAAGTATTCAATTTCCATAAGCATATATCAGAACAGAAATGTTTTGAAGCATTTTACTTTTGAAAAATATAATTTCAACAAGTATCTGGTGTTGCACGCAATACATAAGTCCCCTACCGATGAGGTGTTTAATTTTTCTGTTAATATAGCAGCCAGAATTTTGGTCCGAAGAAAAAGTTACGTGCAGAATCTCCATACTGCCATCTATTCATATACCAAATTTCAAAATATTATCTTAAACGTTTTTTAAGTTATCTTGGGATCTAGATTTCTGGACAGAAAGAGGGACAGTTGGACAGACAGACAGACAAACGACAAACCTATAGTCCCCTCTGGTGTAGACACCAGTAGTGGACTATTTACAATATGCAAATGACAATCAAAGCAAACACAAGCACATTTTGTTATGGCATTTCTACAAATCACATTCTTGACACAGCATTTTGATGTTTGGAATTTCTGGTGAAGGAAACAAAACATGACATGAATGTGGCATTTGCTACTCAACTGCCCAATGATGATAGTGATCAGGATATAACACTGTAGACACTTGCACTCTTCTCATTTTCTTTTTTCCTCCTTTGTCACCTGATGTAAGCAGAGGTGACACATAGGGATCACTTTTCCGTTGTCTGTCTGTCCATCACACTTTTTCTGTCACACTTCAGCAGATGACACATGTGTTCCAGAGAACACCCTTGTTTACATTTAAATATCTAGATTTGCGAGAACTATAAATGACAAAGAACTGTTGTGTCATTTATATTTCCACAAGCCAAATCTCAAAAAATGATTATTTTACAATAGTGTATTTACACTCATTTTATATCCTAAACAATTTCAAATATTAAAAAATTTATAAATTAGAGTAGCACAGCAGCTGTAACAGCAGCACACAAATTCTTGAATTTTATGTTATCTTGTCCACATCTTAACATGTATTGTTAAATAAAACAATATGAGTCAAGGACAATTTTGCATGCTATATTTATGGATTAAAATAATTGAATTTTAAACAAGAGTAAGCTTTTTGTATAGCATTCATACTGTCAAGAGAACACATTCTGTGTTTTTTAATTACATGTACATGGTGATGTAATTTGGAATTTGGAAGTAAATATCGTCAAATAGTAAAGGCACATGAGGGAATCAAAGGCTTGAAGGGCAACAATGGCTTCAAGCATTAGGAACTTTAAAGCACATGTTTATTGACACTGTTCATAAGTGACACTGTTCATATGAGATGTATGCACTACATCTTTAGCAGCATGGTATACAAATTTGAGTTATTAGTCTAAGGGGTTATTTCAAAGCAAGCTTGCAAACTGATGCCCAAAATTTGTCCATCTTGATAATTTGATACAAAATTTGTCAGACATATAGAATTTCACAGTAGTTGTTAGAATGTGATAACTGATGAAACCATCCTTTAACTATGGTTCAGATTTGTTGTTGCTGTTGCAATAATGTGGCGCTTATCTAATCTGCATGATTTTTGATAAAGCCCTTAGGACAAAAATATATATCTCCTACAACTTTCACAGAGGTATAGAATGTGTATGGAACAAACTTCAAACCAACAAAGTAAGATTTGCCTAAAGAAAGCAAAAAAGGAAATGTATAACTCTTGAGTAGCTAGGTGTCTACAATGTCAGGGAATGGATTATCTTACAATAGAACAGACAGGATTCATTCTCCACCATTTTCTATTAACTTTGTTGTTCCATCAGTCACATCCACTTCAAAATCATCCGCATCTTTATCCTCATTCTTGAGATTGGTATAAAACTTTTTCCCATAATCCAACGTCTCCCATCGCCTGTAAGACTTGGGCCGTCGCCTACATTTCCTGACAATACACACAATCAGCAACACAAACACCACAAATGACCCGCAGGACACAGCGATAATGATACGTATGTCTGCACCTTTGATTGCCTTTGTTACCTTCTCTGTTAGAGTGTCTCCTGTGGTTTGGGGCTTGGATTTTCTATTCTGTTTGATAACCTCCTCTTTTTGTATTTGTTCATCTATTTTCTCCTTCTGTTCGGGTGGCAGCCCTGTCTGTTTGAATGGCCCGTGGGATTCCTGTGTGATCCAGATGGAGTCCAGCAACTCCCCGTTCAAAGTACCCACCTGCTCCCAGTACAGGTGAGTGGCGTTAAATACTTTCAGCCGACCATAGCTATTGAACGACCTGTTGTCCATCCTGAATGCTGACCAGTTACCTGTGTACAGGAACAAGAGAACATAATAACTTTATGTACATATTGAACATGTTTCATAAAATCATTTCTTTAATTTTTGAACAGGGATATGCTTGCAGTTTTTTCATTCTTTTTTTTATTATTATTAAATATAGGATACACTATATTTTTATTATATTGAAAATCATTAATTTACCTATATTAAGTACATGAAATTAAAAAGAAAATATATAACTAATTTAAGTTTGTTGTTTTAGATTTGCTTCCACAAATTCGATCCTTGAAGAAGTGCACCGACCTCCCAGGGAAACCTTTAAAACTTTTAATTTTGTGTGGATCGTTAAAAAACCTGTAATTTACTCATTGAACCTTTATTACTTCTGTAAACTGTCGCCATGACTACAGGTAACCTTAAGTTCAGAGTGTAAAATAAAAAATATTTCATATTAAAATAACATGTGATTTGTTCTGTCTCAAGTTTTTCAGACTGCTGTAGTCTTTCCCATACCATTGTGTGCAAACATATCTAGTGAAAGTATAAGATGTAAATGACAAAGTGGGACATACATTGGTTTAGGAAAGATACAGCATTTCTGTGACTCCAGATGTGGCGTACTTTAAAAGAAGGGCAAATTAATAATACAACAAAGAATGGAAATAAGGTCACCTTTATTTTAGCCAGGAATTGTCAAAAAGAGCCTTTAATTTTACGAAACTAACCTTTAAAAAAAACAACTTTATTTTCATCTTACAGGGAGGCCTGAATGCAACATCATCATATTAAAAACCCTGTTCTCTCAGCGCTATTAGCACTTTGATTTCACTTTAGTCAACTTCACTCCAAAATTAAACAAAAAGGCCAAGATTGCCCTGAGACGCTCACCTGAGAAAAAAATGCCTTCATTGCCTGTTCAAGTTAAGAAATAATAGCAAAGTTGTACTGAATACTTTTTCAATTCCACAAACTAAAAAATATCCGTGGTCAAAATTTGAAGTCAAACTTGACTGAGAGATTATGGCTATAAACACTGTCAATGAAACTTCAAAATGATTGCTTAAGAAATAAAGCTAAAGTGTAAACAGTGAAATCTGTCATTTTTATTCATTAAAGGGCGATAACTCCTGACCTAATTATCCGATATCAGCCATAGTCGAACTTGGCCAAGAGATTATCATAATGTTTGAAAATGATTGCCAAAGAAATAAAGACAAAGCTAAATTTGACAAATTGTAATATTAAAAGGGACTAACTCCTGACCAAATTGGCAGATATCAGCCATAATCTAACTTGCCTGAAAAAATATGGCTATAAACATTGTCATTAAGTTTGAAGATGATTACTTAAGACATGAAGATGCTAGAGAGCAAACAAAGTGAAATCTGGCTTTTTTTTTATCAAAAGGGCCATAACTCCTGAGTGCAAACAAACTGATGATGATGAACGCACAACGGACATTCATCAATCCTAATAGCTCATCCTGAGCACATGTGCTTGGTTGAGGAAAAAAAAAACAACAACCTTATTTTAACTAATTACAAAACATTATAATATTATTATAACATTACAGAGGGGTTGTTGTTTGAAACAATTGTGGACAGATAGACTTATGATATTGATTTTTAAAGCTCACATGAGCACTACTTGTTCAGGTGGACTGAAAACATGCCAGATTTCAAAATATCAACATTCTAAAATCTTTATTTTTACAGCAATTATCTTCAAACTTTATGACAGTTTTTAGTCACAATCTCTCGGCAAGCTCAATAATGGCTGATATCGACCAATTAGGGCAGGAGTTATGCCCCTTATAATATAAAACAAGAGGGCTAAGATGGCTCTGAAATCAATCACCCGAGAAACACTGACTTTACAAGTTACTATATTATAGCATAGTCACCTCGGCTGAAGGATTAATCTTCAAAATTTCAAGGTTCCTAATAACTGTAGCTCTAATCAGTTCAATTGTACATCATACACATAATCCAACTCAACTGAGATATTTTGCCATTTTCATTTTCTGTAAGTTAAATGATGATTGCTTAATGATTGCAAATGCTAGAGTGTAAACAAAGTGAAATCCTGAATTTTAGCACACCTGAGCAATGCAAAAGTGAGCTTATATGATCTGTTGAGTGTCGTCAACAATTTTAATGTTTACACTCAAGCATTTTTCTACATTTCTTAAGTAATCATCTTTAAACTCTATGACAATGTTTATGACCATAATCGCTTGATCAAGTTCAATTATGGCTGATATTTGCCAATTAGGTCAGGAGTTATGCCCCTTTTAATTTAAAACAAGAGGACCATCATGGCCCTAGAACGCTCACCAAAGTAACATCAGCTTAATTAAATAATCAGTTGAACATTGATAAAAATTTAAGATAAAAAAAAAAAATACATTTTCAAAGTTTCTATAGACTAAATAAGAACAAGCCAACCATCTTCATTCGTTCTAGTTTAACCAGCGCAATGACCTTTATTTATAGGATTTATATCAAAGACTCTCTTGAAAGTAAATATTGGGTTTATTGTAAATATAGACAGAAGAAGATGGACCCACCTGGAGCAGGGTTCAACATATTGTCTACTCCATGTTTACTGCCAGCAGCTCCAGTGATCAACTGTACTGGGGCAGCAGGGTTGGTGTAGTTCTCTGCTAGGACAACGCCCTTGTACATGGGCCACAGTCGCTCATAGGAATGTTCATGGGCCTGTAGTACAACATCTACACCGTTCTGGTAGAATACATCCTCTAGTCTGCAATGGGGAACATACCATTGTTAAAGCCTTAAATGAAACCAATTTCCAGTTTTTAAAACTTCTCTGAAAAAAAATATCAACTAAAAAATAAGAGGGTCAAGATGGCCCTGAAGATGCTCACCTGAGAATATATTGCTTCATTGCCTACACAAGTTACTATTTTATAGCAGAGTACTGAATACATAATCTATGCTGAAATACAGCAAGATCATTTCAAATAATAATCTGTGGTCCAAATTTGAAGACTAACTTAACAAGAGGGCCACATGGTCCTTGATTGCTCACCAGATTCAAGTTTCAGATACAAAGAATTCTTAAATAAGGCAATCATCTGGAGGTTTTCAACTTTATTTTTGGAATAATGGTAGAAAGCCATGAGGTGATCATTTGTGCCAAAAGAAATTAAATCCTAACCATTGGTTTCAAATAAGAAGATTTTTGAAATCTTCTATATAGAGTATATAAGGAAACTAGCAGACCCTCAAGGGCCTCTTTTTTCAACTTCATTTTAATAATTATGGTAGAGCACTATGAAGTGACCATTTGTGCCACAGGAAATTAAATTATGACTATTGGTTTAAGAGTTGAAGATTTCTTGAAATTTTTTAAATAAAATGGTGTTGGTTGTCATCGCAACCAGAGTTCTGCATGGATCAACTTTTGTGAAGGGCCACCAAAGGATTATTCATGCCAAGTTTCATCAATTTCTACCCAGCATTTTTAGAGGAGATGTTGTTTAAAGCAGGAAACAGTTGACAAAGGATGAAACAAAATGATAGATGCAGGGTGATCCTAACAGCTTACATTGAGCATGTTGTGCTCTGGTGAGCTAAAAATTCACAAGTAGGTCACTGAGTTATGATCAGGGTCATCCAAGTTGCATATAACTGTACCTGAGGTCCAAAATTGAAGGTCATAGCTACCTCATATAAGTCTATGTATAAACAAGTCAACATCGGGCATGGCCAATTTTGACCAAAGGGCTATGATTTGAACAAACTTGAAAAACCACTAGGCAATGATAAACACCAAATAACTTAGCTCAAGGCAATGTTATTTCTAACAATAATTTTTTTAAACAAGAATGTAAAAAATACAAATCTGCGTGACTTTCAGATAACTCAAAGGCCTACCTAGACTGTAGATCTATTATTTAAATATTAGCCTTAATCAAACACCACTGAAATATTGTTGCTATGAAACAATATAAGTGAAATGAAAATTGCTGAATAATTGAAAATGTGTAAACAAAATAAAATTTGGCTTTTTAATTTTTTTTTTTTTTTGATAATTCAAGGGCCATTACTCCTGAAAGAATTGTCAATATCAGTCATAATCCACCTTGGCTGAGAAATTATGGCCATCAAAAGGGCCATAATTACTGACCTAATTGTCCAATATCTTCAAAAATTAAACTTATTGTTATAGAGATAATAGCTATAAACATTGTCATGAAATAATTGCTTAAGAAATGAAGATGCTAGAACGTAAACAAGGTTAAATGTGGCATTTTTTTTACTTTCAAAATTTTAATTCTAAAAGGGCCAAAACTCCTGACATAATTGGCTGATATTCGCCATAATCGAATTTGGCATAGAGATTATGGTAGCATACATTGTCATAAAAGTTTGAAGATGATACCTTAAAAATGAAGATCCAAGAGTGAAAAGTGAAATCTGGCATTCTCTTTAGTATTAAAAGGGCCAGAACTTCTGACCTAATTGGCCGATATTAGCCATAATCTAACTAGGCCAACAGACTATGGATACAGACATTGTCATGAAGTTTGAAGATCATTGCTTTAGAAATGAAAATGCTAGAGTGCAAACTAACTGACTGTGGACGACGGTCGGATGGCCAACGGACATTCATCAATCTAAATAGCTTATCCTCATGACCACATGTGCTCAAGTGAGCTAATAAAATATTGCAGCAATTTTTAATCTAACATCTATTAATTTCTTCCCTTTTATCTTTCATTATATTGTTATCTTACAAGGAATAAACATTATGTGAAAAAAGAACTTTAAGAAAATTTGATAAAGAAATGTTAAATTCATGATCTTTATCTTGAAAATTATTTTAAAGTCTTCATTTCACATTATCATTTTTATTGATATTTAAAGGCCCATTATGCCACCAAAAGCAGTGTATATTCTTTGGACAGAAAAGCAAAATGTGTACTACAGATTTGTTACGAGATGCAATCTGTACATACTTGTTGATGACAACGTTACTACAATGAATAAATAAGAAAGAATCTATTACTTAAGATTATTGTTTTGTTCATTTTGTTTACAAAAATAACTAATTTGCATATTCCGCATATCTTCGTCAATTTTCCATGGACATTCTTTATGTCTCCGTTAACGAATCATGAGTGCATAAATTGGATGACATGGCAGATAAACAAAGTGTGATTTGATAGCGAATTTTCAAATTCAAATTATTTCTGATTACAGGCCGTCTTCGTGAACACTCGCCAATGCAAAATGTAAACAATGAGAGTATTTTGACATCCATCCAAAATACTAAATTGCTTAATTTGATCAACATTTTCAATGCGCTTTACTGTTATTTTACAGCAGATATTTGTACATTATGTACCATTTGTGTTAGTCTACAATATGCCAATGTTATTTTATATAATTTTATATTATTTCTTTTTCATGAAAATTGAATCATTCTGAAATATAGTGGACCTTTAACACTCCTCATTTTTTGTACAATGCACTCCAGATACATAAATTCCATGAGGAGCAATATTCTTTAATCAACTTCTCAGTCATCAGCAACATGCACGATCTAGACTAACTATAATGTCATAATGGCCCAAACAACTGTCCACATATCTCACCCATGTCTGACAAGAGATTCCTCCTTGGTACAGTCGTCCCCATCGCTGTTGGAGCAGTACATGGGGCGGTGCCCATAGGCGATGACCCAAGGGCGGCTGTGGCGGTTGTTGTTTGCCGCGGCCAAGTCGGCCTTGATCCACGCTAGCTGACTCTCAACGTACATCCCACCAGCAATGAAGAACACCTCAGTGGAATAGCTGGAAAATACATGAAAATAAATAGCTAACTTACATGAAATGTCTAGTATTACAAGATGTAGTAACAAGAGGGTCATATGGCCCTAGATCGCTCACCAGAGTATATAAATGACTCAAGTCAATTGATTTTACCTGGTTTCTTCCAGAAGCAACCAGAGTCAAGTTTCAGATACAAAAAATTCTTCTTCAAATTGCTTACAGCAGGTAACATAAAAACTGTTGATGCAGCACGATGGACAAAAGGGTGATCCAAATAGCTCACCCTGAGCACGTTGTGCTCTTGCAAACTAAAAAATATTTTTTTTTTTTTTTTTTTTTAAATTAGTTTCCAATATATGTCATGTCTAGTGTTTAACTTGGGAGGGCGGCGGCATACAAGAAAGAAAATATTGATAAAAGGCAACAAAAACCAGTCATCAAGCTGTGGCAGTTTGTACCTCTGTTGGTTGAGGATATTGTTTTAATATTTTTTGTACTGCACTGATGATGTGGTAACTAGGATCAATTTTCTTTACTCTTCTCTATTCTACTCTCATGCGTTTTCTACTTACTTCTCAATTCTATCATCTCTTCAAATCTTACCTTTTTAATCTTCATCCTCATCTTTCATTCAATCACACCCCTTTCTCTCTACCATCCAAACATTTTAGAATTTATTATAGATATTTATTTCCATAATGATTATCTTTATATCAAGGGAAAGGGTTCTCTTAATCTACCTGCTATTAATTACAATGTGACTTTTGAGGACTACTTTGAACTCTAGCCTAAGGCTTCCTTTATTGTGCCTGTTACCAATAAACACCCAGTGTTACTGCAATCAAAATATGTAACAGCATCTGTATATATCATGGATAGTACCTATATGTTATAATCATCATTATATTTCGTATTAATTTCTAATGTAGTATTTTCATAACATTCATAACTGTCACAATATATTGCAGCAAAAATGTTTTTCATTTAAGGAAATGGCATGTATCATTTAAACTTGATGATTTATAAATGGTTCCTACTTTACAAAATTAAATGAAAATAGAAAAAACAAGAATTATCATTGAAGATGATGAATACCCCCAGATACCATTTTGTTACAGTTACTGTGACCATGTCAAAAACAGTCTTGACACAACAGACGTATATAAAAATAAAGCCTATAAGAAAAAACTAGCTGAGAAATAGAGAGGACAAACTACATTTAAGAAATATAATATAACTTACTTAAAATCAAGCCGATCCTTATGCGCCAAGTATATGCGCAACTAAGCTTGGTACTTATTACTGCTGTGAAGTTAAATCAAAATCTGACTAAAGGTAGTAGGGAAATAGCAGACA
>CM037783.1:37890132-37940132 GCA_021229015.1 Solen grandis | reverse complement strand
ATATAGTGTTTTAAGTCTTTTATACATTTATGTATTTTCCATAGATTTCATTTCCTTTCCCAGTTGAATGTATTTCTAGGATCTAAGAGCTTTCCAGAATAGAACTGAAGTAATATATATTGCATGGCTTTCACGAGTTGAGCTTGTTTAACCTGCACACTATACATGAGTGTGCGCATGCACATGAATGTATGTGGGCGGGTTAATCAAGATCACGAGTGAAGCCAGTGCAATATATGTCTTGTGACATGGCAAAATATAGAAAGGAGGCAGTACTATGGTCTTGTGACTTTTTTATGCAGATGATCCCAAATATAGAGCGCCGTGGCTATCAAAAAGAAACCCTAATAACTCTTTCCAAAAAAAATCAAAACCCCTCACATTTCGGCGCCTTCTGTACAGTTGCGCAAATTTGAATGGAGAAGGATATACTGAATTAGTGTCGCATTTGACCTTGGATCTGAAATAATTCAGTGGAACCAAATTGGTCAGTTTCTAATATTTGGAGAACATTATTAGTAATGTGCTTTGAAGGGTTTCCAGAGTGTTTGGAAATCCTTTACATCAAACAAAGAATCATTAGGGCCTGTGAGCAAGGCACAATTTTTTTGCTTCGAATGTGCTATATCCTATTAAAAAGTGAAGAAAATTCTTCTCCGAGTGATGCAAAATTTACTGCTTGTCACGGACAGCTTAAAATGACGTAACATACCACGAAGTATGGCCACACTGCTAACGTCTACTTCATTTTCATATTCTATGGCTAAATATAGAAAATATGTAGAAAAAAAAGGAAAAAACAGCTGAGGAAAAAAATTGATTTGCACACTCTGTGTAAGTATGAATACTGAGGAGCACTTCCAGGAATTATATCGAGAATATAATTATTTTGAGTGGTCAAAATACTGTGTAGATATTTGATAAACCATGGTCTGCCATTACTGTGCGGTTATCTGGATACCTGCATGGTCAGCCATTACTGTGCAGTTATCTGGATAACTGCATGTTTTTTTCATCAGTTAATGCATGGGCATGGAAACTCCACCCACTTAAATGTGTGCGGTATCCAGTTTAAACATGGGTACTTTTCTACAAGTACTATGATGTACAACCCTAGTTTTATTTCTTACAGTTGTAATTATGCCTTTATTATCCAATCTATTTCAACTTTATTTAATTATATGGAACAGAGACTATTTGCATATAATTAATGCACTAAATACCCAAATATTTTAAAATTTCTGGAAAATAAAATTCAACAATAAACTGGTTGAGTAGTTAGAGTGTCTACCCTGGGAGCATGATGTCATGGGTTCAATCCCAGGCTGCAATATACCAAAGTCATAAAAAATGGTACTAGTATTGCTCCTTTGCTGTGCGCTCGATCAGCATATAAAGGTAGTTCCAGGACTGTTTGGCCAGTGTCAGGATAATGTGACTGGGTGTGGTATCATTCCACATGTCTGCGGCATGATATATCTGTCTCAAGTAGACATTTTCTCCAAATGATTGAAATTCTGTATGCTCTGTGGAACAGCATTTTACACTTTCCAGCCAGGCATCTTGCAAGAAATCCTACTTATTCCCTTGTTGTTGATGTATTGGGGTTTACTGTCGCTGCGATAGTATTTCAATCATATAGCAACGTCCAGCTAATTACAGGTGGAGGAAGATTGCCAGTCTTTTAGTTAGATTTGTAGAAACTTTAGAACATGAAGTCTGTTGCCACTGAATTTATTGAAAGCATTTACTTGAATTATCTTTACAAGGTCATGAACACAGTCAAAATCAGTGTCTTGATTTTGATCTGCCAATCAGGAGGATACTACAGAATATTTGGGAAATCCACAATTAGTATAAAGAGTTTCTCAAGATTGACTAAACAAAATAATATTAAAGTTGCAGTACTCAGAGATTCAGATTGGATCAAAAGCTACAGATGACCGGAAAAAATACACTCAGTACGCCCATCGGGCCAATAAAAATACAGTTAATCTGACAATGTGACCGACAAATTTCTGTACCGGACGGTGAAATTTCCACAATTAACCCTTTACTTCATCCAGAGACTCATTCTGACGCATATACTTGTTACTTCATACAGACGCATTTTGACTCAAATACCCGTAACTTCATGGAGACTCAAATTGATGCTGTCGGTTTTTAACAGCATAAAAGTTCCTTATCGGCAAAATAGATAAATAGCATTGTTGCTGTTGAAACTTTAATCATGTTAAAAATGTGTTTGTTCTGAAAATAATTACGTTAGAAATGATTTTTGATACTTGGGGTTGCCAGTTTGTATGCGTGTTCATAGGACTCGTATGTTATGAGAATTTCATCCACCAGAAAGAGAGATATTTTCCAGTTTTTTCGTATACGTATGTATTTTTCATAATTAAATGATTCTTTAAAATTAAATACATATATAAATCAATAAAATCAGGAATATGACTATGTAAATAGAATGATGCATGTCAGGTTTTCATGTTGTTTTTCTTCATGCTATTCAAGTTTTATCCAGTGGAAAATTACCTATGCAAATTTTATTCTTCTCATGCTTTTTTTTAAACAATAGCGTCTGTCGATAGAAAGAACCAATAGAATTGTCAGATACAATAAATCACGTGCCACAAGATGTGGTCATTTGATTGTCTAAACAAGTGTCGTTAAAACCGGAAATCGGCGAGTCTTCTAAGAAATAAACAGGCCATTATAAAATGTCGGCAAGAAACTGTCAATGATGATTGAAAAACAAAGAGTAGATAAGGAATCAAAGGATGTCGATTTATTATTGGAGGAATAAAATATCGATATATATACTTGTAACTGATTTGTCAACACTTTCAAATTAGACCGTATTTATAAGAACATGACTGTCACAGAATGGAAAATCTTTCTGACGAGTCTGATTTTTAGATTTTGCTGAATTTGCCTTAGAATTTGATTAGATAGAAAGTCATATAAATTACAATTCTATGTTTATTCAATTTGATAAACAATCAAAATATCCTTATATGTCCAATCTTTCTCTCACTCATCATCTTCAAAATCCCAGAAATATGAATGATCTCACATTTCCATTTAAAGTTAAATAATTTATTATTACATGCTGTTTTCTTGAGTCAATAAAATTGAAAAGATATATATATACATGTATATATTTGCTTTTATTTGTAAGATTTTTTAATGCTTAAGAGTTGGGTGGGTTCTCTTTTGTGACACTAATTTCATGCTCAAGAAATGCATCCCTCCAAATACTAACTTGAATAAAAAATTATTTATTTCATTCCTATATGAGTGAACAAGGTATCAAAAGATAGTCATAACAACATATTTACCTAGGAAATTATTTAACTGACTGAAGTTCTGAAACAATGTTGAGTGATATATTTCAAAGCAAAAAAAATATGAATAAATAAAGTAAACTTGAAAGTGTCATTAATGTCTTATAAATCATTTTGCTATAACAAATTTGTCCGAAGTTTTTCTTGTAATTTAGGACAAATGACTTAAAAAAACCTGACCATTTAGGACAACTGTCCTAAGGAAAGTGGGTCCAATCTGAATCACTGAGTACTGGGTATCTGATGCAACATTAGTGCCAATGTTCCAGCCAGTATGGCTGCCACTGGTAGAGGTAAGTCATGCAGTAGACAGTTATTTCAAAGGATCTGAAACTGAATTGTGTCAAATTGATCCAAATGTCTCTTGTGACATTGACAACATGCTGTCACCTTGGTGTTGATTTGTCTCCCAGTATGGCCATCAGGGGTGGACATAGGTGCGTAGTTATTGTACTGTATATCTTGTGGGAAATGCATAAAAATACCTTTCTCACCAGCACCAGACATATGAAGTGAAATAATAGGAAAATGTGGTCTAGTGGGCTGAGACATTTCATAAAGAATCAAGATTATTCCATTGTATTCTACTAATACAGTTACTATATGCCTCCAGAGATTCCCGAGAAGCAATAATTTTTGTGTCACCTGCTGTAAGCAGTGGTCTGTCAGTCCATCTGTCCTCCTGTCTGTCTTTCACACTTTTTCTGTCACACTTAAGCAGGTGACACAATCATGTGTTCCAAAGAACATTCTTGTGCTTTGTATAAATGCTTTAAGTCATCTTGGTATCGTGAATATATCTTAGTATCTAGCTTTGCTTATCCATTCAAAACATCACTAAGATTTAGACGTAGGCTTCAATTGATGTTTTACTTACTACTAAACTAATAGGGGTATACAAATTTAACAGATGCTACTCATCCTGTAGGACTAGTTACTTAAAAAATGCACTCGCCCTATTTAGCTTTCACTTGCTCAGAAATTCAAACATTTATGATTTTTAGCTCACCTGAGCATAGCTCAGGGTGAGCTTTTGAAATACTTGATTGTCCGTCGTCTGTTGTCAGTTGTCCATCAATAATTTTGATGTTTACACACTAGAGGCCACAATTTTGATCCAATCTTCCTCAAACTTGGTCAGAATGTTTGTCTTGATGATATCTTGAACCCTTTCGAAAATGGGTCAGGCTGGATAAAAAAGTAGGTCAGTAGGTCAAATCTTAGAAAAAATCTTGTTTACACACTTGAGGCCACAATTTTGATCCAATCTTCCTCAAATTTGGTCAGAATGTTTGTCTTGATGATATCTTGAACCCTTTCGAAATTGGGTCAGGTTGGATCAAAAAGTAGGTCAGTAGGTCAAATCTTAGAAAAATCTTGTTTACACACTAGAGGCTACAATCTTAATCCAATCTTCCTCAAACTTGGTCAGAATGTTTGTCGTGATGATATCTCAAACCAGTTTGAAAATGGGCCGGGCCGGACTGAAAAGTAGGTCAATAGGTCAAATCTTAGAAAAATCTTGTTAACACACTTAAGGCCACAGTTTTGATGCAATCTTCCTCAAACTTGGTCAGATTGTTTGTCATGATAATATCCCGAACCAGTTTGAAAATGGGTGGGGCTGGACAGAAATGTAGGTCAGTAGGTCAAATCTTAGAAATATCTTGTTTATACTCTGAGGGCAACATTTTTGGTCCAATCATCCTAAACTTTGGCAGAATGTTGGTCATGATGATATCTTTTGTGGATGGGGTCAGAAAATTCCTGAACATTGTTTCACCTCATCATCTTAATTCTAAAGCAATCTGTTTTGTACAGGCAATGAATGATACTTTTCTCAGGTGAGCGATCTAGGGCCATCTTGGCCCTCTTGTTATTTTTTGTAAAATAGTATACTAAACAGAAACCATGAAGAATTAACACTTTATTGCAGCATAACACCAAATGAATTATTGTCGGATATTTTTTGTTTCTTTGCAAAAATGCTTGCATTTATTTTACATCATAAATGGAGATAAATTTGTCAATTAAACACCCAATCCATTGATTAAACTTTTCTTTACTGTTTTTAAAATGTAAGAAAAAGATTCCTGGGCGTAATATTATAAACATGAACCAGTCAACATCATTACAAGGAAATAAGCACCTGTTGGCTCCATACACAACTTCACAGTGCATGGATGCTGAGAGAATAGATGGACAGAGTGAAAGAGAGAAAGCTATGCAGTGAAGAATATCATTATGATTAACGACCTACCAAATATTGTTCTGTTCTTGTTTTTAGCTCACCTGAGCACAATGTGCTCAAGGTGAGCTTTTGTGATCACCCTGCATCCGTCGTGCGTTGTCAACAATTTGCTTTAAACTACATCTCCTCTGAAACTGCTGGACAGAATTTGAATTAACTTTGCATGGATGATCCTTGGGTGAACCTTCACAAAAGTTGCTAAAATAAACTTGATCCATGTAGAACTCTGGTTGCCATGGCAACAGAAAGAAAAAATTAGGAAAACTTTAAAAAACATCTCCTTCAAAACTACTGGCCAGATTTCAATATGTTTTGGTACAGATGTTCCTTTGGTAACCCTCTACAAAGATTGCTAAAATTATTCTGATCCGTAAAAAAAAACATGGCTGCCAGGGGCGGGGCTAATTTGCCTTATATGTATTGATGAACAATTTAAATATCATCTCCTCTGAAACAGATTGACAGAATTTGATTTATTTTTTGCAGGGATGATCCTTGGGTGAGCCTTCACAAAAGGTGCTAAAATAAACTTGATTCATGTAGAACTCTGGTTGCCATGGCAACAGAAAGAAAAAATTTATGAAAACTTTAAAAATCATCCTCTTTTAAACAACTGGCCAAATTTCAATATGTTTTGGTACAGATGTTCTTTGGCTAAATATCTACCAAGGTTGCTAAAATTATTCCGATCCATAAAAAACATGGCCACCAGGGGTGGGGCTAATTTGCCTTAAATGTATATAGTGAAAACTTAAGACTTCTGCTCCAAAACTATTGGCCAGATTTTAAAATGTTTTGTCACAGATGTTCTATGGGTAACCCTCCACCAAGATTGCTCCCTTAGAACAGTGGTTCTCAGGTGAGCAATATAGGACCATCATGGCCCTCTTGCTTGTAAATATTGTTCTGTCCTTGTTTTTTGTTTTGTTTTTTAAATATATGTATCTGGGTTGAAAATACACTCGCATGGTTTAATATATACATTTTCATTGTGGGGACATGTGTCCCCTCGAATATTTGATTTAGGGGTCATTTGAAATTTTCGGGGGGACATGCTTGCAGCTAGGTAATAATAATAATAAAAACTTTAATACATCTGGAAACTAGTGTCTTAGTTATAATAAACAACCTTTGTTGTTAATGATAGGAACAATTTGGAGAAAATAAAAATTAAAGTAATAATAAACTTGTTTATAGTATTCAACAGTTTATGATTTGCTTTATTATCTTACAGTAAACTTGAATGACATGTACAACTAACCTAAATGGACTACACTGTCTGCATCACTTCCTTCTTTGTTTTATGGAAGCAAATTCTCTTGGAGCTGCCAAAAAGTCAATTTCCTTAGTTAGGTCCATTCCACCTTAGCATGAGTAGTCCGTTTCCGAGTTCTCTTTTGAAAAGAAAAACTTAAGATTCTGCTGCGTCATTTGCGATGATCTGAATGATGATGCTATGCAACAACTCTCCATCATTGGTTGGGACTAAGTTTTACAGAACGTATCGGAACATCAGACTTATTTATAAAGGGAGAATTTTTCTGTGATAAAATTTATCAAAATATATAAAAGGGTGATATATGGTGAGGAAAAAATCAAAGTAAGTCTAGTTTTCATAAACAAAAATATGCTTCCATGCACGTACACAGACAGCACTAGCATTCAACATGGGGTTCATTTCAGATTATTTTGCGTCAAAATGCACAATTTTGTGCGTCATTGAAATTCCTGCACTCGCCCTGTCGGACTACCATCTAATATTTCTTACTTACACAATCTTTCATTCTACTTGCCTAAACAAGCGGGTGAGTGGATTTTTACACCCATGACTGATAAGTGGCAGAATTGTCAAGCATGCTGTCTTTCATGCCCATTTCATTTATTGCAAGGGGGCATACATAAAGACTTAGACCCTGTCAGAGGCCAACGCATTGCACTTCCATGTGCATACCATTTTAGAATTGAAAAAGAAAAAATGTCAGAACAGAATGAAATAATGATTTTTCCTTTTTTCCTGTGTATATTACATTTCATTACCGTATTTCTAGTACTTTTTTTTTCTGTTCTCTACCGTTTTATTACGTTTTATAACAAGTTATTTCTGTGCACTCTCTGGCTGCCTACCTTGTACACCTTTTGCGTAACATTTTACTACTGTTCTTTCTCCGTTCTTATTCTGTTCATCCAACATTCAGTCACACACCTATAAAAAGGTTGCATATGTGTCATTTCAAACAGTACATTTTTGTTTCTCAAGGGATTCAGATCATTTCTGCATCCACAAGATGGTAAAACACCTTGGCCGTGCTCTGCTCAGCATACAAATTAATGATATTAGGTGATTTATAGCAGCAGTAACATGAGCTCTCCATGTGTCTTCAACATGATTCATCTTGTCAAAAAAATCAGCTGCACTTCAGTTCATGTATTGTGTGTGCAGAGGAAAGCTGCAAGATTTATAGAGGAATTGCCAAAACAGTACATGAACATTAACTGTGCGGTAAATGAATGTTTAGATCGGTGCACAAACTGTAGAGCATAGTAAAGGGTATGGTAAGCAATTGTTGACTGCATGGAAGCTCTACAATGTACCATGTTTAAGTCCGTTGTTGATCCGTCCACAAATTGCACACATACCGCTTGCATAATGTGTGCTGACTGTTTTGCTACACGGACAAAAAATTTAAACATACTCAAAAATTTTTATTCAGCTTTCAGTTCACCTCAATGATCTCTACTTTCTGCATACCTGGTTAGCATATTTGAACGAAAGTGCATTGATCTTTCTTATCTTCTTTCTTTTATCGTTATTGTAACTATCTGAACCAAGAAAACTTTTCAAGGTAAGTGTTTTAAAAAAGCCTATGCTTACTTTCTTTTGACGAACTAACAGTAACAATATCTGATGTTTCAGTTCAACTTTTGGCTGGGGGCCTCTTTTATCATTATTTTCATCGCTACTTGTCTTTTGTTGCTTCGACCATAATTGAAAAGTGTCTTTCGCTTTCGTTTTTTAGCAATCTTTGCAAATTACAAACTGGAAAAGAAACGCCGATTTTGATTGATGAAAATATCGCTACCACAGGCAATCAGAGACACTGCAAAAAAAAAAAGTGGCTATAATTTTGATAGTGCACTTGATTATGCGATATTATAATTATGATCAGAATAATGTTCCGGTTGTCGATGCTTTTCTTCTCAGCAGACAGTGCACCCAATCGGCACATTACCGGCATTTTCTTTGCACCAAACAATATTTCTATGCCCAGATACGCAAAGGTGCATTCTAGAATGAACCCTGTGGATATTTAATAAATACAGCAAAGTCACTACCTGTAATGCTTTTCCTTGATAAGACATGCTCTTAAAATCTTCTACTCCATCAAAGTCATTCAGAGGAGATCAAAATGACTATCTGTGTTGCTTACTTTATTAGTTAAAAGACATTTGCAAAGTGAAGTCATTATAATGATTTTGAGGCTGTAGATTATTAGCTCACATGAGCACATAGCTTATCTTTTAGGATCCATTGTTATCTGTCATCCATTGTCCATCTGCTGTCCACAACAGTTTCTGTTTCAAACAACATCTCAGATCATTGGGCCAAACTTGTGACTTGCCTTGGGTGTTTCCTGCAAGAAGCTTTAACTAAGCTGTTCAAATGATTCCAGTCCTTTGCATATCTGTGTCACAGGAGCTATAATAATATTTTATAGGGAAAAAAAAAAGCTTCAAAAATCTTCTCTAAACCAGTAAGGTCTAAAGGTTAGATATTTGGTATGTAGCATTGTCTAGTGTACTTCCTCCAGGTTTGTTAAAATCATGACAGTTTGGTCAAAATTGGCCCTGCTTCAGGGTTCATGTTCTTATCATGACTGTTTGGTCAAAATTGGCCCTGCTTCAGGGTTCATGTTCTTATCATGACTGTTTGGTCAAAATTGGCCCTGCTTCAGGGTTCATGTTCTTATCATGACTGTTTGGTCAAAATTGGCCCTGCTTCAGGGATCATGTTCTTATCATGACAGTTTGGTCAAAATTGGCCCTGCTTCAGGGATCATGTTCTTATCATGACTGGTCACAATTGGCCCTGCTTCAGGGTTCATGTTCTTATCATGACTGTTTGGTCAAAATTGGCCCTGCTTCAGGGTTCATGTTCTTATCATGACTGTTTGGTCAAAATTAGCCCTGCTTCAGGGATCATGTTCTTATCATAAAAGTTTGGTCAAAATTGGCCCAGCTTCAGAGATCATGTTCTTATCATGACAGTGTGGTAAAAAATAGCCCTGCTTCAGGGATCATGTTCTTATCATGACTGTTTGGTCAAAATTGGCCCTGCTTCAGGGATCATGTTCTTATCATGACAGTTTGGTCAAAATTGGCCCTGCTTCAGGGATCATGTTCTTATCATGACAGCTTGGTCAAAATTGGCCCTGCTTCAGGGATCATGTTCTTATCATGACTGTTTTGTCAAAATTGGCCCTGCTTCAGAGATCATGTTCTTATCATGACAGTGTGGTAAAAAATAGCCCTGCTTCAGGGATCATGTTCTTATCATGACTGTTTGGTCAAAATTGGCCCTGCTTCAGGGATCATGTTCTTATCATGACAGTTTGGTCAAAATTGGCCCTGCTTCAGGGATCATGTTCTTATCATGACTGTTTTGTCAAAATTGGCCCTGCTTCAGGGATCATGTTCTTATCATGACAGTTTGGTCAAAATTAGGCCTGCTTCAGGGATCATGTTCTTATCATGACTGTTTGATCAAAATTGGCCCTGCTTCAGGGATCATGTTCTTATCATGACAGCTTGGTCAAAATTGGCACTATTCCAGGGTTCATGTTCTTATCACGACTGTTTGGTCAAAATTGGCCCTGCTTCAGGGATCATGTTCTTATCATGACTGTTTGGTCAAAATTGGCCCTGCTTCAGGGTTCATGTTCTTATGATGACTGTTTGGTCAAAATTGGCCCTGCTTCAGAGATCATGTTCTTATCATAAAAGTTTGGTCAAAAATAGCCCTGCTTCAGGGATCATGTTCTTATCATGACTGTTTGGTCAAAATTGGCCCTGCTTCAGGGTTCATGTTCTTATCATGACTGTTTGGTCAAAATTGGCCCTGCTTCAGGGTTCATGTTCCTATCATGACTGTTTGGTCAAAATTGGCCCTGCTTTAGGTATCATGTTCTTATCATAACTGTTTGGTCAAAATTGGCCCTGCTTCAAGGTTCGTGTTCTTATCATGACAGTTTGGTCAAAATTGGCCCTGCTTCAGGGTTCATGTTCTTATCATGACTGTTTGGTCAAAATTGGCCCTGCTTCAGGGTTCATGTTCTTATTATGACTGTTTGGTCAAAATCGGCCCTGCTTCAGGGTTCATGTTCTTATTATGACTGTTTGGTCAAAATTGGCCCTGCTTCAGAGATCATGTTCTTATGACAGCTTGGTCAAAATTAGTGCTATTTCAGGGTTCATGTTCTTATCATGACAGTTTGGTCAAAATTGGCCCTGCTTCAAGGTTCATGTTCTCATCATGACTGTTTGGTCAAAATCGGCCCTGCTTCAAGGTTCATGTTCTTATGACAGCTTGGTCAAAATTAGTGCTATTTCAGGGTACATGTTCTTATCATGACCATATGGTAAAATTAATTCTGCTCTGCCCCAAAAATTTCTTGGTTTTATATTTACTTAAAATGAAAAAAAGTTTAAAATTTCAAATCTTCTAATCTGGTGTGTAACATGGCCTAGTGAACCTCTACCAAATTTGTTCAAATTCATGGCCCTTGGGAAAATTTGATCTGCCTTAGGGGTCACTTTGTTTTATATAAACTTTCATATGAAAATGCATCCAAATTACTACAGTACTGTGGTTGAGATATAGAATACAACTCTTAGATAAATCAGTGGATAAATAATACAATATTATATAAACTAACAAGGTCTCTGTTTCCACATTAAGTTTTCCCACTGTTTATGTCCTCTTACAATTATTTCCTGACTCTAACTGACTCTTACAGAGCTTCTAGCCATGTACCAATCTATGCATCTTTGTTCCATCTGTCCTGTCAGATTAAATAAACGCTACATGTATACTGCAGGTATGGGTTATTGTTTTTTGACATGGCAACATATGTGCTGTCGATGTGCTGTGTGTATACTGTGAAGTTACAGCAGCTGTTGTCACTGGTGGCCATAAGGCACCAAATATAGAAATAACACTCACCAAATGTTGTCCATGTACATCATTGGGAGACCATCATTTGAGTGTGTATAAATTTGAACAGGGTAGCTTACAAATTTGTTCTAAGGTAGCATACATTTACATTTACATTGGACAACTTTACTTGACTATTTTTAGTAACTTTTTAGTAACAAAAGTTAACTGAAAATTCCATCCTTTTTCACTCAATGATTTTAAATACTTCAAAACCATATCTCTGCTAAATAGTAGTGTAATCACACTAAGAATGGTTCCAATACTTAGAGTCCTATATGGAGACTGTCACAGTTCAATCAGAGATATTTATACCATCCTTGTCGCATCTGTTTTATTTACCTATATGGAGACTGTCACAGTTCAATCAGAGATATTTATACCATCCTTTTTGATTCTGTTTTATTTACCTATATGGAGACTGTCACAGTTCAATCAAAGATATTTATACCATCCTTGTCACATCTGTTTTATTTACCTATATGGAGACTGTCACAGTTCAATCAGAGATATTTATACCATCCTTGTCGCATCTGTTTTATTCACCTATATGGAGACTGTCACAGTTCAATCAGAGATATTTATACCATCCTTGTCGCATCTGTTTTATTTACCTATATGGAGACTGTCACAGTTCAATCAGAGATATTTATACCATCCTTGTCAGTTCTGTTTTATTTACCTATATGGAGATAAAAATCATACTAGCACTTTAACTGGCTTATTAGGACTTTCTGCCTACTGGCAGAAAGTCCTATTGGGTTTGTACTGTTTTTTAGCTCACCTGAGCACGAAGTGCTCAAGGTGAGCTATTGTGATCACCTTTTGTCCGTCGTCCGTGCGTGCGTGCGTCCGTCGTCAACAATTTGCTTTAAACAACATCTCCTCCTGAACCGCTGAAGGGATTTTGACCAAACTTCACAGGAATCATCCTTACGATGCCCTCTATCAAAGTTGTACAAATTATTCAGATTGGTTGAAAAAGTAGGTCACAGGAGCTAAAAATAGATTTTAAAAACTCAAACTTTGAAAATCTTCTCCTGCAAAACTGCAAGGCCTAGAGCTTAGATATTTGGTATGTAGCATCATCTTGTGGGCCATTACCAAGATTGTACAAATCAAAGCCCTATGGTGATAAATGCCCCCGCACCAGGGGTCACTTGTTTTACATAGAGTTATATAGGAAAATCTTTAAAAATCTTCTTCTATAAATCCATATGGCCTAGAGCTTAGATATTTGGTATGTAGCATCATCTAATGGTTCATTACCAAGATTGTTCAAATCATAGCCCTATGGTGATAAATGCCCCCGCAACAGGGGTCACTTGTTTTACATAGAGTTATATAGGAAAATCTTAAAAAATCTTCTTCTGTGAATCCATAAGGCCCAGAGCTTAGATATTTGGTATGTAGCATCATCTAATGGTTCATTACCAAGATTGTTCAAATCATAGCCCTATGGTGATAAATGCCCCTGCACCAGGGGTCACTTGTTTTACATAGAGTTATATAGGAAAATCTTAAAAAATCTTCTTCTGTAAATCCATAAGGCCCAGAGCTTAGATATTTGGTATGTAGCATCATCTAATGGTTCATTACCAAGATTGTTCAAATCATAGCCTTACAGTGATAAATGACCCCGCACCAGGGGTCACTTGTTTTACATAGATTT
The DNA here is from genome assembly GCA_021229015.1 of Solen grandis. Lineage (NCBI taxonomy): Eukaryota > Metazoa > Mollusca > Bivalvia > Adapedonta > Solenidae > Solen > Solen grandis. Next base: position 37,926,651 of record CM037783.1, on the reverse strand, counting down.
AAATAGGAAAATCATTAAAAATCTTCTTCCATAAATCCAGAAGGCCTAGAGCTTAGATTTTTGGTATGTAGCATCATATAATGGTTCATTACCTCAGTTGTTCAAATCATAGCCTTACAGTGATAAATGACCCCGCACCAGTGGTCACTTGTTTCACATAGAGTTACATAGGAAAAGACCTAGAGCTTAATCTATAGATTTGATGTGAAATATTGTCTAGTGGTCCGTACCCACATAATTCATATAGACCAATCATAAAAAAAATATTTTGCAATATTACTAGTTTGAGAGATTATGACAAGATAATGGTTAAAATTTGGCCCTTGATTGAATCACTTTTTACTTTAAATTACATACTTGATATATGTTTTATATTAAAATCAGTATCTACGATTAAATAAAATGATAAAAAGACTAAGAGAATATATTGTGTCAATTGTATATTAAATAAAATTTTTTTAAAAAGTATAGGTAATCGTATTGTTGGTAATAAAATCACATTCGGTCGTTTTAGGTTATAATATTATTAACCAATGAAAAATTAGGAAACTATTCAGCCCTCCATTTCCGGTTTCAGTTTGGTAGGTATACGATTCTCTTCAGAAATTTCAACGAATTATCGAAGATCATTAATCTAATAGACCTAAAAAGCGATTGAAAAGTAGGTCAGTAGGTCAAATCTTAGAAAAATCTTGTTTACACATTAGAGGCTACAATTTTGATTCAATCTTCCTCGAACTTGGTCAGAATGTTTGTCTTGGTTGAACCTTAAAAGGGTTGGATCCAAAAGTAGGTCAGTAGGTCAAATCTTAGAAAAACCTTGTTTACACACTGGAGGCCACAATTTTGATTCAATCTTCCTCAAACTTGGTCAGCACAAATGTCCTCAGGTGAGCGTCTTTAGGGCCATCTTGGCCCTCTTGTTTATTATTCTTCTTATTATTCTTTTTTTCTTCCTCTTATATTTGTGTTAATTTCGAGTTGTTGCTATTGACTCAGAACAATGAAAATTTTATGGCATATATTTCAAACCATGAGCTTTCGGGTGCAATGAATTTCATATTCATATGACGTCACATAACGTCAGATTTGACGTCAGGTGAAAAAGTTTGTACGCGGTCTACAGCCATTATTTCTGGACTGATTTTCATCAAAATTTCACAGAATGTGTATGTTAGGCACTAGTTGTGCATCCTGGTGTCCGTTTTTCAAAATTCGAAAAGTTCATGGTTATATAGCGAATCCAAGATTCGAACCAAGGTCGTAAATTTTTAAATGCTTATAAAATCTGTCCTATTTAAGATAGAAAGTTGATATATAGTCAGTATATAGGTCTCTAGAAGTTTTAAACATTTTGTGAAAATAAATGTCATATGACGTCACGTGACGTCATTATATGATAATGTATTTCTAATATTAACAAGAATATTTCTATATGTTGAAATTGTCGAAGGGCAATGAAAATTTAATGACACATGCTTCAAACGCTGAAATTTTGATTTCTATGATTTTCATATGCCTATGACGTCACATTTGAAATATGCAACAAAAGTTTGTACGCGGTCTACATCCATTGTTTATGAACCGATTTTCATCAAATTTTCACAGAATGTGTATATTAAGTTCTAGTTGTGTATCTCGGTGTCCGTTTTACAAAATTCGAAAAGTCCATGGTTCTATAGCGAATTCAAGATTCGAACCAAGGTCGTAAATTTTTAAATGCTTATAAAATCGGTCCTATTTGAGATATAAAAGTGATATTTGGTCAGTATATAGGTCTCTGGGAGTCTTAAACATTTTGTGAAAATAAACGTCATATGACGTCACGTGACGTCATTATATGATAATGTATTTCTAATATTAACAAGAGTATTTCTATATGTTGAAATTGTCGAAGGGCAATGAAAAATTAATGGCAAATGATTCAGACACTGAAATTTCGATTTCAATGATTTTCAGAAGCCTATGACGTCATATGACGTCACATTTGAAATTGACTACGAAAGTTTGTACACGGTCCAGAGCCATTATTAATGGGCCGATTTTTATCAAATTTTCACAGAAAGTGTATATTACGTTCTTATTGTGTATACCGGTGTCTGTTTTTCAAAATTCGAAAAGTCCAAGCATCTATGGCGGATCCAAGATTCGAACCAATGATGTCAATATTTAAATGCTTATAAAAACTGTCCTATTTGAGATAGAAAGTTGAAATTTTGTCAGTTAGTAGGTCTCTGGGTGTCTTAACAATTATGTGAAAATAAACGTGACGTCATTTGTTTATTATTATTATTCTTTTCTTCTTCCTAACTAAACGCTTATTTTAATATGTTGCAATAGTCCTAGGACGATGAAATTTTTATGGGTTATTAGGCACGTGAGGAAATTTTGATTTCACCCCTACTGCATATATGTAGCCATATCTCAATAAATATCGATTTTTGTAAATATATGTATGAATAAGAATTATAGCTGAATAATTGACGTTTCCAAAGATATTTAGTTTATTAAAATTGGTTTACGCAATACAAAGTTATAAGCAAAAAAACTAAATGAAATGAAGCTAATTTTGCTGATAATATGCTGTTTTCTTGAGGTTTAACAGTCAATATCTCAGAAACGACTGAAGATAAGGTATAAAATGAAGCATGTTTTAAGAGCTTAATTGAAATTGGACTTCATATAAGAAAGTTACATGGAAAATAAGATATTTCATAATCATGCATCATAAAAATAAGGAAAAGGTCACGCACAGGGGTCACCAAGCTTAAATACTTGCGCAACGACTTAAAAAAAAATAAATATCAAATTGCAATTGATGGGCTATATCTAGATTTTTTTATTTTTTTTTTTGTCGAATGTTGACTGTTTCCAAAATAAGCATTGAAGTTAATACATGTACAACGGCACAAGACAAAAATCCGTATTTGCAACACTATGTAGCTAGCGAGCAGTTTGCAAGCCTTGAAAAGTTCACACGCAGCCCCACATTTTAGACCATCTAAAAACTGCATTGTTATGCTAACGATATTCATATTGCATCAGTTTGTAGGCTGGGATGTTACCTTTCAAAATATCACCATAGTTCGAAATTCCAGGAATTTATGGCAAAACTACGGAAGCCCAAACACGCCAAAATCGCTAAATACGTTTAACTACGTTACAGGTGTCGAAAGGATATAGCACTATACAAATATTCAATACTTCTTCTTACTGAGGCTAAAATTAAACAAGGTTACAACTGAGCTGGAGTGATGAAATTCTATGTGTGATGAAAGTTAGAAACTTACATTTGAACACTGTTTCATTTTTCTTTCATGTCATATGACATAGTATAAATTTTGTATGTAAACTACATGTGCAAGATATGGGCGGACTTTTATTAAAATTCACAGAATGTGTTCTATTTGTGCTATTTTATATAGAAATAGAGGAGATAGAAAGTTGCAATTTGGACAGATTATCTATTATGTCATCTTCTATATATACTATATAAAGCAGATGTTGCAGAAAGTCCTATCATTCGTTTAAACGAATGACATCTAGTTATATTAGTTGTTTGTCATAGATCTGCATTCTATTTTTTCTCTGCTGACATTGCAAGAAAAGGGCACAAGTTTGAAACCTACCTTGGGCCTTTTTTAATCTCATAACATTAATTCTTATTTCAATTTCCTTATCAAAAATGAATAAGTATAATGCATAAATAAAAAGTAACTGATGTGATTTTTTCTTCTCTTTGACACATTGCAGTGAGACTATTTAAATAAGACCGACCTGGGTAGCTGATTAGTTAAAGCATCTGACCCATAGATCATGGGTTAAATTCTCTGGTCATGACAAACCAAAGTCATAAAAATGGTACTGGTATAGCTCCCTTGCTTGGCGCTCAGCATAAAAGGGTAGTTCCAGGACTGGTTGGCCCGGTGTCGGGATAATGTGACCAAGTTTGGTATCATGCCACATTTCAACAGCCGATACTACAGTTTGTCAGCACTATAACTGTCTCAAGTAGACATTGTCTCCAAATGACTGAAATATTGTGAGTGTGAAGTTTAACCCAACAAACAAACAGTCTATTGAAATGAAACATTTTTGGACTAGAAATATGCTTTACTACTAGTTATTATATACATTGACATATCTTTTGCTTTACTACTAGTTATTATATACATTGACATATCTTTTGCTTTACTACTAGTTATTATATACATTGACATATCTTTTCTTTTGCGTTAGTTGTTTCTTTTAATTTAAATACATATTTATTTAAGTTTTAGAGAGAGAGAGGCAATATACCTATTTGTAAACTTACAGTTTACTAACAATTTTGAAGCCTTTTATCTTGTTTGAAACAATTTTGGAAGACTTTAATCTTGTTTGAATCTTTTCTTTTTATGACTGTGTTGAAAGAAACGATTGTTGCAATCAAGAACCAGATCGCTATCTTGAACGTCAATGTCACAGTACTCAGCTGACCTTTAAATCTTGTCCTGGCTTTAACTTTGTTGTGAAAGGTCATGTTTTGAATTAACTTTGCGCAAATTATCCATAGACAAGTTGTTGTGTCACGAACAAGAACTGGGTTACTAGCTTGAAGGTCAAGGCCACATCACTGTTGATCTGAAAATCATGTCCTGGCTGTAACTTTGTTGTGATTGGCACAAGTGACCCCTTGGACATGATGATATATCGCAAACAAAAACCAAGTTACTAGCTTCAAGAACAAGGCCACAGCAATTGGATGAGTTTAAAACTTGTGCAGTCCTGTCTGGGCTGTATCTTTGTGTGTATGGTATATTTTGAAATAACTTTGCACAAGGGATCCTTTGGACAAAACAATGTGTCGCAAACAAGAGCCAGGTTGCTAGCTTGAAGATTAAGGTCACATCATTTGGTTGACGTCAGGGTCACAGTACACTCATTTGATATTAAAATCATCTTCTTTATATTTCCAGTTTCACATCATATTCGCTGACATAATTATCGATATAATTTACAAAATGGCAGGGACATCAGAGTCCAATGGACACATTTCTAGTTTACATTTTTATGCCTCGTGATATGGGGATGGGCATAAAGTGTGACACTTGTCCATGTGTCTGTTGAGTTAAGGGCCATGACTTACCTTAATCAGAACAATAGAAAACAAACTTAATTCTGTTAGAATTAGGGGCTATGGCCCTTTAAACATCAAAAGAAAAACATCAATCTGGCTGCAGGTCTGTTCAAGTAATCGTGTCCCAGCTGTACCTTTGTTGTGAATGGTCGTGTTTTGAAATAGCTACATACAAGTAAGTCCTTAGGACAAGAGGATGTGTTGCGAACAAGAATCAAAATGCTAGCTTAAAGGTCAAATCACAGCAGTTGGTTGCAGTGTTCAGTACTATGGTTTCAGATCTACATTTTCAGAAATGGCTGTCATTATTAATTTTCATAATTATCTACTTGCAGTTAACTGCCATCCTCAGCAGGTCCATGTTGCCTATGGTGACAGCATCTCAGAGATGGTGGTTATGTGGTCCACTATTACTGAGTGTTCAACGTTCATTAAGTTTGGCAAAGAACCCTGGGGGGAGCAAGACACAATCCAGGGGACGCACCTGAAGCTGCCAGGACTATCTGCTAAAATACCCTACCTCCACAGAGTCAAATTGAATGTAAGTAACAAATTCCCTGATGAAATGTTTCCCTGACAAATATTGGGCTCACTCAGGTATTACTCTCCTTTTTTCTCTTGTAGTTAAAAAAAAAAAAAAGCACTTTCTCCGTTTCATCATGTAATTATTAGTTCTTTAACGGTTCACCAGAGGGGACAATAGGTTTGCCCTCTGTCCGTCCGTCAGTCTACCCATCTGCTAACACTGGATCCTGCAATAACTAAAAAAAAGTACATGGAATATTTTAATTAAGCTTGAAACATGGATAGATGGCACTATGGAGATTATGCACATCATTTTATTTTGTCCATCAGTTAAGAAATATGTTTGCTATGGCAACAAATAAACTTGAAATATTACAAAAAATTGATCCTGCAATTATTCAGTGGAGCAATTCCATGAAACTTAAAACATGGGTAGATGGCAATATGTAGATTATGCACATTTTATTTTGTCCATATGTTGAGAAATGTGGTTTATATGGCAACAAATAGACTTGAAATAGGCAAAAATGGTGATATACTTTAGAAATAGATAAAACTTAAACTCAGTTATGAACTTGCTACATGTTTTGAGACTCAAAAAACCAGTTCATATGTTATGTCCCATTACTCTGAACTTTGATTTTACAAAGTTATCCCCTTTCTTCACAGTAAAGATTTTTCCAAAAATCTACAATTCCTTGAATATTCCTGGAACCTATAGAACCATTTGATTGAAACTTTTGCAAACTTTATTGGGTTTATTGTTAGTTTACAAAATATGTCCCATAATTCTTTCCCTTATATTAACAAAATTGTTAGCAAAGCTCAGGGTGAGCTATTGTGATCCCGTGAGCGTCCGCCGTGCGGCGTCAACAATTTTTAGTGTTTACACTCTATCACCTTTATTTCTTGAGCAATCATCTTCAAAGTTTAAGACAATGCTTATGACCATAATGTCTTGATTGAGTTCGATTATGGCTGAGATCCGTCAATTAGGTCAGGAGTAATGCCCATTTTAATTTTCAAAAAATGCCATATTTCACGTTGTTTACACTCTAGCATCTTCATCTACTGAGCAATCATCTTCAAACTTTATGGCAATGCTTATGACCATAAGGTCTCAATTGAGTTCGATTATGGCTGAGATCCGTCAATTAGGTCAGGAGTTATGCCCTTTTAATATTCAAAAAATGCCAGATTTCACTTTGTTTACACTCTAGCATCTGCATCTTTTGAGCAATCATCTTCAAACTTTATGGCAATGCTTATGACCATAATTTCGCAATCGGGTTCAATTATAACTGATATTGACAAGTTGATTTAGGAGTTATGCCCTTTTCACCATAAAAAAGCCAGATTTCACTTTTACACTCTAGCATCTTTATTTCTTGAGCAATCATCTTTCTCAGGTGAGCGATTAAGGGCCATCTTGGCCCTCTTGTTGAGTACTTCACACTACAAAAATTTATAAGGACTGGAAATGCCACAATGTTCAACAGCAGGTATCAAGTTTCAATGACAATAGATTGTGTATTGTGGTTTGGTTGGTATACCATACAGCATTGTCTTGGTGTTTGCTTATACCATATCATGCTTAGTACATAATACACATTAAATTTTGCTTTTTATTCTAAATAATGATATGGGTATAGCCAAAAAAACCTTTTTAATTAACATTTAAAAATATTTTTGACCAAATGTAGACCACATTTATTTTTATTGCACGCATAAACATGACATACTTCAATACTGCAAACAGCTTCACTTATGTTTTTTATGCTCACCGAAGGTGACGCATATAGTCGCCGCTTCGTCCGTCCGTTCGTCCGTCCGTCCGTCCGTCCGTCACACTTTCCTTGTCCGGACTATTTCTCAGGAACCAACGGCTTGAATTCAACGAAACTTTATGGGAAGCTTTATTACCAAGAGGAGATGCGCATATCGTCAGCATGACCCGATTCCTAAATTTTTCACAGAGTTAAGGCCCATTGACTTTTCGGCCTATAGTACATATTGCATGATTCTTGTCCGGGCTATTTCTCAGGAACTAATGGCTTGAATTCAACGAAACTTTATGGGAAGCTTTATTACCAAGAGGAGATGCGCATATCGTCAGCATGACCCGATTCCTAAATTTTTCACAGAGTTAAGGCCCCTTGACTTTTTGGCCTATAGTTCATATTGCATGATTCTTGTCCGGGCTATTTCTCAGGAATTAATGGCTTGAATTCAACGAAACTTTATGGGAAGCTTTATCACCAAGAGTAGATACGCATATCGTCGGCATGACCCGATTCCTCAATTTTTCACAGAGTTATGGCCCATTGACTTTTCGGCCTATAGTACATATTGCATGATTCTTGTCCAGGCTATTTCTCAGGAACTAATGGCTTGAATTCAATGAAACTTTATGGGAAGCTTTATTACCAAGAGGAGATGCGCATATCGTCAGCATGACCCGATTCCTAAATTTTTCAAAGAGTTAAGGCCCCTTGACTTTTTGGCCTATAGTACATATTGCATGATTCTTGTCCGGGCTATTTCTCAGGAACTAATGGCTTGAATTCAATGAAACTTTATGGGAAGCTTTATTACCAAGAGGAGATGCGCATATCGTCAGCATGACCCGATTCCTAAATTTTTCAAAGAGTTAAGGCCCCTTGACTTTTTGGCCTATAGTACATATTGCATGGTTCTTGTCCGGGCTATTTCTCAGGAACTAATGGCTTGAATTCAACAAAACTTTATGGGAAGCTTTATCACCAAGAGTAGATACGCATATCGTCGGCGTGACCTGGTTCCTCAATTTTTCACAGAGTTATGGCCCCTTGACTTTTTTGCCTATAGTTCATGTTGCATGATTCTTGTCCGGGCTATTTCTCAGGAACTAATGGCTTGAATTCAATGAAACTTTATGTGAAGCTTTATTACCAAGAGTAGATACACATATCGTCGACGTGACCTGGTTCCTCAATTTTTAATAGAGTTATGGCCCCTACTACCATGTTGTTGACTAATATTCATGTCATTTGCCTAATTTAACAGGAGATATCATTTAAACAAAACCCCACAAAATTCAATATGCTAGTAATGTCAATCATAATCATGTCAGCTAATTGTTGTTTAGGCCATTTTACACTATTTCAAATATCCAGTCATATGTCAAGAGTGTTGGTTAACCTCTTTGATATGAGCACACATTGAAATGTATGACTTAATTTTTAGTAGTATAAAAACTTAAAAAAAATCAATGAAAGATCTGATGAGTAACACGTATTATCATATTAAATAGTAAACTGTTACTAAGTCTCCAAATTAGAGTTGGTAAAACATCTCATCTGATGAGGAGAATAGATATGATTTAGGACTGGGGATTTCAACATATCCTCCCACCCATTGACCAAGGCCTTATTTGTAACAATGACGTTCTTCGGGGAGCATCTGTCAGTTCTACTGACTTTCTTGTTTCACACTGCACTTATACTTTCTGTCTGTCTGCATTTCATGTTTCAAGTCAGTTAAGCTTCTTTCACTTTTAAACTAATGTGGCAAACAACCATAACTCTCTCTATCCATTTTTAAATAAAGACTACTTATTTATTTACTTACTATCATAACCAATGTACTATGTATACAGGTTCTTATCTATGCTCCATCTGGAGTCTGATTTCTCTTGTATCAAAGTGTTTTGCGAGGTTTTTAATGACCTTCATTGATAGTTCTAGTTTATTCAAAGACAGACTTGTTCAGAGACCACTTTTACAATTTCCCATTGGTGGTCACTTAAAACAAGTTTGCTTTATCTATATTTTTTAGCTCACCTGAACACAACGTGCTCATGGTGAGCTATTGTGATCTCCTTTTGTCCGGCGTCCGTCCCTGCAGTGTCCATCCAGCATCAACAATTTTCTTTAAATGACATCTCCTCCTTAACCACTGGGCCAATTTTGATAAAGCTTTACAGGAATGTTCCTTGGGTGAAGCTCTACCAAAGTTGTCAAATGGTTCTGGTCCATTGCATATCTGGGTCACAGGAGCTAAAAACAGATATTTAAAGTGAAATCTTCTTCTTCAAAAACCACAGGGTCTAGAGCTTAGATATTTGGTGTGTGGCATTGTCCTGAGGACCTCTACCAAGGTTGTTAAAATCATGGCCCTTAGGTCAAATTTGGCCCCGCCCCAGGGGTCACTTGATTTTACAAAGACTTATATAGGAAAAACTAGAAAAATCTTCTTGTCAGAAACCACAAGGCTTGGAGTTTAGATATTTAGGTTGTAACATGGCCTAGTAGACTTCTACCCAGCTCGTTCAAATCATGGCCCTGATGTCAAAATTAGCCCCGCCCCAGGGGTCACTTGATTTTACACAGACTTAATTATGGCTTTCTGCAAACTTGCAGAAAATGTGTAGGGTTTGTTATGTTTATTCTTCTTATTATTATTATTCCAACCTACTTCAAGAGTTAATTTAAATATGTTGCCAATGTCCAAGCAACATGAAAATTATGCTGCCTTGACAAGAAAGTAAAAATTTTCAAAATCTAGTGTTTTTAATTTTCAATGATGTCAGATTATCAGCCTAGAGGTCTATTTTCTATTGCCTAAAGGATTTTCTCTTAAGTCACATGGTTATGACGTCATTAAAAGGACAAAAAGCATCTTTTTGAAAAATTTCTTTTACTCTGGCATCATGACTTTTGACTCAATCTTTTTGAAGATTAAATTGCAGCGATTAAACAGTTTAAATTTATACATTATTTTTAATTTTCAATGACGTCAAATTTGATGTCTGCTCCAAAAGTTTGTTTGCGCTCTGGAGCCTTCAATTCTGTTCAGACTGTCATGATATTTTCACAGAAGATGTATGTTAGGATGTAGATGTGCACCTTGGCATTCAAATTTCCAAATCAGAAAATCTTTTTGTCAGAAACTACAAGACCTGGAGTGTAGATGTTTGGTGTGTTAGATGGCCTTATAAACATCTGCCAAGTTTGTTTAAATCATGGCCCTGGGTTCAAAATTGACCAAGTCACTGGGGTTATTTGATTTTACATAGACTTAAATACAAGAAACTAGAAAAATCTTCTTGTCAGAAATTAAAGGCCTGGAGTTAAGATATTTGGTATGTAACATGGCCTAGTGGACATCTACCAAGTTTGTTCACATCATGGTCCTGGGGTCAAAATTGGCCCCGCCCCAGGGGCCACTTTATTTTACATAGACTTGTATAGGAAAAACTTTAAAAAGATCTCTTAAATTTGTCAGAAATCATAGGATCATGAGTTAGGATATTTGAAGACCTGAACTAAGTTTTCAAATCATGGTTCTGGGGTCAAAATTGGTCTCCCCCTCTGGGTCACTTGATTTTATAGCTATGACCATTGAAATTTAAACTACAGGTACAGTTTTTGTATTGAAATATGATTATGTTGCTGTATTCTGTGTGGATTTTGTATACAGTATGTGACTATGTTGTAAATGGCAATGAAGGCAATATTTCTCAGGTGACTGATTTAGGGCTGTCTTGGGCCTCGTTTATGTGTGTTATTATTTTTATCCTTCAATTTAATCAAGACTGTCTGACATGGAACTGTGACAAAACAGTATCTGATGGGTATTCACCATCTTCAATGATAGTTCTTGTTTAATTTATTTAGGCACAAATCGCCACTTCATGGCTGTCTACCATAATTTTTAAAATGAAGTTGTTGCCTTGAAAAATGATGCCTCAAGGGGACTGTTAGTTCCCTTATATACTCCATATAGAAGTTTTCAAAAATCTTTTCCTATGAAAGTGTTGGTTAGAATTTTTTTTTTTTTTTGGATTCTCTTTTGGAATTAATGTTCATAATTAAGTCTCTCAAACAAAGTTTGGAGACTTATTGTTTTTAGTCCGTTTCTTATTCTTATTAAGTCTCCCAAACAAAGTTTGGAGACTTATTTTTATTCTTCTTCTTTCTCGCGCTGGCAACTTTGTACAGGCCATATTTCAGAGGCCACTCGACCTATCTTTACAAAAATTCACAAAACTTAAAGTCCTCAATGAGTAGTGGGGCCTCCCTGACTTTTGTAAATGGGGGGTCCTTTGGGGTCAGTCCCCGCCCCCTCAAAGATGGATTTTTGCATCAAAAATGTATTTTGGTTAAATATTTCAAATTTCCAACCCTGAATCATTTTTTTTTTTTTCTGTCTGTTCAATTCATGGCCCTGTGGTTAAATTGACCTGGGGTCACTTGGTTTTATAAGACTTTCATTGGAAAAACTTACTACGAGTCCTACTTTTGAAGTTTTAAGTTACAACCTTCAAATTTGAACCACAGGTACTGTTTTGTGTGTGGATTTAAAATGGTCTTGATATTTTTCTGCTTGGATGATGATGTACTCAGTATGGCTATAGTATGATGTAGTAACATGTACCGGCAATTAAGGCAATGGTTTTCAGGTAGCAACTTCAGGGCCATCTTGGCCCTTTTGTTTATATGCTCTTTAAAAAATTGATTTCAAAATATTATTTATAATAAAAACTCTGATGTCCTTGTTATTCAGAACTTGAAGCGAGACACTACCTACTATTACTCTCCCCAGAGCAACCTGATAATCAGTGGACCATTCTTCTTCAAAACACCTCCAGAGGGACAGGTGAGGACTTTCTGATACTGCACCAGTGTGTTTTGTCCTGTTTACATATCAGATTTAAAGTAAATTTAAGATGGGGTAAAACAGATTATGTAGACAAATTCATACATACCGGTACTTCTCAAAGTTCCAATATAAACATTGTCTTGTTTGTTGTTGTATGCCCATGAAAAAGGTTTGTGGGTTTTATAGGACTCCCTGTTGTCTCATGTCTCAGCCACTCCTGTCAACTTCTGTTGCATTTCCAAAGGATTGTAACTGTGGGTGGGGTATGAATTACCCACAGTGTAACTCTTTAGTCAGTCATTTTTATGCTCACCGAAGGTGACGCATATAGTCGCCGCTTCGTCCGTCCGTTCGTCCGTCCGTCCGTCCGTCCGTCCGTCACACTTTCCATGTCCGGACTATTTCTCAGGAACTAACGGCTTGAATTCAACGAAACTTTATGGGAAGCTTTATTACCAAGAGGAGATGCGCATATCGTCAGCATGACCCGATTCCTAAATTTTTCACAGAGTTATGGCCCATTGACTTTTCGGCCTATAGTACATATTGCATGATTCTTGTCCGGGCTATTTCTCAGGAACTAATGGCTTGAATTCAACGAAACTTTATGGGAAGCTTTATTACCAAGAGGAGATCGCATATCGTCGCTGACCCGTTCCTAAATTTTTCAAAGAGTTAAGGCCCCTTGACTTTTTGGCCTATAGTCATATTGCATGATTCTTGTCCGGGCTATTTCTCAGGAATATGGCTTGAATTCAACGAAACTTTATGGGAAGCTTTATCACCAAAGATACGCATATCGTCGGCGTGACCTGGTTCCTCAATTTTTCACAGAGTTATGGCCCATTGACTTTTCGGCCTATAGTACATATTGCATGATTCTTGTCCGGGCTATTTCTCAGAAACTAATGGCTTGAATTCAATGAAACTTTATGTGAAGCTTTATTACCAAGAGTAGATACGCATATCGTCAACGTGACCTGGTTCCTCAATTTTTAAGAGAGTTATGGCCCCTACTACCATGTTGTTGACTAATATTCATGTCATGTTGCCTAATTTAACAGGAGATATCATTTAAACAAAACCCCACAAAATTCAATATGCTAGTAATGTCAATCATAATCATGTCAGCTAATTGTTGTTTAGGCCATTATACACTATTTCAAATATCCAGTCATATGTCAAGAGTGTTGGTTAACCTCTTTGATATGAGCACACATTGAAATGTATGACTTAATTTTTAGTAGTATAAAAACTTAAAAAAAATCAATGAAAGATCTGATGAGTAACACGTATTATCATATTAAATAGTAAACTGTTACTAAGTCTCCAAATAAGAGTTGGTAAAACATCTCATCTGATGAGGAGAATAGATATGATTTAGGACTGGGGATTTCAACATATCCTCCCACCCATTGACCAAGGCCTTATTTGTAACAATGACGTTCTTCGGGGAGCATCTGTCAGTTCTACTGACTTTCTTGTCTGCTGAATGTTTCCCTATTTGCCTTGGTCTTTTAATTTTGTAGTTCAATTATATATTTTGACCAGGATTTCTCTTTCCAGGTTTTTTGATGAAAATTCTTGTTATTAGTTTGGCGATGGGCTCGTGTCATCTTTCTTTGTCTAGACCAAAACGTTGTCCTATATAGAGATATTTTTAAATAACTTGGTACAGTTGTTCAGCATGATGCATAGTATAATAGTGTAACTCAAATTCTACTCAGTCTGCATGGCAAAGAAAAATCCACTTAATTTACCATTCAAAGTTCAGTTAATTAATATTCATCATGCTATAAATTTGTATATGAATATTCATGAAGTTAAAGGTTTAAATGTCATGGTCACACTTAGAGTTTGAAGGTAAATAAGGGGTGCATTTATTACTCAAGGGTCAAGGTCACATTTCAAGGTTAAAGATAAAATATTGGTTCAATAAGCCTTGTCTGGGCTGTGATTTCCTCATTGGTTGAAGGATTTTATTATTAATTTATTAAGTTATTTTTACACAAACGTCCTTTGGGTAACCCTCTACCAAGGTGATTTAAATTATTGCCTTCCATAAAGAAAACATGGCTGCAAGGGGCATGACTAGATTGCCATATATGCAAATAGTGAAAAATAAAACAATCCTCGCAAAATCTGCAGGCCAGATTTAGAAAGATTTTGTTCATATGGGTATGTTCCTTGGGCTGCTAGGGGCTGCAAAATTTCTGGCTAGATTTCAAATCTTTGTACAGATGGTAATCCTTTACCAAGATGTTTTAGATAATTCTGATCAGTATAAAAATATGGCTACTTTATATGTATATAATGAAATCTTAAAATATTCTGATTAAAAAAACATATTTAGACTAATTTACCATTCATGTATGAAATGAAAATCTTCTAAAATCCTAGTTCTAATAGGTCTTTTTTAATGAAGTTGTTCAAATGGTTCCTGCATTCCATTGTTTAATTTGGGTCAAAGGAGCTAAAAATAGATTTTGAAAGTGAAATCTTTAAAAATCTTCTCCGAAACAGCAAGGCTCAGAGCATTGTCTAGTTTACCTCTACCAAGTTCAAATCATAGCCCTGGGGTCAAAATTGGCCCCGCCCCAGGGGTCATTTGATTTTACATAAAGTTAAAAAAAGGAAAAACTTAAAAAAAAAAAAACCAAGGCCTTGAGTTAAGATATTTGGTGTTTATCATGGCCTAGTGGACCTCTACCAAGTTTTTTTCAAATCATGGCATTTGGGGTCAAAATTGGCTTTGGCCCAGGGGTCACTTTGTTTTTAAATGACATCTCCTCCTAAACTGCTAAGTAGATTTTGATTGATAAAACTTTACAGGAATGATCCTTTGGTGGAACTGAACAAAAATAGCTAAAATTTTGATAGAACTGAATGTGAATGATCATTGGGTGATACTGCACAAAAATACTGTGAAAAGCTTTGTCGGATCATGTCACTAACATGTTACTAACATGTCACTAACATGTCAGGTATGTCATGGGAACAAACTTCTTATGTATAGAGTATGGTGCAATCATACCATGCACATGGTGAGCATGCATAATGCAGGGAGAAAAAGCTTTTTTGCATATATTAAGATCGTAGTAGTTTAGTGATTGCCCTTACACTAAAAGAGGTTTTCCAATTTTTACTGCAACCAGGCTACATTCTGTTAGATCTTGTAGGTCATAGAGCAGTTGTGGTCCACTGTGAAGGGTGTCTTAGTCATGGTGTAAAAGACGGCTGCTAATTGGGTGCTGTAGGCCTTTTGTAGTGTATATGAAAGTCTTATCAGAATGTTGTTTAGAAAGGGAAGATTCTTTTATGATATCCCTGGTGCAAAAAAACTGGACCATCCTAGGAACCATTGAGAAGGATCTGTATAGGTTGAAAGAATATGTTTGCTAATTGATGTTTTAACTTACTGATTGGTCAAAGACTTAGGTCTGAACCAAAATGGGAATGAAGCATGCAAGACTATGGTAATCCTGTTGATCAAGTTTAATCACTTGAGTTTAACTTTATTTATTTTACATGGATTATGAAACAAGTTATCACAACTTATATTAATCACTCTCGATGATTCTGTGGAGGCATTTTTGTGGGAGGAAACTGGAAAACCTACGCCTGACCAGGAATCGAACCCAGGACGCATTGGTGAGAAGTGAGGCATTACCATTACACTATCCAACCACTTGCAAAACTATGGTAATCCTGTTGAATAAGTTTATTCCACTTAATTGTTGTAGGATTGGCAGCCAGAGTTTATGGTGTATGGAGACCTGGGTGTTCACTCAGAGAGCCTGCCCAACCTTGAGATGGAGGCCTTGAAAGGAATCTATTCTGCAATCCTGCATGTGGGTGATTTTGGGTACAATCTCTTTGATACCATTACCACTGGCCAGTATGCTGGGGAGATTGTAAGTATAATTGTCATCCCTTTCCCTGTTTGTTTCTCTGTCTAGTTTAACATCTTTTTTGGTATTAGTTAGAAACAACGTTAATGGCTATAAAAGGCCAAGTTTGACTATGGCTTTAAGCAAAGGCCCATAGGCCCATTTTCTTTCTTTTTTTTTTTCATAAAAATTGTATAGATCTGCTGTCATACTTATAAGTATGCTGTAACTAACATACAGGGTGTATGAAAAAAAGAAAATACTTTTATACTTGAATAAATGTCATGTAAATTTATAACAATTGTACACATGGGCAAGAGGAATAGAAGATTTTATAGTGACTGCAAACATAGTCAAGATGGTATTAAAAATGTTGAGCACTAAGCACCATATTCCGTGAATGATATTTCAGTAATAACATGCTATGAAATTTCTTGATATAGCATTGCTACATTTAATGGAAATATTGAGTGTATAGCAATTTCTTTTACTGTTTCCAATTGGGAGCTGGTCTTTTATCCACACGCATCCTCCAATTCATCTTGACATGCTTACCCTGCTCTTGATGGTGCCATAAGTCTTGTTCCTCCCCTGGGGCTTCAGGTCAACAGATAAATCCAGATCCATACCGTTCTGTACATCACAAAGCTTTTCATCAATCTTAAGTCAGATATTCAACTCAGTGAGACAATGTGCCCAACCCATGTTCAAATGTTGCCAGATCAAGGTCACAATTGAAGATTAACAGTCTCAAACTTTTATTTCATGTTCACTCACTTTCTTCTTTATGCCTTGAAGTATTTTCACTACTGGGATAAGATGTACAGAACCATGGGATTTATCTCCTGTGGGAGGATATTTATTAATCTAAGTTAAAATCTTCACCTCAGTAAGACAGTGTGTATCAATAACCAAATAAACTTTAGTTTTACTGTATCTGAGTAATGCTATGTTGTCAATAGTTTGAAGTGTTACCTTTCTTTTCTGACACCCTGAATTAGATTAACTTATGAGATGTGAATAATCATATTATTTTATACTTGCTGTAAGTCACTTATTAACATTTACTCAAATACCACTGTCTGACATTATGTGCTGTAACTGTGAATTTCATCATGAATTCATATAATTATAAGTTATTACATATAATTGTGTAACCATGTACTCTTTCACACATACTAACATCGTCAAATACCCTCGGCTGACTAATTCTGTTTCACTACATGACATCATGCCGTGGGGAAATAGGCAAGCAAACAGTTATACAGTAATACACCCTAATACAGTAGTTATTGATTACATTATCAACCAATAAAAACGCAACTTTTAAATGCAACACTCTTTGGCATGGAGGCTTGAAAGTCATGTTAACAATAAAAAAATTACTGCGTCCAGCAGCTGTTTAAATACGGCATTTATGATTGGTTTTAAAAACATGATGTGACCATTGAAATAGTGTAATTTGCCACACCTTATACCTTATAACAACCAAATTGAACCGTAATATCCCATGGCCTATAGATGATCTATTGATTGGCTGTGGGTATTCGACGATGACATACTAACAGTTTTCATCAATTTATATAGTTAAATTATGTAATTTTCACAAGAGTAAAGCTTCTACTTAAGATGAAATAAAAAAGTTTTCAGAATAGTAGTTTGAGTTTTAAGCTCTTATACCTTTTTCCATAGGTGTTTGGTTATGTTTATGATCTGATGCCCATTCCAAATTCCCGAGGTTATGTTTCATGTCTTTTTAACTCACCGGAGTAAAACATGCTTAAGGTGAATTATTTGGATCACACTACATCTGTTGTGCAGTATGTCTTCAATAATTTACTTTAAAAGACATCTCCATAGAAATCACTAAGTAGAAATGGATTAAACCTGGCATAAGTTGCTAAAAGAAATTAGATCCATGGAAAACTCATGTTGCCAGCAGAAGTTTGATTATAAAGCTACTTCTCTGAAACCAGTGGTCAGAATTTAATTTCATGTTCCTTGTGTGCTCTATAAAGATAATTTCAATATTCTTTTCCTCTGAAACCAATGTTCAGAATTAAATCTTGTTTCACTAATAACCTCATGGTCCTCTGCCATAATTGCTTAAGCATTGCAGATCCTATGAAAAATGAGGCCTCGTTATGGTGGCAGGAAATGGCAACTGGAAAATAGAGTTACACCTGTCTATGTGTGTGTCTGTGTGAGCAAGAATTGTTGTCCCGGCTGTAACTTTGTTATCTATATATATATATATGGTTGTTTTGAATTAACTTGGCACAAGTGATCCTTGGGTCAAGATTAATAAGAACCAGGTCACTAGCTTGAAGGTCAAAGTCACAGCACTCAGTTGACCTTAAAATCTGGTCCCAGCAGTAACTTTGTTGTGAAAGATCGATTTTGAAATAAGGTAGTATAAGTGATCTTTAGGACATGACAATGTGTCATTAGTATAAGTGATCTTAAAGTGTCACAAACAAGAATTAGGTTACTAGCATAACGATCAAGGTCACATCACTCTGTTTACCTTGAAAGGGTGTCAAGGCTGTAACTTTGTTTTTATTGAACATGCTTTGAAATAACTTAGCACAAATTATCTCTAGGACAAGATTATGTATCGCATTAAGAACCAAGTTGCTAGCTTCAAGGTCAAAGTCACAGCAGTTAGTTGGTTTAAAATTTGTGCAAGCATTTCTGTCTGGACTACTTCTTTGTTATGTATAGTCATGTTTCGAAATAACCAAGCACAAGGGATCCTTAGGACATAACACTGTTTTGCAAACAAGTACCAGGAAAGTCAAGGTCACATCATTTGGTTGAGGTCAAAGTTACAGCGCTCTCATCTTCTATTTCAAGTTTCTCATCATATTCGCTGACAAAAATATCAATCTAATTAACGAATGGCTGGGGCATGCATGTCCTATGAACTCATTTCTAGTCTAACTTAGCATTCATTGTATCTGAAGCTGTTGAAGGTATCCAGGTAAAATCAAATGATCTAATTGTTGTAATTAGGCTCATATACTCAGGTGAGCAGTGGAGGGGCTACCATCACCCTCCCTTATTTCTAACCTTTTTGAGGTATTTGATACATTGTATAAGGTCTTTTATATTTGTTGATAGATAATAATAGATTCGCATCAAATACCCAGCTTGTTTGTGTTCTTTTTGTTTTGTTTTTGTCCATACTGTCTGACAATATATGAACAAAGTTCCACATTAGAGGGATATGACATCCTCTTCACAATGAATCCTGACCCCCTACTGATTTGTATGCATGTCTCAGGGCACAACTGAGGCCACAGTCACGCGCCCTGGTGGCCAGGAGGAAGGTGGGCGTGTCTCAAGGGACATTCCCAAAGATATCACAGAGGTAGGCTGCCTTGCCCTGAGAGATTCCAACTGGTGATTGGGTGGTCTCAAATCCTCCATATCTTATTTTTCATAGTCATTAGTTTGTTTTGCATATTCATGCATTGGTACTGCTTTTTAGCTCACCTGAGCACATGTGCTATTAGGATCATTGAATGTCTGAATTGAATCATCTTCCATCTGTCAATTGTCCGTCCGTCATCCACAATCAGTTTGTTTACACTCTAGCATCTTCATTTCTTAAGCAATTTTCTTCAAACTTTATGACAGTGTTTATGACAATAAACTCTAGGTCAGTATTAATTATGGCTGATATCGGCCAATTAGATCAGGAGTTACGCCCCTTTTAATATAAAAATATGCCAGATTTCACTTTGTTTACACTCTAGCATCTTCATTTCTTGAAAAATCATCTTGAAACTTTGACAATGTTTATGACCATAATATCTTGGCCAAAGTTGATTATGGCTGATATTTTTATTAATTATTAAGCAATCATCATGTTACATATAGACAACAATAATGGCAACAATATCTCTATTGAGTTTGATTATGGCTAATATTTGACTGATAGAGCTACATTTTAGACTCTATCAGAACATCACACATATTTGCCGATTTTACACTCTTACATCTTCATTAAATTTCTTCAGCAGTGTAGGTAATGAAGGCAATGTTTCTCAGGTGAGCGATTTTAGGGCCTTCTTGGCCCTCTTGTTTCCAGTTTTGATTGCATGGGGTTATCTAGATCAGCAAAAAATACAGGTGTCACTTCTGACACATGTTGACATCATTTTGCTTTTATGTTTTCCTCCCTATTTGCAGGTGAAAATTACCTTTACTTCCCTTGTAATAGAATTAAAATTGTATGGATGGGTATTATATCAGTTTGATTTTTAGGTGTTTATTAGATAATTGGTGTATTTTTCTTACTTTGCTTTACATGGAAGTGATTGGTCCTTGTTTGAAGTTCTAGAAGTTTATGATCAGTAATATAACCATGTGAGCTTTTATTGTAATGAACACCTCCTTTGTTTACAGGTATATTCAGATAAACTAACGAGGCCATCCCATATGACCGTTATGTTTGACCTCATTTACAGCATGTTAGTTTGTTAATAATACTGATTGTGAGCAGCATAGTCATGAATGGTAAACATCCCCTAAGAATGGATAAATAGGAGATTAAACTTTTCATTGCTAAACAAAAAAACAACAACAAATGTATAGGTCCATACATTTAGCCACTAAGATTACAGATTGCAGCTGTTATATATATCCTATCCCTTACAGTCAAACTTGAAAGGGCAAAAGTTATTGGCTGGACTTTTCAATGAAAAGGATGAGCTGTTGTAGTCATCCCCACATCAGCAACATCGTCGGCATTTGTACCCCAAGAAATGTTATGGTTTGTTTAAAAGTGCCATTATCTCCACTGTTACTCAAAGGATGTCCCTCAAACTTCACATATGTGTTTATCATCATCCATCGTCGAATACCCCCGGCTGACTTTTTCAGTTTCACTACATGATATCATACCATGGGGAAATAGGCAAGCAACCCGTTGTAATACAGTAGTTAGTACAGTAGTTACAGTAGTACAGTACAACGCCGCTGTATCGCGGACTGCTATTTCGCGTTGACCAATATATCGCGGTCGATCTATGGACCCCAAAAATATATCGCGTTATTTTCATAGGCTTACCGCGAAACTAATCTATCTCCTTCTATATCTAAATGTATTTAAAAGAGTTTTGTGGTCAGTATTTAACATCCTAATGCACTGACGAAGTGATAACAATTAAACACCCCAGGTGGTAAGCTATTGTGTGTGGGGGCAGTTGATGATTACACAATGGTGTGTTAATAATCAGCACAATGCAGGTTTGTCGGTATAATTATCCAACCACAGTAATCAGCATTTAATTGGTATGGACATTCAATACTAAGCAGATACTCGATAAAATACACAAACATTGTCTAAAATCCACTGCTTAACCAATCTTTTTCACCGGAAGTAAACAATAAATGATAATTAGATCAGCGTTACCTGGTAATTTGTTTCATTTAAACATTAACAGGGCTCCTCATATCGATACACCATAATAAGTACACCTCAGCTTAATTTCAAATAGCAATAAATTGTAGTGGAATGGCAATTTTCACACCGACATAGTTTTGATAAACAATGGACAACGTATAATTTATTATAATGAGATATGCTGAAGAGTTACGTAATCGTTTCACATCACACACTGCTCTCTGAACCTGAATCATCGGCAATTACAGTATATAAAAAAAAAACAACAACAAAAAAACAGAATCAATGATTATGAAATTATTTAAAATAACTATATAAATAAATAATGTTTATTGCTTTATATTAGGGTTTTTCAAGAATTTACGACTATCACAAAGACACATATAGCATTCTCAAACCTACTACGCGCTCCAATAGAACGCGGTATTTGGGCTTGGACCCCGAGAACCGCGATATAGTGGAGTTGTAATGTATACAGTAGTATTTATCAACCAATAAAAACGCAACTTTTAAATGCAACACTCTTTGGCATGGAGGCTTGAAAGTCATGTTTACAATAAACTGTATAAAAACGGCCATTTTGATTGGTTTTAAAAACGTGATGCCACTAATGAAATGGCTTAATTTGACACACCCTTAAATGACCAAATTCAGCCGTAATATCCCACGGCCTGTAGATGATCTATCGACCGTGCAATGGGTATTCGACAATGATCATCATCAGACCAACCAGTAAAAACTGCGACAGTAACTCTTCCAAATAATTTTGCTTATTTATGGCTCTTTTTTGGAATAAGAATAAACTTCTCTTTAATATTGATTATATCTCCATTTTTATATGCCTGTCAAAGATGGGACATATCATGGATTCAACTGCTTTGGCTGAGCAAGCTGCATCCACTGATGTTGTCATCTCTCTAAATCAAACAAACATGAACTGATCTTTACCAAACTTTGTCACAATGTAAATGGGCACAATATCTAGGTTCCTTAAGATAACTAGCCAGATTGTCCCAGACACTCGGAGTTATGGTTAATTGATGGAAATATTTACAGTGTCCGCTCTCTAACTTGAACAAAAATGAACCAATCAACTTGGTCAAAATGTATATGGGCACAATATCTGGGCAATATTTGATAACCAACCAGAATGTCCCAGACACTTCAGAAATATGGCCCTTGAATTTATGAAAAATTGCAAAATTAGCAGTTTCTGCTGTCTAACACTGAGAAATGTGAACCGACTTTACCAAACTTTGGCACGGCGTATATTAGCACAGTATCTAAATTGAGTTCGAAAACCAGTCAGAATATCCCAGACACACCAGAGATAAGACCCTTGAATTGATTAAATTACAGGACAGGCATATTTTGCGATAACCAGGTCTTGCTACTCAGTGAATGTCCCTCAGACTTCTCACTTGTGTTTATTATCAGACCAAACAGTAGAAATAAGAACAGTAACTCTTCCAAATATTTTTGCGTATTTATAGTCCTTTTTGGACTATAAAATATCTAAAACGTTGCTATTATTTCTAATTTCTTTCCATTGATGCCCCTCATAATTCACACATACCTGTGATAGTGGTCAGGCAAGAGTACCTAACTCTTTTATAAATTATAAGATAGTTATGTCCCTTTTTATTTAGAATCTCAGTTAAGGTTTTTGTACCACCTCATTTTATCACTTAACTTTTGAGTTATTGCTTTGAAACTTAGATACCAGTTTATGCTATCACCTCTACTTGTACATGGCAAGATACATAACTCTGTCTTGGATTTTGACATAATTATGCCCCTTTTCTGACTTGATTAATCTTTTTGTACTAACTCACTGTTATAGATATTGCTTATGTTTTTTGTTCTGTATACATTTTGATAATACAGAGATTCACATCTTGCCTTTAATTGCAATATTTGTTTTTATTTACAAGCACTTGAATAGTCGAGCATGCTATCTTACAGACAGCTCTTGTTATTTATCTGTAATGAAACTAGAAGCTGAAAGTATAAATAAGACATGGATATTATACTTGCAGTATGCATTGTAATTTAAGAGTTATAAGTGCCTTTCATAAGCCAAGGGTTGACCCTGTACCAAGTTTCTCAGCACATGATTGGATTTTTCACCTGTTTATTTTTGTGATAGTGTGTGTATATGGGTTGTTGTAAGTTTCTTTTATCACATGATTGTCTGCGTAGTGAATAACCTAAGTACATGGTCTGAACAGGATATCTCAGGTTTGGTAATACTATCAGAATAACTTGTCATATTTTAGAAGGAAACACATTTCCATTTTATTTTATATAACTTATATAAAAGAGGGTGTTAAATAATGATACCCAGGTATTCCTCATCTTATTCCACGATGCCACCTGGTTCAATATGTAAACTCTTAAAATAAAATATTGCATGTCTAGTCTTTTATACATAACAACTTAATGGAGGAAAAGATGGATTCAATATTTCTAACAGTTTACTTTAATCAGTCACCTTCTTATAAGGCTGTTGCATGATTTTAGGAAACAAACTGTTACATGATTTTAGAAAACAAAACAACCGGACATTTAGTAGATTTCAGCCAGATGTTGTTAAGTCTAGTTTAGACAGAAATAATATGTTTTCCCCATTTGTTGTCTTTTGTGTTAAAACAAATCAATACTTTAATTCTCATCATTGTAGCAATTCCAATTTTATACTTATGTTTATAATATTCTTTGGACAGTGTCCCTGACCTGGTGTACTTGTGGCATGTCTCTTTCTTCTGTATGCCATTTTGTATTTAATATGTGCTAAACTAGGGCTGTGGATTGTTGGGCAAGTGACGATCCGATCCACGATCCGGGACTGACGATTCGCAGATCGGATCACGAATCACTGGTTTAAAGCTTAAAAAATTCTTAGTCAAACAGAACTAACATTTTAGGAAATTTAAACAGTTTTATTGATAATAACAAAAGTGAAACATGTAATGAATATATATGATAAGTTTAGACTGAGCAACTCTTTCAGCTCCGCAGTAAAAACATGGAATTCAAATGCCAAATGATAAGATCCAATATTATTTGTCTGCTTTCATAAAAACGTGTTTATATTCTACTACTTACTTTTAATTTTGGTAACATTTACGAAAGCCTACCTGTATTTTTGACGTTGTATCATTTTTAGGTGATTTGACAGGTTAGTTGTACCGCCAGTATATGCAACATTTAAGTTGCAGGTTTTACAAGTAGCCTTTTTCATCTTGGGTAGAAATACCTTAGTATTTGTACACATTTGATATGTGCTTCGCGGGTGAATTTCTGTAAAGTTGTTTTCTCTTTAAATTCAAATTAATTACCGGAATGATTTTGGAAACGTAATGTATTGATATCAATGATTTACATCCGAATCTTCCTCGACTTACAGCGTTGCTTAGCACTACATGTAGGACGTATTTTCGAATTTTGAAAAATATGATGATTACTTACGATAATGCTTGATTCTTGATTTAATAATGAATTATATTTTTGGTAACGTTAGACGTTATTACAGTGTGCCGAAATCGTACCGATGATTTAAATTCGAATCTTTACTGACGCACAGCATTGCTAGCTCTACATGTTTGTCATATTTTACTTTCGGTTTTGTAACAACTTTTGGTTTGAAAAACGTCGTTTATATTCACTTTCATTTCATTATATTTTTTACATTTAAGTTTTATAAAAAGTATTTAAGGTAGGTGTTTAAGAAAAGATCGCGATCCAGCGAACTTCGCCGTGGCGAATATTCGTACCCGATTTGCAGACAGAATTCGTGGATATCCGAGTACTCGGATACTCGCAGCAGCTCTATGCTAAACCTCCCTGTTAACTTTCAATAAACTTGCATGGTGTATGCCTTGTTTGACCGTGTGTGTTCTTACAATGAGCCACCTATTTGTCTATCTGTACAGGTTGGGGATGTGTTCATGCGGCAGATAGAGGAGATGGCTTCCCATGTACCTTACATGGTCTCACCAGGAAACCATGGTAAGCCTTTCTACTTGTCCTGACTATTGTCTTTATCCCCAAACCTCCTTCACTTTACCTTCTGTATATCTTAGTTCTCATGGATCTCAATCATTCTCCATGTGTCAATTCATGGTATGGATTCCATTGAAGAAATCAGAAATTGTGTTATATCTGACTTTCATGACTGCTTCACAGTTGGGTCAATAATAGTGACACTGGGATAAAACAGTGTATGGTTATGTTATAGTGACACTGGGATAAAACAGTGTATGGTTATGTTATAGTGACACTGGGATAAAACAGTGTATGGTTATGTTATAGTGACACTGAGATAAAACAGTATGGTTATGTAATAGTGACACTGGGATAAAACAGTATGGTTATGTAATAGTGACACTGGGATAAAACAGTGTATGGTTATGTTATAGTGACACTGGGATAAAACAGTATATGGTTATGTTATAGTGACACTGGGATAAAACAGTATATGGTTATGTTATAGTGACACTGGGATAAAACAGTATATGGTTATGTTATAGTGACACTGGGATAAAACAGTGTATGGTTATGTTATAGTGACACTGGGATGAAACTGTAGTGGTTTTTTAATAGTGACACTGGGATTAAACTGTAGTGGTTATGTATTAGTGACACTGGGATGAAACAATGTAGTGGTTATGTTATAGTGACACTGGGATGAAACAATGTAGTGGTTATGTATTAGTGACACTGGGATGAAACAATGTAGTGGTTATGTATTCGTGACAGTGGGATGAAACAATGCAGTGGTTATGTATTCGTGACAGTGGGATGAAACAATATAGTGGTTATGTATTCGTGACAGTGGGATGAAACAATATAGTGGTTATGTATTCGTGACACTGGGATGAAACAATATAGTGGTTATGTATTAGTGACAGTGGGATGAAACAATGTAGTGGTTATGTATTCGTGACAGTGGGATGAAACAATATAGTGGTTATGTATTCGTGACAGTGGGATGAAACAATGCAGTGGTTATGTATTCGTGACACTGGGATGAAACAATATAGTGGTTATGTATTCGTGACACTGGGATGAAACAATATAGTGGTTATGTATTCGTGACAGTGGGATGAAACAATATAGTGGTTATGTATTCGTGACACTGGGATGAAACAATGTAGTGGTTATGTATTCGTGACAGTGGGATGAAACAATGCAGTGGTTATGTATTCGTGACACTGGGATGAAACAATATAGTGGTTATGTATTAGTAGCATTGGGATGAAACAATGTAGTGGTTATGTATTCGTGACACTGGGATGAAACAATATAGTGGTTATGTATTAGTGACACTGGGATGAAACAATATAGTGGTTATGTATTCGTGACACTGGGATGAAACAATATAGTGGTTATGTATTAGTGACACTGGGATGAAACAATGTAGTGGTTATGTATTCGTGACACTGGGATGAAACAATATAGTGGTTATGTATTCGTGACACTGGGATGAAACAATGCAGTGGTTATGTATTAGTGACACTGGGATGAAATGTAGTGGTTATGTTATAGTGACACTGGGATGAAACTGTAGTGGTTATGTATACAATGTAGTGGTTATGTATATACACTGGGATTTATGTATTAGTGACACTGGGATGAAACAATGTAGTGGTTATGTTATAGTGACACTGGGATAAAACAATGTAGTGGTTATGTATAAGTGACACTGGGATAAAGCAATGAATGGATATTTACAGCTTACCATATTGATGGTCACCATATTGATTTCTTTTTGTGTCCCTGCATAGCATGGCAAGTACATAGGCACTTTGTCAGTGACGCGTCACACTTTCTTGTCCGGAGCATAACTTGAATACTATCACATGGATTCACTCCAAACTTGAAACATTGATACATTACAAGGTGTAGAACTGCAGTGCATAACCGTAACTCTAACTCGTCTAATTTTTTAACTATCCCCCTTGCTGGATTTTGTAAAAAAAAAAAAAAAAAATGTCCATAGCATAACTTCAGTACAATGTAATATATTCCCTTCCAACTTGAAACACAAATATCATGCGAGGTACAGATGTACAGTGCACATGAAGTTACTCTCAGTAATTCTTGAATTTCCCCCCTTTCACATCGCTGTTTTGTCCATGCATACATCAACACTATTGCATGGATTCATTCCAAATTTTGAACATTTTACGTGTAGTCCCCAAAGAACTGTAACTCTAGGTTATGTAATTTTTCAATTATACCCCTTAGTAAATTTTGTAATAAAAAATGTCTGGAGCATAATTTCAAAACTTATGATGGATTTACTTTAAACTTGGAACATGGATACATTTTAAGGTGCAGAAGTACAGTGTTTCTTAAACTACCTTAGTTTGATTTGAAAAAGAGTTTTGTCAAGTGCACAAACTTCAATACTATTCAGTGGATGCACTCCAAACTTGGATCATGGATACCTTGTAAGGTAGAATTGAAACATGGGTCCTAAATCTTGCTTATTACATGTGCCCCCAGCATAGCATGGAAAATACACAGGGATCACTTTGTTTTGTGTCAAATGAAGGGACCTTGTTTTGTAAAGTGATAACTTACCAAGTAGGTAGAACCAAAATTGATTTTGATAATGTGATGCTCTCCCTTTTTAGCTCGACTATTCAAAGAATATGAGAGCTATTGTAGTCGCCCTTGTGTCGATGTTGGCATTGTAGCTTTTGATTAAAGTTTTGCATGTAAGTTACTATCAACCTTATATCTCAGTAACCATTTATGGTATTGACTTGAAAGTTTATAAATATGT
Organism: Solen grandis; assembly: GCA_021229015.1. Lineage (NCBI taxonomy): Eukaryota > Metazoa > Mollusca > Bivalvia > Adapedonta > Solenidae > Solen > Solen grandis. The sequence goes on along the minus strand of CM037783.1, from coordinate 37,898,266 downwards.
TCAGGGGCATCAGACAACCAAGGTAGGTAACTCTTGACAGAATTTAACGTAAATTATGGCCCCCTTTTTAACTTAGAAATTATGGCTAAAGTTTGCATGCAAGGTACTTTCATACTTATATCTCAGTATCCAGGCATGCAATTGATTTGAAACATCTTTAATGCGTTTAGGGGTATCATACTATTAAGGTAGATAACTTTTGATGGAATATATTAGAAGTTATGGCCCCTTTTTTAACTTAGAAATTTTGGTTAAAGTTTTGCATGCAAGGTACTTTCATGCTTATATCTCAGATTCCAGGCATGAGATTGCTTTGAAACATCTTTAATGTGTTTAGGGGTACCATACTGTCAAGGAAGATAACACTTGATGGAATATATTACAGTATTATATATGGCCCCCTTTTAACTTAGATCTTTTGGTTAAAGTTTCGCATGCAAACTACTATCCAGCTTATGTCTCAGAAATTGTTAATGGTATTGACTAGAAAGTTAAGGAGTGTATTCAGTGGCATCAGAAAACCAAGGAGGATAACTTTTGGACTGAATTTTATACAAATTATGGCCCTTTTCTAACTTGGATACTTGGTTAAATTTTTGCATGCACAATGTTATTATGCCTATGTCTCAGTGACTAGGCATGACTTCATAAAAATATTAAGAGGTATCAGACTATCAAGGTATATCAGTTTTGACTATTATTATGTACAGGGTATGTGAAGGGCAAGAATTGAAATAGATTTCATTTGATTTACCAACAAGCATTTTAAATAGTCAAGCGTGCTGTCCTCTGACAGCTCTTGTTCTGATAAGTGCTGGAATGTAGGTGAATGTAGTGTTTTTAGGAACACACATCTACTTTTCATATTTTCAGCTCACTTGGGATACTGTCATTGGAATGGTAATCCCTATCAAACAATCAGCTCACCAGAGCACAAACTGTTGAGATAGTCCTACTTCCATCATTGCTAAGTACAGTGCACTGTCATTAATTGCTTTCAGTGACACCTTTTTCTGAAACCACTGGGAATGAAACTTGACATGAATGATCCTTGGGTGATCCTTCGTGAAAATGGCTGAAACAAAATTTAAATTTCTACCTTTGATTCAGTTATCTTATTTTAATTTTATTTTACGAAATTATCACCTCATGGCCCTCTACCCTATTTGATTAAATAAAGTTGATCCCATAATCCCATTCCTTTTATATAATCTAGATAGAAAATTGAAGATCCTTCTTCTCTGTAACTGATTACTAGAATTCTATTTTTTTGCAATGCACCTGAGTGCTCTATATATAATGCTCAATTTTTTTGACCATTGGTGTGAACTACGGGCTAAAGTTGGGGAAAAAGCCATGCACAATGTGTTATTAATAAAATTTTCATTTTTACCATGACGTTTAGTAGTATTATACAGCAATATTAATGGTGTATATAATGGGGAATAGGAAAAAGATGAATGTCTGAGTGTGTAGCTGATGGTGAATGTCTGAGTGTGTAGCTGATGGTGAATGTCTGAGTGTGTAGCTGATGGTGAATGTCTGAGTGTGTAGCTGATGGTGAATGTCTGAGTGTGTAGCTGATGGTGAATGTCTGAGTGTGTAGCTGATGGTGAATGTCTGAGTGTGTAGCTGATGGTGAATGTCTGAGTGTGTAGCTGATGGTGAATGTCTGAGTGTGTAGCTGATGGTGAATGTCTGAGTGTGCAGCTGATGGTGATTATGATGATGTCATTGTCATTAATGATGCTGCTGATGTTGTTCAAATGATAAAACATTTTTCTGTTTACACATTTTTACTTCATTCTTATATTCATATTTTCATTTAGCACCTGTTGTAATGATTATATATTGCATAACCTTTCATTTTTTTTTTCATTAATGTTTATCTTGTATTTTTCACAAATGATCTTTCTTCATAAAAGAAATTGCTGATACATGGATGATTCCTCTAAAAATAAAGCTTCCGAGTGAGTCAAATCTTGAATGGGTCAACTCAAAAGTAATCTATATGTTTTATTTAGATTGATGGCTTTCAGTTTAGTGATAAGGGGCGCCTTTGTTTGTTGAACATGTAAAGCATGAGATATCTGTCAAAAAAAAAAAAAAAAAAAAAAAAATCATCAGTTTAGTTAATTTCAAGATTTTTTAAAGAATGAAATGCACCTTCACAGCTCCTGTAGTTCAGCCATGTGTAGTTTTCTGTGCAACCAAATATTCCTGTCCATGTTTCAGAAATAGAGGCAGACACTTTCAACCAATACCGGTACCGCTTCTCCATGCCTAACACAGACTGGCCTATCCCCCTAAACAAGATGTGGTACAGTCTGGACATTGGACCAGTCCATTTCCTCAGGTATTGTAACCTCCCCCACCTCTCCCATTTCTAAATATCTTGTGATGCGAATTACTACACTTCTTTCAATGATTACAGAGTTATTGACCTTGATTTGGCTTTAAAAATCTTGTAACTTCTTTGGCAGTTCTTAATTGATTGTGTGTGCATTGATAATCATGCCATATGTGCCGACATATATCTCAAGGATGGTATATAACTATGCTGATGTTGGATTTTAAACTTTTTTAGAATTATTATGCTTGGCATGTAAGTATGTATTGTTCAAGGTTTTGTTTATGCTGTACATAATTGGAGAAGCATTATTTTTTTCCCCACATACCAGTATATACATCAGGGAGGTGCACTATTTTTAGCTCACCTGAGCACAATGTGCTCAAGGTGAGCTTTTGTGATCGCCCTTCGACTGGTGTCCATCATGCACTGCGTCGTCAACAATTAGGCTTGTTAACACTCTAGATGCCATATTTTAAGGCCAATCTTCATGAAACTTGGTCAGAATGTTTTTCTCCAAAAATCTTGACAAGTTGAAATTGGGTCATGTGGGGTCAAATCTTAGAAAAACCTTGTTAACACTCTAGGGGCCACATTTTTGGCCCAATCTTTATGAAACTCGATCAGAATGTTTGTTTCCATAAAATCATGGACAGGCTCGAAATTGGGTCATGTGGGTAAAACATAGGTCACAAGGTCAAATCTTATGAAAACCTTGTTAACACTCAAGAGGCCACATTTTTAGGCCAATCTTCATGAACTTGGTGAATGTTGTTTCCATAAAATCTTGACAAGTTCGAAATGGGTCATGTGGGGTCAAAAAGTAGTCATGCCCAATCTTCATGAATTGGTGGAATGTCTGTTTCCATAAAATCTTGGACAAGTTCGAAAGTGGGTCATGTGGGGTCAGAAAGTAGGTCAGTATCCAACATATGTTGCTCATTTATAATCAGGTGAACCATTCAGGGCCATCATGGCCCTCTTATTTATTTGTTAAAATGAAACTGCATTTCTTCAGCATATATGCACCAGGGAGATGCAACATTTCTAATTTGTTCAACTAACTTATAACTGGGAGCTGTGACAATTGCAGCTTCTTCAATTTTAGAAGGTGCAACAGTTCTATTATTTCTCATTAAACCTCCTCTAAAGAAAGTTTGAGAGAGTGGGGGGGTGTATATTGGAGTCACCTGGTGGTTGGTCAGTTGGTTGGTCCGTTGGAATTTTCTTGTCCGGACATAACTTGAAAACTATTCAAGGTATTGACTTGAAACTTAAAATATAGACAGATGGCGATTAGGAGAAGTGCAGTATCCAAGAACTGTAACTCTACCTGGTCCCGTTGTTGAATTGTATCCTTTTGTTTTATTTTTATTTTTTTTCTTGTCTGAAACATAACTCTAGTTGTCTGTCTAGTTGTATGACTTCCATATCTATGTATGGATTTTCATTTAACTTTAAAAAAGTGTTTGTCATTACATGAAGATGTGTTGGTGCATCAACCATATGCACACTTGAAAGGTCACAGGAGTTGTTAGAAATTGTCTTTGGTATTGATAAGCTTCATTTTCATATCTGCTCTATAACTTCCATATCTATGTTTTGAATTTCATAACACTTTACAGAAGTGTTTGTTATGACACAAAGACGTGTCATGTGCATCAGTCATATGCACGCTTGAACGTTCAGTGTAGTTCAGGGAGCATAACCCATTTTCTTGTCTCTGTCTGGCACAAATTTTTCATGGGGGGTTTTCACCGGTGGGGACTCCTGACAGTATTGCTTGCTGTATTGACTAAGCCTTGTTTGATTTAGTACAAATAGTCACCTAATGGATGTCTACTATATTTGTTAAAATAAAGTTGATCCCTTGAAAACGTGGCCCATAGGAGAATGACTAGTTTCCTTATATACTCTATATAGGGAAAATTTCAAAATTCTTTTTCTTTGACACCAGTGGTCAGAATTCCTTTTAACACTAATGGTCACCTCACTGTTGTCTACCATTATTCCTAAATGAAAGTTGATCCCATGAATAATGAGGCCTCCAGATGACTTACTTAAGAATTCTTTTTATTAGCTCACCTGAGCACAGTGTGCTCAAGGTGAACTTTTGCCATCACCCATTGTCTCGTTGTCTTCATGCATCATTGTTCGTCAACAGTTTGCTTTAAACAACATCCCCTCTAAAACTGCAGGACAGAATTTGATTTAACTTGGCAGGGATGGTCCTTGGTTAAATCTTCACAAAAGTTGCTAAAATAAACTTAATCCATGTAGAACTCTGGTTGCCATGGTAACAGAAACAAAAAAAAGAAGAAAACTTTAAAAATCATCTTCAAAACTACTGGCCAGATTTCAAAAATGTTTTAGTACAGATGTTCCTTGGGTAACCCTATACTCAGGTGAGTGATCCAAGGCCTCTATGGCCCTATTGTCTGAAATTTGAATCTTGTTGCTGCTGGAGGTAATCACACAAAAAATGATTTTAGATAAGCTTATGTACTCTGGTGAGCGATCTTGGGCCATATGGCTCTCTTGTTTGTGTATGGTCGTGTTTTGTTGTGTATAGGTGTATTTGAAATAACTTATCCCTAGAACAACTTCAACAACATGATGAGTCTTGAACAAGAACCAGGTTGCTAGCTTGAAGATCAAAGTCACAGCAAGTGACAACATCAGGATCATGAGCTGCTTTTTATGCCCTTGACAGGCATATAGTGGGCATATAGTGTTACAACTGTCATATGCATTTATGGAAATTGTGGTATGTAGTTGTTGGGTGGGGGGTTTGATATATAGCAGTATGTATGCAGCTTCTACCACTGCCTCTCATGACTGTTGTGTATAGTTGTGTTTTGAAATAACTGAGCACAAGTGATCATAGATTAGAATATGATTGGGGTATGTCATTTGGTGGGTGGTTGGGCAACATCAAACTTTAGTTTCTGCTTAATAACTCAGTTCAACAGTTTCGACCCTTTTTGACTTAGAATTAGCAAAAAAAACTTGGTCTGTGCGATAATTCCCAAATGGGTTTACAGATTTGAATAATTTTTGGTACTCAAAAAATAAAAATGGTTATGTTCAGCAATGGGCTTTGTCATCTTCTGACAACTTCTTGTTCAACATTTTCACTGATGAAAATATCAGTCTAATAAAACAAGAAATATCTTTAAAAAAGATATTCGGCGTAGGATGAAAGAAAAACGAGATTTTCATTCATGCATAAATATACTTTAATTAAGAAACTTATAAATGGAAATATATGCAAAACACATTTCAAAGACTCTAATGTTATGATAGGTTATAAAAGCATTGTTGTAAATAATTGTAAAAAACATGTCTAATTTTGGTAGTGAACAATGATGAATGGCAATGTTTTTAACAAGGTTTATTTTGCAAATAAAATAGTCAAGAAAACAAAATGTACAGTAAAGAATGACTAGACTATTATACAAAAGACACGACTGACCATTATCGTAAACAGGCTTACCTGCACCATAAAAAATTGTAAAATGATTAAAATCAGAATATGAAATGATTTGATATAACAAATATTTCAGAGTACCTCCAAATGTTCTTATTTAAAAAGCAGTGTAATGTTATAAATTATCCTATGAACTATAAAAAAATCTATGATAATCCGCTGCATAAAACCTAATTTAGTTCCAGGCTGATCATGTAATGAGCAGTTATCTGCTCGTTGTAGTTAGGACATACAATTTTTTCTTCACCTTTATTTTATTTCTTACTGACAAAAGCTTGTTCAGGTCTGATTTTATCAGTTGTAAACTGTATCAAAATAGTTTATACAGGCATATACATTAATGATCAGCACCTTAAAGCATAGATTCATTGATAAAGGAAGTTACAATAAACAAGATAGCCATGATGGCCCTGAATGACTCGCCTGGGTATCACGGCTACAATTTTATTTTCAATTTTTTTTTAATATAAAAAATAGACAATAATTCTAGTATAACTTAAAAATATTTTACCCCTGATGCAGTGGTGCGAAATTTTATCACCTGAAGTACATGGTTTCATCAATAAACTAAATACCTAAGATCTAGACGACATAGTTTCAAAAAAGAAGAATGTGAATGTTTATCCAATATATGTCTATGTAAAATAACTGTCCCCTGGGTTGTGGCCGTTTATCTTTCGATATGTTCCATCGTAAATATTATTCTTCCAGTCTTCTAGAACATTCCGGGGAAAAGCGCGCGAAAGACCAACGCACAACAAATTTAGTACGCTCTAGAAATAGTTCAGTATTTTTTCTATGAAATATACTTATTTATAGACGGTAATACAAAAAATTATATCTGTAAATAGGCTTGTTTGATATTTGTTCCTATCATTATTGCATATGACAATTATGATATAAAAGCGTTATTAGTTGTTTTGGTTTTGGCGAATTAATTTTCAATGAGAGCATCTCGGCAGGCTGGAAGAATTCAATATACATAGTAATTAAGGGGTTTCATGTCATAACACGGTGGATTCTTTTTTGTTGTTTTAAATCATTTTCACAAAGTAGCATTCCTCAATTGATGGAAAAGGATTGTATTTAACTTACTGAAATCACTTTCATGTTTACATCAAAAAGAAAAGTAATAACACCAAGCTGAATGATATATACAAGCTGCACCCCTTATTTACAGTAATTTTATAGTCCATAACGATGCGTTAACCAATAACAGGAGTCCTTTTATTCAGCTTAGAATTATTTACCGCTGTTAGCGTACATTTGATTGGTTTAAGATGCGAGTTGAAATCGAAATTATACAGCTACGCCGAATAAAATGGCTGGGGCATCCATGTCCTATGGACACATATTTAGTTTGTCTGTATATAGGACAAAATGAGCCATTAACATTTACATATATATTAAATTTAAGTATTTGTAGATTTGTGGACAAATCTTAAATCTTTGTTGAGTTTCATCAGATTTCATTCGCAAATCTTTTTGCCATAACTTGTTGTGTGTTTTGAATTTACCTGTAAATATGTTGTACATGCATGATGTGTAATATTAATGGCTTTAATTGCCAGAAGATACAAGGTGTTGCCTGGTAACACATGTAGTCAAATGTCTCCCGGACCATGTGAGAATGAGTAATACATTGTCAGTGTTGTGTATTGAAAGCTGAGACAAGCAATCAATATACATATTTGTGACAGAACTAATTAGTGTATCCTAGGTCTGTCTCGGAAACTTAGGTGATTGTCAGAGTAGAATAAATTAAATAAGAGTTCAAATTCAATATATGAAAGTGTTTTATAAATTGAAATACATTTAATGTGTACAGGTGTATTGAGATAGATATTTCCTGATGTTTCATCTTTGTTAAAATTTTAAAAAATGTTTCTTTTTCAAATCAGATTTCAATAAAGCAGATATCATAGTTATTATACCCCAGATAAGAAGTATATTGGGGCTATATTGGAGTCACACTTATTGGTTAGATGGGGTGTCCACAGACGAGATTTGTCCACCCTATTCCTCGGCTACCTTAGGTCAGGTTTTAATTAAACTTTACCAGAATGGTAGGTATCAAGCCTAGTGTGCATCTTGTTGGCACCTCATCATTGGCTTGATTTTAAATGAGTTATGTCCCTTTGTTATATTTAGTGTGTGTATATATATATTTCTCAGCTACCTTTGGCTGGATTTTAATTTTGTAGCATTAATAAGCACCAAGCCTACGTGCACATATCCTTTGCACATTAGGGTCAGTTAGATTTTAAATGAGTTATGGCCCTTTATTATGTTTT
>CM037783.1:37840032-37890032 GCA_021229015.1 Solen grandis | reverse complement strand
CTTGACCCAACATTCTCTAAACTTTATAAGGTGTAGGGTCATACCTTCTCTTGAACCTCAATGTTAAAATCGTTTCAGACTTTAGCCCACATCCTTCAAACTTTATAGTTATAGGATACTTGGCCATGACTCCTAGATGACCCCTATTGATTTTTGGTTAAAAAAATTTCCCCTGTTTAATTGGGGGTCACTAGGTCAAAGGTCAATGTTTCAAGTTATTTCGAGCCGATAACTTTAAAAGACTGAACGTATGTTCCTCAAGTTTGTTTGAGTGTTTGGTAATAACCAGTAATTGACCCTTTTTTGACTGGGATTATTAGGTCAAAGGTCAAATTTAGAGTGACCTTGAATGATAAAAATGTATCTGATCGATAACTTGAGAATGCTTCAGTCCACATTCCTCTAACTTGATAGAGTGTTGAGTCATGACTACCAGATGGCCCCAACTGATTTTAGTGTCACTAGGTTAAGGGTCACTGTTGCATTGATCTTGAGTGTAAAAATTGTTTCTGATTGATAAATTGAGCATTTCTGAAACAGTTGTTAACCTGTGTGATTCTGGCTCCTATTTTCAGCTGTTTTATCTTTAGTAATGTTTTTGTCATCCATATTAGCCATGCTTTTGACTGCACAATCATGAGGGGCATCCATGTCGTTCTAATAGCTCTTGTTCTATATAAATGTTGGGTAACTACAGCTTCTTGCTGTGTCCCAAAATAGTAATCCTTATATAATTTCCATCAAGTTCCTGACAGTCAATATTAAACCTACCAGATAATTATTATCCCTTTCCCTCATAGAGGACACCATGAAAAGACCTATGCGAACAGCATAAAACCAGATCAGCCTGCGAGTAACTCGCAGGCTGATCAGGTTTTATGCTGTTTGCTGCTCTTCAGTGGTCTTGAAATGAGGATTTTATAATTAAATTTGGTAAGGTTTAACTGCGGTTTTCTGCAGATCAGGCTTTATGTGGTACCTACTGAGTGCGTCAAAATGAGTCTATATGAGGGAAAGGGTTATCCCATTTCTCACAACTCTTAAATTCTACAGATCGCAATTAAGCATACACGAAAGAAGTGTTATTAAATCCTAATAATACAACACTATTAACCATATATTAGCACAGTGAAAAATAAATAATTGGTAGATAAAAGATATTTTCTCACTTTAATGTGATTCTATACTGTCAAAATATATTTTGATGTTCTGAAGAGCTAATATAGACACAGAAAAATAAAAACATTGTGTCAAAATACCATGCATGTCAATATATGTCATCTGAGTGATTTCACAAATGTTTTTATGCAGGTTCCGTCCTACTTCATTGAATTGTGAGAACACTGTACATTTGATACATATAAATTGATACTGATACAAAATTAGGTCATCAAAATTTGTATTAATTATCAATAATTTGTATTAATTATCAATAATTTGTATTAATTATCAATAATTTGTAGTATGATCTAATTTTAATTGTAAGATATTTTAAGTTAATGCATCTGTCATTTGTTCTTGTTAATGTTATGGACAGAAGTATCTTATTGACCATTTGAAGTTACTGGCCTAACTTGTAAACATCTGCAGACCTTGCATTCCAAACACAAGCATGGTTTATTAGTTTAGGATGTTTTTCTAGAGAATGTTCTTCAGCATTTTTCTGAGACTGCTTAAAATCTGTTATGTTCTGCAATAAGCTCATTTAGTTTAAGCTTTTTTCAGTCCCCTACAAAATGGTGATATACTTTTGAAGCCCTAAAGATCAGTTCACATGTCATGTCCCATAACTCTGACCTTTGATTTCACAAACTTATCCCCCTTTTTCACATTGAAAATTTCCCCAAAATATATTTCCTTGAATGTTTCTGGAACCTATAGATGCATTTGACTGAGACTTAATAAAAACTTTATTGGTGTTATTGTTAGTTATACAATATGTTTCATGACTCTTTCCCTTTTATTGATCAGATTGTGCCCCTTTTTAATAAGAAATTATAGCAAATTGTTTTTTTCTCTTGAATGGTTTTCTTTCAATTACATTTGAACTTATACAGAACCTTAACAATTTTAGTCAAGTCTTACAGATCACACAGCAAGGTGCATTTATAAGTCTGTTCCTTGTGTTGAAAACAAATTTTGCCCCTTTTTTAGCTCGTCTATTTGAAGAATATGAGAGCTATTGTAGTCGCCCTGGCGTCGGCGTCGGTGTTGCAGCTTTTGGTTAAAGTTTTGCATGCAAGTTACTATCAACCTTATACCTCAATTATCATTTATGGTATTGACTTGAAAGTTTATAAATATGTTCAGGGACATCATACAACCAAGGTAGATGACTCTTGACTGAATTTGATATGAATTATGGCCCCTTTTTAACTTAGAAATTTTGGTTAAAGTTTTGCATGCAATAGAAACTTGGTTAAAGTTTTGCGTGCAAGCTACTGTCCAGTTTGTATCTCAATAACCATTCATGGAATTGACTTGAAAGTTTATGAATATGTTGAGGGGCATCAGGCAACCAAGGTAGGTAACTCTTGATGGAATATATTACAAATTATGGCCCCTTTTTAACTTAGAAATTTTGGTTAAAGTTTTGCATGCTAGGTACTTTCATGCTTTTATCTCAGAGTCCAGGCATGGAATTTATTTGAAACATCTTTAATATGTTTAGGGGTATCATACTATAAAGGAATATAACACTCGATGGAATATGTTACAAATTATGGCCCCTTTTTAACTTAAGAAATTTTGGTTAAAGTTTTGCATGCTAGGTACTTTCATGCTTTTATCTCAGAGTCCAGGCATGGGATTGATTTGAAACATCTTTAATATGCTTAGGGGTATCATACTATAAAGGATGATAACACTTGATGGAATATATTAAAATTTATGGTCCCCTTTTAACTTAGAATTTTTTAATTTTTGCATTTAAGCTACTTTCCAGCTTATATCTCAGAAATTGCTTGTGGAATTGACTAGAAAATTAAGGAGTGTCTTCAGGGGCATCAGAAAACCAAGGAGGATAACTTTTGATCTGAAATTTATGCAAATTATGGCCCTTTTCTTGCTTGGATTTTTGGTTATAGTTTTGCATGCACAGTGTTATTATGCTTATGTCTCAGTAAATAGGCATGGGATTGATTTTAAGTGTCATAAAAATATTAAGGGGTATCAGATTATCAAGGTATATCATTTTTGGCTATCATGTACAGGGTATGTGAAGGGCAAGAATTGAAATAGATTTCATTTGATTTACCAACAAGCATTTTGAAAAGTTGAGCGTGCTGTCCTCCAACATGCCTGTGTACTATTCTTAACACCACCTGATCTCTGTCGACATGAAAATCTGTTGTATAAAACATACCTTCATGTATCATTAACAACAAACTATGAATTTCAGCTAACTTGTCGCCTATGTTTGAATTTTGGTCTATTAAGTGTGACAAGGCCCTTTCTGAAAGGGGACTTTTATAGCATGGCAATAGTCTTACTTGATACACACATTCATCTCTTTCACAAAGTTGTGCGGTATAGGAATGACACATTTTGTCCTGCCTTGTAGTGTCACATATCACTTTATAAGATGTTCAATGTCTTCAATCACTGTTGAGGCGTAACAGTGAGGTTTTCATCACCATCAGTTATAGCTCTTATTTTATTTTCATCTTATATGGAGAAATTGTCATTTTCTTTAATTTTGAAATTGTGTGTTTTGCACATGTAAGAATTGGCATTAAGCCCCAGCTTTCTTTAAACCTTTCTCATTTAGTTTTTAGCTCACCTGAGCACAAAGTGCTCAAGGTGAGCTTTTGTGATCGCCCTTCGTCCGGCGTCCGTCGTCGTGCGTCGTGCGTCCTCCGTCGTGCGTCGTCCGTCGTCCGTCGTCAACAATTTGCTTTAAACGACATCTCCTCTGAAACCACTGGACAGAATTTAATGAAACTTGGCAGGAATGTTCCTTGGGTGAGGCTCTACAAAAGTTGCTAAAATAAAGTTGATCCATGAAGAACTCTGGTTGCCATGGCAACAAAAAGAAAAATAATTTGAAAACTTTAAAAATCATCTCCTTCAAAACTACTGGCCAGATTTTAAAATAAATTGGTACAGATGTTCCTTGGGTCAACCTCTACCAAAGTTGCTAAAATTATTCCGATCCATAAAAAAACATGGCCGCCAGGGGCGGGGCTTATTTGCCTTATATGTATATAGGGAAACCTTAAAAACTGGACAGAATTTGATTAAACTTGGCAGGGATGATCCTTGGGTCAACCTTACAAAAGTGCTAAAATAAACTTGATCCATGTAGAACTCTGGTTGCCATGGCAACAAAAAGAAAAAAAATATGAAAACTTTAAAAATCATCTTCTTCAAAACTACTTGCCAGATTTTAAAATAAATTGGTACAGATGTTCCTTGGGTCAACCTCTACCAAAGTTGCTAAAATTATTCCGATCCGTAAAAAAACATGGCCGTCAGGGGCGGGGCTTATTTGCCTTATATAATTTAAACAACATCTTCTCTGAAACCACTGGACAGAATTTGATTAAACTTGGCAGGGATGATCCTTGGGTCAACCTTCACAAAAGTTGCTAAAATAAACTTGATCCATGTAGAACTCTGGTTGCCATGGCAACAAAAAGAAAAAAAAATGAAAACTTTAAAAATCATCTTCTTCAAAACTACAGGCCAGATTTTAAAATAAATTGGTACAGGTGTTCCTTGGGTCAACCTCTACCAAAGTTGCTAAAAATTTTCCGATCCGTAAAAAACATGGCCGCCAGGGGCGGGGCTTATTTGCCTTGTATGTATATAGGGAAAACTTTAATCAACATTTCCTCTGAAACCACTGGAAAGAATTTGATTAAATTTGGCAGGAATGATCCTTGGGTCAACCTTCACAAAAGTTCCTAAAATAAACTTGATCCATATAGAACTCTTGTTGCCATGGCAACAAAAAGAAAAAAAATATGAAAACTTTAAAAATCATCTTCTTCAAAACTACTGGCCAGATTTTAAAATAAATTGGTACAGATGTTCCTTGGGTCAACCTATTTATCTCAGGTGAGCGATTTAGGGCCATCATGGGCCTCTTGTTTGTTTATTTCTCATATTGACAAATTGCAGGTGCTTTGGAAGTTTTACTAATCTTTTGTGGTTCAGTTTGTAACTGGAAGAGAAAAAAATATGGATAGCTTGTTTATATTTTGACATTGTACTTTGATAAAATAGCATATTATTTGGAGTGTATTTATATAGACAAGGAGTCTTTTGATTGATTTTGTAAATAGCAAATGGCATTATTCTTTATTATTGTTGATGCAAATGAATTTGTATATAAATTTTGATTGAAAAGAAAAACAGTAGTGTTGTGCAATTTTAATGATTTTCATTTCAAGCAAAAGAATTAATTTTTCTTTGTTAATAGTCTAACTACTCTGGTAGGGTGGGGCACTGTATAGGTGTCTGTCTGTCTGTCTGTTCAAAGGTACGTCTGAGCTCCAAATTGACCAAGGACAGTGGATTTTCAAATTATTTGGCACAAATATTTGTTTTATGAAAATGGAGCGTCCCATGCAAGAACCAGATTTTTAGCTCAAATGTCAATGGGGTACTTGATTGTCAAAGGTAAAAAATCAGTGCCAATTTGTTAGTCGGGGCTCAAACTTGAAAGCAGATCAGTGGATTTTCAAATTGTAAGACAATACTGTTTAATTATTTTGATGAAGTTTAGCAGAATGCTAGCTCAAAGCTTGGAGGTTGAAGGTTAAAAATGAGTGCCAATTTGCTTGTCCATCTCTAACTTCACAAAGGTTTGTAGGACAAACTAGCACAAATGTTTGATTTATTAAGACTGAGTGTCACACACAGGATTTACATTGCTAGCTCAAAGGTCAAGGTCATTCATTAAGGTCAAAGATAATAGATGAATGCCTGTCTATGCTTAAACTTTTCCATTGACTGCAGGATATTCAAATGATTCAACTGAAATGTTTGTCTTAGTAGGATGGGGCATAACATCCAGAGATTAATCACTGACAAATACCAGGGTAGTTGGGGTATAAATCACTTTCAGTGATAGCTTTAGTTTGAGGTGAACCCATTTTGATAGACATGTTGACTTCAAAATCTACTCTTACATGTGAATAATATACAGAAATTCCATCATTATTATCTAGTGCTGCTATGGATATTTTGTTATCTCTACTGTGTTTACTCCAGATGGCAGGATTGGCTATATTTTCATGATCATAAGTTTTTATCATATCTCACGTTTTGTATATATATTTTGTGTTTCATGAAGAATACATTCCTGATACATATATGTGTATCAAAAGAAAGCTTTAATATATCAGAGAAATGTAAACTATATTTTCATTGATTTTTGTAAAATAAACATGAACTAGTGTATGGGGTACCTCAGCAGTATACATGTATTATGATCATGTTTAAATTGTAAAGATGGATCCATTGTCCATTTGATCATGCAAGCCATGATAAGATTTCAATGACACTTTCAAGGCGCTGGAACAGTCGAGCATGCTGTCCTCTGACAGTTCTTGTGGTTTTGTTGTAAGGAGTTTAACTATATATCTGCCGTGACCTGTTTCTACACCATAGCCTCAATGGCACTGCATTATATCACCAAGGGCATAGCACCCACTATGCACAGTATGCTCATATATACATGTATTTAAAAAAATTAAAAGACAATATAATACATTAGTTATTTATTTGAGAAATGTTAAGGTTTTATTTGTCAATGATTTTGATATGATATGCTTTGAATTAATACAGTAATTTGTAGTGGTAAAGAAATGTAAACATTATGAAGATGGAATATTTTTAGAATTTCTTGATTTAAAACTTATACAATCAATATTTTTATCCTGAAAATTTGACATTGTATGTTATAGTTTAGCAACGGTTTTGACATGATTTATATGGTATGTTTCTTTTAGAATAACCTTTGATTATCAGAGAAAATGACTGTTCTATGTTTGAAAAATAAACAAAGTCCTGATAAAGTTTAGCTTTCTTAACTTAGACGCTTCAGTACTTTCAATCACTTACTTTCATTTTATATGAGTAAGCTAGTCAGTAATGATGAAATGATTCATGATGTTGAAGCTTGCATTACACTGATGGCCATACTGACATGGCACCTTATACTGGGTAGTTCTTGTAACCATAAACATCACAGTTCAAGAGAGTTTTATTTAAAAAAAAAAAAAAAAAAGTTTTTATCACGAATCTCATTCAAATTGTTTCCATCTGTGAATTTGTATCAGACATTTTTGTGAAGTCATGATGTAGATTAGAATCGTTCAAACCCTCCAGTTTATGCTTGACACTGCTAGAGTTCCCTGGATTGTCCATTTGAGAGCACAGCTCAAGTGCCTAGTCATTGTTCTATAGTTTTTGTCTTTCACATTCTTCATAGAGGGTGCTATTATGTCAGATATCACAGAATGGGAACTCGGTACAATTCAACATCATGCAGTCATTTGCCAGTCCTTGTGACATTGTTAGGCCTTATTCTTGTTTTCAGAAATACCCTTTTTAAGCCCCCATAACTTGCTGTTCTCACAAGATCAAAATAATTAGAAATACTAGCAGCATTCGTTAGATATTTTTAAACCATTACCCTAAATCATGAATTGGATTCATATAAACAGTTTCATTTACAGAGTGTTAACTGACCATTTCACTCTCATGGAACTGTATCCTCATTTTGTCTTTAAGGTAATGGGACCCTAATGAGCACCATTGGGAATTGAAAAAAAAACCCAAAAAACACTATTATTGTATTGTATGCCTGAATGGACACCTGTTTGCAAAATTTTAAAAAAAAATGGACAGAAGGACATTTTTGTTATCTAAAGCTTGGACATTAAAAGGTCTCCTTTTTTAGAAATAACGAAACTCTAATATCTTGTCATGTCCCTTCTTTGAAACCTGTTTGCTATTGATTATTGTTTGGAAACCAATAGAAGCATTTGGCAAATAAATCTTACATGTTAAACATCTTGACTCAAAGTAGTTTAAATATGTAATGAATTGTTACCATATCCAATCCATTTTTAAGATTGGTTTTATTTATTTATTTTATTTTGCTAAGATCTACATATTTTTGAAACTTATTTTAAAGTTAAACCAAATTTCTGAAAGATATATTGGTTGATCTTGCCTTTACAGATTGGTTTTGATTTTTTATAGACATTTCAATATACCAGGTACCATATTTGTTATTCAACTTTCCCAATAAATACCCATACAAATCATAAAAATGAAATTAAACGCTTTTTGTTCTAATTCTGATCTGAGTGGTGCATAAAAATGGTCAGAAAGAAAAATAGAAAGATAAAAAGACTCTTCTTGGTATTGAACCCGCAACCCTCAGTTTCATATAGCACTTGACAGTAACTATCGTCTATTATGGATGCTCTTTCCATTTAGCTTATTAGGATAACTCTACCTTAACAAACACTAGAACCATTAAGAATATATCATAAAGGTAAATATGTTTTATATTTAAACAGAAGTTATGACAATATATGTAGATATCAAAACTCAAAATGCAATCATTTTGATTATTTATAAAATGCTTTTTGTACTTTTGTTCTACATATTATTTAGAGTTGTTTGGTTTTGTTTCTGTTGTTACAATTCCATGTTAATTATCATGGTTTACATGTTGTCGCATGTCTTTTGGTAAAACTGGCTTGTTATTTCATTGTTCTGTATTTTGATTTTTTTTTAAAATTTCATTGTTAATTTATGTTGTTACATATTTGCTTATACTTGAAGGATCTGATGTTACAAAACAGAAAAAGTTGTTTAGTTTTATACTTGCTTTGATAGAAAATTTTTTTTGGAGACAAATCATTTAGATGGCAGCTGTAATAGTCCAAACTGAGTTGCTTGATTTCCCCCAGCTCTGTGTAGGTATGACAGTAAAATACAATCTTTAAGTCTCTACTTAATGCAAACTACGAAATGCTAGTCCATTATGATTCTTCTTGTTGATTATTTTAAATAATTGACAGCATACTAATTTTAATGTTTCTTTAAGAATTGAATTAATTAATTGCTGCATTCTTTTTATCATGAGAGGAACACACTTGGATGTTTTAGAATAGCGGAGTGTAAAGATTATCATGCTATATTATTATTTTTTCTAAGCGAGTTCATAAAAATTTCCTACATACTTGTGATTGATTTCCACTGATATGGCCTAATCAGAATCTATATCAAGTGTTTTGATGTCATTGAAAGTTTGATTATGCTTTTTGCAAGGGAGATCATCAGCGATATAAAGGAGTTGATATTCCGTGTCTGTAGTCATTTTTCAGTGTTGTGTGACAGACTTGTCTTCAGAACCATCACCATTTCTAGCATTGTTCATTACATTGACTTGAACAAAACATTCATGTAGGACTATACTTACTACTGTAATCATGATAGAATTGCCAAATTTACACTTGCTTCAATAAAATGAATATTTTGTTATAATTCTCTTCTGGTTCTTTATCCTATATGTAAGGAATACAGTCTTCAGAACGAAGTAGTCCAAGAAAGAAGCACCATACACACGAGGAACAATCTGAAAACAGACGACAGATTATAACAATCAAGTTTTTTATTATATCAACACACTACCTTTTTGTAAGTTCTCAAGATCATAGAATCAACGATACCCCGCCCTTACCGAGAGCTCAACATAAATACTCTTGGATATAGTTTTGCACCATATATTGTGTTCAGGCCAAACAATATAAATATTTCTAATGAAACCATAACAAATTTTGACATTTGATATCTGCGTTTTGCCTCTTATATACGGCTCGTATATGGGCAGCAAGACAGAGATCAGGCCCGGATCCACCGGGGGGGTGGGGGCCGAGGGGGCCTTGGCCCCCCAGCTGCCCTGGTCATACATTTTTCTAGGCTATAAAATCACTTGATTACATCATAGTAGTGTTGTCTAGAGGAAATCCCCATCGTAGGCCCCCGTACTGAACCACCCGCATAACCACCTGACCAGCCAGACTCCTATTGTCTTATGGCCCCCTGCTGTTAATGTGTAGGTAATCCGAACCGGCAGTCGTCCATGACTGTGTGATAAGCATGTGTTTAGGGTACTGCGGACACGTTCACTGATTGAGAGAAATTTACATGGCATCTAATAATTGGGAAAAATCGGCAATTACCAAAAGTTTGTATCAGTTACAACTATAAACTGTTCTAAGCAAATGCAGTTTAAGAAATAGCATAAAAATAGTTAAGCTAAAAAACAACAACTAAGCTGGACATTAAAATGTAATTAGCATCGAAACAATTTCACTAGAGCCAAAAAGAATTAATAATAATAATAAAACTGCTTTGACGAAATCTACGCAATTCACGTTTCTCTTCATGTATAATGTTTTAAATCTTGCATTAAAAGCGGGCTAATTAGCTGCCGGCATGTTGATGAACTATCAGGTATGAAAAATTGCCAATTTCGTTTTTGAAAAAGTTAAAAAGGTAATGATTTTTTTTTTGCTGTAGCAAACCTCAGATTAGATGCATACCTATCGCTAGCCATGCAAATTAAACTTAATCAGAAATGGGTTGTGTTTCTAAATGTCATCAACTTTACTATTTTTACGTAACTTTTAAAGTATTATTTTTATGAAACTAACTCCTAAATATTTTTTCCTGAAAGGAATAAATACAAACAGCAGGCCGATACATCATCATGTTCACTTTTGAATATTTACGAATATAATAATCTACATGTATGTGTATTCATGGTCTCTTAATAAAGAGACCCTGGTGTATTTTAAATTTATAAAAATCATGAATATGAAATGAAAGAATTTGAAAATTTCAATCTGCCAAATTTTGGGACAATCCATATTTTGGGACAATGTATATATAGATTATGCATGATCACTAATTCAAATCAAATCCAGGTAATCAGTCATTGAGCAATGTTAGTGATTCGATGAATACGAAATACTAATGCACAGAAAACACAACTTATGTGCGAAATAAAACGGATGTTAAAGAGTTCATATTAAATATCAACATCTTTTATTTCTGAATATTGTTTGTTTTGTTACTAATTTAACATTTAGAAAAAAAAATGTACCAAAAATCGACACGGAAATGGAAACTTTAAAAATCATCTTCTTCAAAACTACTGGCCAGATTTTAAAATAAATTGGTACAGATGTTCCTTGGGTCAACCTCTACCAAAGTTGCTAAAATTATTCCGATCCGTAAAAAAACATGGCCGCCAGGGGCGGGGCTTATTTGCCTTATATGTATATAGAGAAACTTTTAAACAAAATCTCCTCTGAAACCACTGGACAGAATTTGATTTAACTTGGCAGGGATGATCCTTGGGTCAACCTTCACAGAAGTTGCTAAAATAAACTTGATCCATGTAGAACTCTGGTTGCCATGGCAACAAAAAAAAAGAAGAAAACTTTAAAAACCATCTTCTTCAAAACTACTGGCCAGATTTTAAAATAAATTGGTACAGATGTTCCTTGGGTCAACCTCTACCAAAGTTGCTAAAATTATTCCGATCCGTAAAAAAACATGGCCGCCAGGGGCGGGGCTTATTTGCCTTATATGTATATAGAGAAACTTTTAAACAACATCTCCTCTGAAACCACTGGACAGAATTTGATTTAACTTGGCAGGGATGATCCTTGGGTCAACCTTCACAGAAGTTGCTAAAATAAACTTGATCCATGTAGAACTCTGGTTGCCATGGCAACAACAAAAAAAAGAAAACTTTAAAAACCATCTTCTTCAAAACTACTGGCCAGATTTTAAAATAAATTGGTACAGATGTTCCTTGGGTCAACCTCTACCAAAGTTGCTAAAATTATTCCGATCCGTAAAAAAACATGGCCGCCAGGGGCGGGGCTTATTTGCCTTATATGTATATAGAGAAAACTTTAATCAACATTTCCTCTGAAACCACTGGACAGAATTTGATTAAACTTGGCAGGAATGATCCTTGGGTCAACCTTCACAAAAGTTCCTAAAATAAACTTGATCCATATAGAAGTCTGGTTGCCATGGCAACAAAAAGAAGAAAAAAAAGAAAACTTTAAAAATCATCTTCTTCAAAACTACTGGCCAGATTTTAAAATAAATTGGTACAGATGTTCCTTGGGTCAACCTATTTATCTCAGGTGAGCGATTTAGGGCCATCATGGGCCTCTTGTTTGAATACAACTGTAGTCAAATACTATTACACAGTAGTTATTCAAAAACATGGCTTTTCGAAGGTAAATATAAAATTATATCGCTCAAGGCTCAGTCCCAGTTGACATTTTTTGCCTAGGGAATGTACTCCCGATGGAAATTGATAAGCCTCGGGAGGCGTCGGGAACAGGTTCCCCTGTGTCCCGCGGAAGATTCGAAAGCGTTGCGAGCCATGTGGAGTCATTGGGAGGCCTCGGGGAAACCAGGCCGGGGAAACATAAGCATAGCTTCCCGGAAGCTCCTTGGAAGCATTCATGGAGATTCCGCGAAATGTTTTTTCCTCCGAGGAACCCCAGGCTTCGGTGATGTCTCGAAGGTACGGAGACCTTTCTGTGACACATTGCAGATCTTGTGATAGAATCTCAGAATATTCGCAAGAAAATCGGCAAGCGCACTCCAAATATTTTTGCTTTTTTTTGGTCAACTTTAGACTGAGACGGTCAAAAAGGCCATGGGGCATTGCTGGGGGCATCCTCATAAACCTCCGAAAGTCTACCCAGAATTTTGTCTATCACCAAATTCTCATAATCTCCATAATCTTCCCGAGGCACCTAGGATGGTTCGATAAAATGATACATCCCCTAATCTACGGGGATATTCCCCCGATGATGTTTCAAGTTCGATGAAGCTCCGATCATCGGATAAATTTCTCGAGCATCTGGAGCCATCCCCGATAATACAAGGCCATTGTACCATAACCGAAACATCAGTGAACGTTTCAACGGACCAATTCCAAAGCTTCTCATAGGACTGCTCCATCTTTTGGGCTCAAACGTCTGATGCCATCGGGAGAAAATTTGTGTATTTCCACAACGCCGATGATTTTTCTCCAGTGGGACCTAGGCATTAGATCCATGGTCTTCAAGTTTCAAAAAAAAAAAGAAAAAAAAAAGAAAAGCACATAAAAACCTTCACTTGTATCCCCAGATACTCTTCAGAATGCATCTCCATCACAATAAAAACTTTTTTTTCCCCAGGGAAGCATGCCCCCGGACCCCACTAGCACTTTCATCACATTCAGACTTTGGCCCCCCAGTGGAAAAATTCTGGATACGGGCCTGGAGATGTTAAATCAGTCTGTCCATCTGCCTAGATTTCTATGAATCTTTACTTAAGTAATTAGTATGGGAAGATGTGCGTGTTGGATTTAACGTCCCACCGACAGTATAGTACTGCAGGCTGTCAAGCGGTCATACCTTTTCCTACCTTTTTCTAGTTGTCATAGTTTTTCTTACTTTTTCATCACATTCTCCTACTATTCATACTTTTCCAATGTTTTAGCGAATATTTTTTTAGCATGCAATGTTCAATGTTAACTCGGGGTCTCTTTAATACTGTATATATAGAGACCTTGGTTAACTATACATAGTTCACGTGTGATGTCCTAGACGGATAAGACTATTTTTGGCAGCCATCTTAGAGGAATAAGTTAATGCAGGCAGAAAGTTGAGAATGATTGCTGTTTTTATATCAATTTGATGCTTTTATTTTTCAGTCTATGTTACTGAAATTTATGTCAAATTGATCAGCTTTGATTAATCATTTTAAATATGAAAATGATATTAAGTAATATCGTTATAACCAAAAAAGTTACACTGTTTATTTTGTTTAAGGATGAAGCCATACTTTTTTTCTTTACTGTGCATTTATTTTTTTTGTGCATTCATACATATTAAAATTAATTCATCCTAAAAATATGAATTTCAAGAGCTTTCTTATGGTGTATACATTTTGATTTTTGGAGCAGAAATAACGAAATAATAAGAAAATAAAAAAATCTTCCTCTATGTCATTTATATAAAAATCCCCTGAATTTACCTTAAAAGATGGCCGCCAAGAGTGGGAAATTCACTGATGTGGGAACTATCTATTTCGATCACCCTGTATCCTTTGTAATGCTTACTGTGCCTTGAACAATTTAAAGATTTAAAGACAATCTCCTCTGATATTGAAAGTAGACATTAATGAAAACAATGAAACTTGGCATGAATTCACAAAAAATGCTGAAATAACTTGATCCATATAAAACAGAATTAAAAATACAAACAAAAAAAAAAACACTTCAACTCTTCTCTGAAACCAATCATCAGAACTTGATTTCAAATGGCACAAATGATCACCTCATGGCCCTTTACCATAATTGTTAAAGTTGATCCCTTGAAAAATGAGTTCCCGTGAAGGGAGTTGGCTAGTTTCTTTATATACTCTAAAATTACTGAAAATTTCAAAATTCTTAGAATTATGAAAGCAGTTGTCAGAATTTGATTTCATTTGGTACAAATAGTCAACTTTCAATCATAGCAAAAAAAAAAAAAAAACCTTTAATATACTGGTAATATACCCCATTCTCTGAATAAAGACCCCCGGTAATTATTCTTCATAAAAAATGACCCCCGGTCATAGTACTATGACCCCCACTACGCGAAGAAAAGGGACCCTCACGAAGAATTGTGACACACACCCCCATAGAATAACGACCCCCGGTCATTATTCTTCAGGACAATGACCCCGGTCATAAGGATATTATGAAGGGTGAGACGAAGCTAAGTGGCTCCCATAGAATGACGACCCCGGCCATAATTTTTCAGAAAAAAAAGTGCCCCTTTCAATAAAATACTGACACCCATTATAAAAATAATGACCCCTCCCTCGGATGAGATCTGTTCAATTGTTATACCTTATATTTCTTCCTGTAGTTATTATTACTGCTAATACTTAGTATTGTTTCTTCTACTGCTGCTGTCCCAACAGTTGTAGTTCCTATATATTCTATAAAAAAAATCGAAAAAGACGGACGTAACTTATAATAGTGTGTTAACTTTAACATATAAATTGTTAAAATTATGTGTTTCGTAGGTAGCTTTTTTAGTGTTTTTACTCTTGAGATGGCTGATATTATAAAAAATGACTATGCGAGCGAGCTCTTATTTACGAAACCACGAATGCAGTTACCGATTACAAGCGACTTTTCTCAGCTATGCATTCTTCTGGTTAGTCACTGAATCCAAATTCCACTTTAAGATTCGTCATTTTATAAAATAGTCCCTTTTGGTTCACATTAGAATTTAAAAAAAAAATCTCTCAAAAAAAAAATCAGACGCGTTCAGCTTTATACTGAATATATAACAATTAAGCGCCTGAATGTCACAGATGTAAATTAAAGCCCGACAGGTTTTTTAAATGATTTTACCGGGTATATATATATATTTTGTAGATCTATTAAAGAAAATCTTGATACATTTTACTTAATATTACAATAAACATATTGCTCTCTCTCTCTCTCTTACAATGTTTAAGATTTACATGAGTATGTATTTAAATGGGAAAAAGGGAAATTTGAAATAACAAATGCACAAGAATAGTTTAATCAATGTAATTTAAATCTAATAAGAATGTAACCCGATAATGTTGTTGATGTTTTTTAAATAGAGGACAAAAATAAAAAAGTAATACTTCATTACTGCATTGTGCATAGGAAATAATAGCCTTGTCAATCAAATACTTTTATTTATGTATGATATTTTCTTTTCTTTTCCATTTTATTAATGTTCATAGGTATTTTGATATTTTAATATTACTAAGTTCTCTAGCTGGATTCGAACTCGCAAGCTAGCCTTGCAGCGTGCTGCATAAAATATTGTAGGAAGCACCATATAAAACACGGATGTGCGTGTTTTTTTATTGGTCAATAACATAACATTACATAGGCTAAAGTAAAAAAATAATACCAAAGCAGTATTATTATATCGCTCAAGGCTTAGATCTATTGCCTTCAAGTTTCAGTATATATATATTATCTAACTTTTAGGGAGTCCACATCCGAATGGTCACTGAAGAATTGAAAAAAATATATTGTGTTGTATGCCTAAATGTATGCCTCTATGCAAACAAAATTTACTGTCCAGTTTCATTTTTTATGTAAAGGTATCATTTTTAGAAAAAAAATATTACGAAAAATATTTTGCTACGGATTATTGATAAACAAATAACGGCAATCCGCAAACAAGCTCTGGTTGTTTCAACTAAAAATACTTGAAACGTGTAAACGTGTCATAAATTCTTACCATACCAAACCCATTTTTTTTTCTTCTTCTTCTTCTTCTTCTTATTATTATTATTGATATTCAAAATACGCTCTATATCGCTTAACTCTTCATAACTGAGAGACATATTTCAAAGTTTACCTGAATTGATCTATTTTGGTTGATCTTGCCAAATTAAAGCCTTTTACCGTGTGGTTTTGAATTTTTTTAGTCCTTCAATATACCAGGTACCATATTTGTTATTAAATTTTGCATAATTTATCCAATTAATACCTATACGAACTACAAAAATAAAATAAAATATTGTTTTTCTAAACCTGATCCGAGTGATACAGATACATGGAATTTTCCTGATTTTTTGATTTTCAGATGATTTCTTATTCTATATAAAACTATATAAAAATGCTAAAATCTTCATGTGTTTTTTTAAACTTCCAACTACCCATGTAGATATAATGATCACAAGTAGAATAGAAAGCAAAAGTTTGACAGCAACTGGGATTCGAACCGACAAACCCCAGTTTCAAGGCACTTGATAGTATTTTTTGCCTATCTATGTATGTGTGTGACTACCTTAAAAAGAACTCAATTTTCCTCCCCAGATACCCTTCAGAATGCATCTCTATTACATTAGAAACATTTTTTTCCGGGTGAGCATGCCGGACCCCCCTAGTATCGACATAACAATCAAATTGTGAGCCCCCCCCCCCCCCCGTTGAAAAGTTGAAAAAATCTGGATCCGGCCCTGACCCGGGTCAATATTAATATTTTATACATATATTGTAAAAGGGTCACAATTTCTGAAGAATAATAACCCGGGTCAATATCTGATTAATATCATCAAAGGGGGTCGCATTTTCTGAAGAATAATAATCCAGGGGTCATTTTATCTGAATAATAATAATAATGATAATAATAATGATAATAATAAAATCTTTATTTATAGAAGGTAGCTCAGTAAGTTTACAAACATTGTAAGTATAACTTCTTTACACGAGGCCTTCTGAAATAAAACATCAATGTTATGTACAATGGTGACAAAAGAAAATATAAGAACAACAAACAAACAAAATACAAAACAAGTCTTAAGTTCTGGTTGGCCAGGTTTCAGAAAAATGTGATCGGCACGACAGCATTGTTATCAGTTTTAAGACTGCGAAGCAGAACAGAACTTAACAGAACTGAAAACAATAACTTACTTTTTAACATTGATTTTGTTTTGCTACGCAAGTGCAGTTGTGAGGTCAAAATAATTTATATTGAAGCCTGTCTCTTATGAGAGGAAACTCCAGCATAATTTCATGACCAAAAAGCAATATATATATATGTATTTGATATACTTTACCATAGTATTTCAGCTAGAACGTGTAAACCAAGAGACATCTCTCACATTAGGTCTGTTTTTTTTTCATCAGTTGTAATTACCTATAAATCTGATGATGTTGATGCTGATTATGATGATGTAAATGCTGATTATGATAATATAAAGTATTTTAGAATGTGGAATAACAAGGACTTTGTTGTGCATAGACAAGGCCAGATTCAGTTGCGTCTTTATAGTTCTATATATCTATAGAATAAAAATAACATCGTGGCGCTAAAGAACGAGCAACAAATTTTTGTTCATTCATGTCAGTGATTTAAATTGTAAGATCCAATGGCGCTCCATACGCCATTTCATATCAGCAAATCAACTGCAGAGACTTGTAAACTCGTTGAAACTACTTCTGTTCATTCAAGTGTATGCTATTTCATAAACTTAAGTTTAAAATGCTGACCCCAAAATACATTAGATTTATTTGTATCTGATGTAGTAATGCAACAATGAATTGCACTCTGGAGTTCATTTCTGACCTATGGCACCCGACCTCATAGTGCGTTGGACCCGAAAGTGTCTTCCCACATGGCTAGAGTACTCAATTAGGTTTTGTTAATATTTACCCGAATTTGATAAGATACATCTTACCAGCTTTTAAGATGTACAGGCGTTCACTGACAACATAGATACTTCTCTTTTCTGAATGTTATTTATATATAATTCAGAAGGTTGCAAATCTAATGTACCCAGTCACATGAACCTTTAATTATAATAAAATATCTCTCGAATATGTAAATTCAAGAACATAAAAGCGAGAGAAAAAAAGCTGGACTGATCTCCTCTTATGGCGAGAGACTTAGTTCTTTGTATGAACCAGTCATTGCAGTAGCTTTTAAGTTAGAGTCATGGTCAGACAATAATATTACCCCTGTAATGACCATAAGTCTGAAATACACAGTATTTGAGAGGCGAAATTATGTGGCTAAACTCAGAGCCGATATTTCCCGTCATTATTTCTAGATAAAAATGCATTTCTAAATTTTTCCTCAGACCGTCGTGTGCATTTAAGATAGGCCCAGAAACTGACCTTTAGTAAGTGATTTTATTATTATTAATCGTAAAATATAATGTTATCTTTCCGCCTTGTGGGTAGATTGCCATAAAATTTTAACTTTTAACTTAAACTAATATTCATCCTACATTTCAATACACTGAGCAACTATTCATGTCGTCATATACATACATGACTTTCACACATCAGTAAAAATAAACGTGAATTCAGCAGTGCGAGGCTTCAACTTATTGATATTCACCATGCCGGAGACTTCATGCTTCAGTGTGTTATATGAATTGAATACATGATGCTGTTGTACTTTAGTCAGACGGTGAAAGTACCATAACATAGCCCTGTTTCGTTTACATAACAAAATCACAAACTGACATGGGGGCAGCATTTTCGTCTTCACTCAGGCCACAACGTGCCTCCCCATCACGTGGCGGAACCAGAGGTAGGTCCGGAAATACGGACGGATTGATGGCTAGGGTTGCCACCGGGCTTGGTGCTGTTACAAGCATATTGTGTTTTATATGTGAATTATGTGCAATATTCTCCTAATAGATGATTTTTTGTTAATGAATCGACTGGACTACGAATATTTTGGATGACTTATCGGGTATTTTTACTCATAATCTATAAATAATGTTGTGTAGTTCACGTTATCGATAAATAATGTTGTGTAGTTCACGTCATATATAAATAATGTGTAATTCACGTCATATATAGATGATGTTGTGTAGTTCACGTTATCGATAAATAATGTTGTGTAGTTCACGTTATATATAAATAATGTGTAATTTACGTCATATATAAATAATGTTGTGTAGTTCACGTTATCGATAAATAATGTTGTGTAGTTCACGTCATATATAAATAATGTTGTGTAGTTCACGTTATCTATAAATAATGTTGTGTAGTTCACGTTATCTACAAATAATGTTGTGTAGTTCACGTTATATATAAATAATGTTGTGTAGTTCACGTCATATATAAATAATGTTGTGAAGTTCACGTTATCGATAAATAATGTTGTGTAGTTCACGTTATCGATAAATAATGTTGTGTAGTTCACGTTATCGATAAATAATGTTGTGTAGTTCATGTTATCGATAAATAATGTTGTGTAGTTCACGTCATCTATAAATAATGTGTAGTTCATGTTATCGATAAATAATGTTGTGTAGTTCACGTCATATATTAATATTGTGTAGTTCACGTCATATATAAAAAACGTTGTGTAGTTCGAGTCATATATAAATAATATTGTGGTGTTCACGTCATCTATAAATAATGCTGTGTAGTTCACGTCATATATATAAATAATGTTGTGTAGTTCACGTCATATATAAATAATGTTGTGTAGTTCGAGTCATATATAAATAATATTGTGGTGTTCACGTCATCTATAAATAATATTGTGTAGTTCACGTCATCTATAAATAATGTTGTGTAGTTCACGTTATCTACAAATAATGTTGTGTAGTTCACGTTATCGATAAATAATGTTGTGTAATTCACGTCATATATAAATAATGTGTAATTCACGTCATATATAAATGATGTTGTGTAGTTCACGTCATCTATAAATAATATTGTGGTGTTCACGTCATCTATAAATAATGTTGTGAAGTTCACGTTATCTACAAATAATGTTGTGTAGTTCACGTTATCTATAAATAATGTTTTGTAGTTCACGTCATCTATAAATAATATTGTGGTGTTCACGTCATCTTTAAATTATATTGTGGTGTTCACGTCATCTATAAATAATATTGTGGTGTTCACGTCATCTATAAATACTGTTGTGTAGTTCACGTTATCTATAAATAATATTGTGTAGTTCACGTTATCTACAAATAATGTTGTGTAGTTCACGTTATCTATAAATAATGTTTTGTAGTTCACGTCATCTATAAATAATATTGTGGTGTTCACGTCATCTATAAATTATATTGTGGTGTTCACGTCATCTATAAATAATATTGTGGTGTTCACGTCATCTATAAATAATGTTGTGTAGTTCACGTTATCTATAAATAATATTGTGTAGTTCACGTTATCTACAAATAATGTTGTGTAGTTCACGTTATCTATAAATAATATTGTGGTGTTCACGTCATCTATAAATAATATTGTGGTGTTCACGTTATCTATAAATTATATTGTGGTGTTCACGTTATCTACAAATAATGTTGTGTAGTTCACGTTATCTATAAATAATGTTGTGTAGTTCACGTCATCTATAAATAATATTGTGGTGTTCACGTCATCTATAAATTATATTGTGGTGTTCACGTCATCTATAAATAATATTGTGTAGTTCACGTTATCTACAAATAATGTTGTGTAGTTCACGTATCTATAAATAATGTTGTGTAGTTCACGTCATCTATAAATAATATTGTGTAGTTTACGTTATCTATTAATAATGTTGTGTAGTTCACGTTATCTACAAATAATGTTGTGTAGTTCACGTTATCTATAAATAATGTTGTGTAGTTCACGTCATCTATAAATAATATTGTGTAGTTCACGTTTTCTACAAATAATGTTGTGTAGTTCACGTCATCTGTAAACAATGTTGAACATATATAATTCTTACTTTTCATTTGAACATTTTGTGTCACCATTTTTGACAGTAAAATTGTAATTATCTTATCATTAAAGGGACAGATAATATTAAATCCAAGTGTAGAATAGTTACAGTTACATAGAGACACTATAAATAAATCATCCCATTAGCTTCGATATGAACCATCCCTTGAAGGGTCCGAATATGGCAAATTCGTCTTTGTATATTTTTTGGAAACTGTATGACGTTGATTGTATTCTATGTTGCAAAGAAACAGGGAGGACTCGGGTCGTAGTCTACACACATCTTCAGCTTAACATTTCCTAATTTAGGGAAAGTTTATCTGAGTCATCAAAGTCTCAAACCAAACAACTAATTCACTAGATGAAAACAAAAATCATTTATTAATGAACTTTTAATAATAAAAAATGAAATATTAAATCAGAAATACTCTCTATCGAAAATCATTGAGTTTGCACGTAAGAAGATTCATTGTGAATACGTAACCTGTACTTCTTTCTAACGAATGGCAAAAAAAAAAATGTATTTGGAGTTACATTCTATAAACCTATTTATAATTTCATGCTTTTGGAGAAAAGTTTTGCAAAAATTAAGAAGTCCCACAAACAATAAGCCCGAAAACGGGTTTATTTGCAGTGTAGTCAGTAGTATGTTTAAGAAACATACTGTGACTGGAATAACGCAACAGCATCTTTATTTTGCCAATTTGTTCCGATGTTCCGCGACTTGTCTATTTTCCTTGTCGTTTTGCGAGAAATTAATCTCATGTGACTACGATTCATCAACAACATTGTCTTGCGGCGCCATTTAATGTTTACCAGGATTCATCTAGAACCTGTTGTCTGGATGATTCCTATCCAACTGTAGGTACTTATGTGCAACACATCATTTCCAGCCCCGGATTCCTCCGCCCAAGACGTTCTCCAGGTATTATCTGTTGACCTACATATAAAGACCAACACCAAGGCTCACCATACCAACGAATTTGATATCACAGATGCTACTTTAAACAACGGTAGAGAGTTCCTTGTGTTGAGGCGTGGACAGGAATTTGACCTTTCCTTGAACTGTAACAGACCATACGATGCCAAAAAAGACACCATAAGATTTGTTTTTCAGTTTGGTAAGATATATATATATATTTAAATTTATACTTGCAATTAAGTTTTTTTTTCCACATTGTTTAAAGACTCTTAATATATAAATATAAACTTCACTCTTGGTTTCTGAAAGTTCGTTGTGTTACGCATGAAACACAAGTAAATATGACAAAACTATGGAAAGTGTAACGAAAGTAACTCTTCTTCTTCGCAGGGAAGAATCCGATCCCTACCGCGGGGACCTATGTGCAGTTTGCCCTTTCGGAAAAGGACAAAACTAAGGAGTGGGGAGGTTACATAGTCGCTAACGAGGCCAAGAGTCTCCGCGTTACTCTAGTAACTCCACAATGGTGCTGCGTCGGTAAGTGGGGTCTGAACATTGACGTTATCAAGAAAGCTGGCACGCGGAAGAAGGTGTATAGATGGAGTCAGGAACAGCCAATTTACGTGCTTTTCAATCCCTGGAATAAAGGTTTGTTCATGATAATGTCTTTATTAACGAGGATGTGTCTTTGATATTATTTGACATAAAAAGTAATGTTTGATTCTCTTCATTGTATGTACCACAACTCGATGGTTGAACTGCATTAAGTTCTTTCATGAAATGGCTAAACTTTACGGGTAATCCTGTACTCTCTTCTAGCATTTTAAATATGCATTTTCCAGTTGTAATGGATACTAAGCAGTGATATTAAATTAAATATTAGCGCAATATAAATGCAACATTAATGTATGCTGCGCCGAGCCTGAGCGGTTTAATTTGTTAATTAAACCATCGATAACAAGCATTAGCATATATATAATAAACTTTGATCCAATACTTTTCAGCAATAATTATGTGATGTTATTGTAATATTATTTTATGTTATCATTATGTATTGATGAAATGTGCATACATTAAAGAGCAAGATATTGCCCCAGTGATGTGAAGAGATATAACATAATAATATCATCCAATGTGCTTGATGCACGAACTGGTGCGCCTTTTATATACTTCAGATATGTAACAAAATGTTGTATAAACTACATACCATTCATGTAAGGGCTCAGTAAACACATGCAGAAAGAAGTTGCGTGTTGGATTCTAAAAATAGAATGAAAGGGATGATCTTCTTTATGCGTTAACACTCGAGCTCATTCGTTCTATGTAGACATCATGTTTGTTTGTTGGGTTTAACGTCCCACCAACAGTATTTCAGTCATTTGGAGGCAATGTGTACTTGAGACAGATATAGTGCTGCCACACTGCAGTATCACGCCGTAGACATATGGCATATACCACACCGAGTCACATTATCCTGACACCAGGCCAACCAGTCCTGCAACTACCTTTATATGCTGAGCGCCAAGCAAGGGAACTATAACAGTACAATTTTTTTACGACTTAAGTATGTCGCGGACGGGGATCGGACCCACGACCTCCCGCTCCCGAGGCGGACGGGTGGGGGGTGGGGGGGGTTTTTAAACTTCATAGCCAACTCTAAAAGGGGTCATACCCCTTTGCCCCCCCCCACTCTGTTTGCATATTTCAGGCATAATAACCAAATCTCAGGGATAGTGAGTGTCCATGACTTGTCAGTGTTAGAAGATAGTGAGTGTCCATGACTTGTCAATGTTAGTAGATAGTGAGTGTCCATGACTTGCCAATGCTGGTAGATAGTGAGTGTCCATGACTTGTCAAGTTGATAGATTGTGAGTGTCTATGACTTGACAAAGTTGGTAGATAGTGAGTGTCTATGACTTGTCAATGTTGGTAGATAGTGAGTGTCTATGACTTGTCATTGTTGGTAGATAGTGAGTGTTTATGACTTGTCAATGTTGGTAGATAGTGAGTGTCTATGACTTGTCAATGTTGGTAGATAGTGAGTGTCTATGACTTGTCAATGTTGGTAGATTGTGAGTGTCTATGACTTGTCAATGTTGGTAGATAGTGAGTGTTTTGACTTGTCAATGTTGGTAGATAGTGAGTGTTATGACTTGTCAATGTTGGTAGATAGTGAGTGTCTATGACTTGTCAATGTTGTAGATTGTGAGTGTCTATGACTTGACAATGTTGGTAGATAGTGAGTGTCTATGACTTGTCAATGTTGGTAGATAGTGAGTGTCTATGACTTGTCAATGTTGGTAGATAGTGAGTGTTATGACTTGTCAAGTTGTAGATGTGAGTGTCTATGACTTGCAAGTTGGTAGATGTGAGTGTCTATGACTTGTCAAGTTGGTAGATGTGAGTGTCTATGACTTGTCAATGTTGGTAGATTGTGAGTGTCTATGACTTGTCAATGTTGGTAGATAGTGAGTGTCTATGACTTGTCAATGTTGGTAGATTGTGAGTGTCTATGACTTGTCAATGTTGGTAGATAGTGAGTGTCTATGACTTGTCAATGTTGGTAGATAGTGAGTGTCTATGACTTGTCAATGTTGGTAGATAGTGAGTGTCTATGACTTGTCTATGATTGTCAATGTTGGTAGATTGTGAGTGTCTATGACTTGTCAATGTTGGTAGATAGTGAGTGTCTATGACTTTCAATGTTGGTAGATTGTGAGTGTCTATGACTTGTCAATGTTGGTAGATTGTGAGTGTTTATGACTTGTCAATGTTGGTAGAAAGTGAGTGTCTTTGACTTGTCAATGTTGGTAGATAGTGAGTGTCTATGTTTTTTCAATGTTTATATAAATGACTGTCTATATACTATTAATGTTGATAAATAGCGAGTGTCTATGACTTGTCAATGTTGGTAGATAGTGAGTGTCTATGACTTGTCAATGTTGGTAGATAGTGAGTGTTTATGACTTGTCAATGTTGGTAGATAGTGAGTGTCTCTGTCTTTATCAATTCAGTCAATGTAGAATACTTACCGGCTGGAGAGCGACCTTTTTAAAAGTATTTTACCAGAATTCTCTTGGACAGCGAAAACATTTCAGAAATTCAAATTTGACCAATTAGGAATCCTTTATTTTAATTCTAGTCAATGTGGCCATACCACGTGGTATATGACGTAATTTTAAGCTATCATAAGTAGCACAAATTACCTCGATTTGGAAAAGAAAAATGCTGTAGGTTTCTTAATTCTCCGCCAATTATAATGAAATATAGCACATATGACGCGGAAAATTGTGCTCTGCACAAAGTTTATATGATTTTGTCAGACGTATGGTATTCCTAACATTCGGGGAAACATTATTAGTGATGTGCTTTTCGAGATGGCAAACCAATGCTCATGAATTCTAAAGGTTTTCCGGAAGGTTTGTTAATCTGACAAACAATCACTAAGACCTATCTGTAGAGCACAAATTTCCGCTTTGCATGCGCTAATTCCTTTTAAAATTCATGAATAAATAAGATACAGTAGTTTTCTTCTCTAAATCGAGGCAAAATATTCTTCTTGTGACAGCTTAAGATGACGTCATATACCACGTGGTATGGTCACACTGTCAGTTGACCACATAAAAAATATTTGAGAATACCAAATGGCCAGTCGCTCCTACATGCCGTGTTGTGGAATTTGCTAGACCGAACACCTATAATGACCGGATGTCATCATGCCTACATAAATATTTATCATGATTAGTACTCTGGGGGAATAAAGTGGAATTTATTGACTTCATTTCTATAAAAATATATTTCTATTCATTCATTTTCTTATTTTTAGTTGTTTTACTTGTTTTATTATCTGTTTTTATAGCAGAAATTAAACCTCATGTGCTTGCTTGACTTCTGTGCAAATATGCTGAAATTTTCATTATAACACAACTGTCATCCTAAATAAATATATAATTAAATAAATAATAATAATAAAACGATTTAATGTAAATATATTTAGATCTAGACTGGATTGCAAATAAGTTGTTTTTGTAATTAAAATGATTTGTCTCTTTAAAAACATATCGGGGAACAATGATTAATGCTAAACAGTGAATTCAGGGGGCGTTCGCACTGGCAAACTATATAAATCATTTTTAGTCGTTGTAGTAGTCAAGGCATTCTTACGAGTTATGCTGCCATCCTAGTACCCGATGACCTTATCATGGTCGGATAGTAGATCCAGAGTATATATTCTACGTAGGTCGAATTTATTTATTAATTTTTCTAAGGAGTTTGGTCTTATTAGATATATAAAGGAACATTGTATAATGAGTTTTCATTCTTGATATCATTTGTCACTAGTTGATTTATTATGCGTGTATATTACTTGTTTCTTGTTTAACCATCTTGTATATGATAGTCAAATTACTTTGGCCTATTCCTCAGGCATGTTGCCCAAAGGAACAATGTGTATGCAAAGTGCCATTATCTTAATTGATTCGTAAAATATTTAAGCAAATTCAAGTTTCATCCATTCGGTTTCGTTTTTTTTGTTTTTTTTTTGTTTTTTTTTAACGAAACTTAGCTTTCATTATCGCTCTGTCCTGTGCTCGATACATATCCGTAAATAATTCTAACTTTAATTTTTATCTTAAGGCCCGAACAAATCTATTTTCTAGATTAACTGTTCTGGTGTATTGACAAATTCTGTAATAAAAGATCCAGGATCAACATAACAAAATAAAAACTTATTATGAATTTGTAATTTAGATGACCAGGTATACATGAAGGAAGAGAGACTGCTTGGTGAATACGTTCTGAATGAAACAGGCAAATTGTACCTTGGAAATTATGATAACATTTCGTCAAAACCATGGGCGTTTAACCAAGTAAGGATGTAAATGTATCACATAAATATACTGTTCATTAAATACTAGTATTTTATCTTCAAACATAGAGTTATCTTGATTAATGAGTCTGTTCGATAAAACATTTCATGAATTATTCATCAGAATATTTCATTTTTAGCTTTGGAGAATGCAGGAAAGGTATATAATGTAAAGTGTTATGAAGAATGTAGGACGAGTATATAATGTGAAGTGTCATGAAGAATGTAAGACAGGTATATAATGTGAAGTGTCATAAAGAATGTAGGACGAGTATATAATGTGAAGTGTTATGAAGAATGTAGGAAGGGTAAATAATGTGAAGTGTCATGGAGAATGTAGGACGGGTATAAAATGTAAATTGCCATGAAGAATGTAGGGAGGGTAAATAATGTGAAGTGTCATGAAGAATGTAAGACAGGTATATAATGTGAAGTGTCATGAAGAATGTAGGACGAGTATATAATGTGAAGTGTCATAAAGAATGTAGGACGGGTAAATAATGTGAAGTGTCATGAAGAATGTAAGACAGGTATATAATGTGAAGTGTCATGAAGAATGTAGGACGAGTATATAATGTGAAGTGTCATGAAGAATGTAGGACGAGTATATAATGTGAAGTGTCATGAGGAATGTAGGACAGGTATATAATGTGAAGTGTCATGAAGAACGAAGGAAGGGTATATAATGTGGAGTGTCATGAAGAATGTAGGAAGGGTAAATAATGTGAAGTGTCATGAAGAATGTAAGACAGGTATATAATGTGAAGTGTCATAAAGAATGTAGGACGAGTATATAATGTGAAGTGTCATGAAGAATGTAAGACAGGTATATAATGTGAAGTGTCATAAAGAATGTAGGACGAGTATATAATGTGAAGTGTCATGAAGAATGTAGGACAGGTATATAATGTGGAGTGTCATGAAGAATGTAGGACGAGTATATAATGTGAAGTGTCATAAAGAATGTAGGAAGGGTAAATAATGTGAAGTGTCATGAAGAATGTAAGACAGGTATATAATGTGAAGTGTCATGAAGAATGTAGGACGAGTATATATTGTGAAAAATCATGAAGAATGTAGGACAGGTATATTACGTAAAGTGTCATGAAGAATGTAGGACAGGTATATAATGTGAAGTACCATGGAGAATGTAGAAAGGGTATATAATGTGAAGTGTCATGGAGAATGTAGGAAGAGTAAATAATGTGAAAATTCATGAGGAATGTAGGAAGGGTATATAATGTGAAAATTCATGAGGAATGTAGGAAGGGTATATAATGTAAAGTGTCATGGAGAATGTAGGACGGGTATATAATGTGAAGTGTCATGGAATGGGTATATAATGTGAGGTGTCATGGAGAATGTAGGAAGGGAACATAATGTGGAGTGTCATGGAGAATGTAAGAAGGGTATAAAATGTGAAGTGTCATGGGACAGGTATATAATATGAAGTGTCATTGGACAGGTATATAATGTGAAGTGTCATGGAGAATGTAGGAAGGGAACATAATGTGGAGTGTCAGGGAGAATGTAGGATGGGTATATAATGTGAAGTGTCATGAAGAATGTAGGAAGGGTTTATACTGTGAAGTGTCATGAAGAATGTAGGACAGGTATAAAATGTGAAGTATCATGGAGAATGTAGGACGGATATTTAATGTGGAGTGTCATGGAGGATATAGGACGGATATTTAATGTGGAGTGTCATGGAGGATGTAGGAAGGATATTTAATGTGGAGTGTCATGGAGGATGTAGGACGGATATTTAATGTGGAGTGTCATGGAGGATATAGGACGGATATTTAATGTGGAGTGTCATGGAGGATATAGGACGGATATTTAATGTGAAGTATCATGGAGGATGTAGGACGGATATTTAATGTGGAGTGTCATGGAGGATATAGGACGGATATTTAATGTGGAGTGTCATGGAGGATATAGGATGGATATTTAATGTGAAGTATCATGGAGGATGTAGGACGGATATTTAATGTGGAGTGTCATGGAGGATATAGGACGGATATTTAATGTGGAGTGTCATGGAGAATGTAGGACGGATATATAATGTGGAGTGTCATGGAGGATGTAGGACGGATATTTAATGTGAAGTATCATGGAGAATGTAGGACGGATATTTAATGTGGAGTGTCATGGAGGATATAGGACGGATATTTAATGTGGAGTGTCATGGAGGATGTAGGACGGATATTTAATGTGGAGTGTCATGGAGGATATAGGACGGATATTTAATGTGGAGTGTCATGGAGGATATAGGACGGATATTTAATGTGGAGTTTCATGGAGAATGTAGGATGGGTATATAATGTGAAGTGTCACGGAGAATTTAGGACGGGTATATAATGTGAAGTCCCATTCAGAATGTATGACGGGTATATAATGTGAAGTTTATGGAGAATGTAGGAGTGGTATATAATGTGAAGTTTTGTGGAGAATGTAGATGTTGGACGAGTATTTAATGTGAAGTGTTATGGAGAATGTAGGAGGGGCATGTAATTGAAGTGTAATGTAATTGTCTTTCAGTCATACAAAGACGGTGAAATGGACTGTAATATACTGCAAATGTTTACAACGTTTGGCCAGGACTCATCTCAGAGAAGAAATTTGATAAAAACGACTTCGTACATGTCTGAAATAAAATATTCTGTTCTGTTCTGTATTTTTCAAAGAAACTGTAATTTAGTCCGAACTATTGATATTTCGTGAGTATGAATCATACTTTTTTCAGCTAGTTGTCATCGCAACAGAATTTGCGTAATCGTTTTCCCTAATGATAGGCTCTTTCTATCAATGAAAATCATTCAAATATTCACTTGGTTTGGTAAATAAGTAAAATGTTAGGTTGAATAAGGATAACACGCTAAATAGTCACCAATCATTGGGATTTGTAGATGGTTAAAATAGACTGCTAAGGGAAAAACAATGGTGCAGCAACTGAATATAACTACATTATCGTTTGGTATAAGGGGCGGGGGGGGGTGGGGGGGATGGCCAGCAGCAAAGCCGAATAGGATGTTCCGGAAAGACAATTGTCGTGGACAGACATCTGGATCTGCGAAGCACTCCAGTTGCAGTTCTTACTTAGGTCAAGTTTATGAACTTTTGCCTGTCAATGTCCATGCTCTTTGGCTTTCAAGCTGTTCATCCTGCACCATAGCTTTGACACAGGTACCGTTTCGATGGCGCCATGACTAGGTGCTTAGGGAACTTGCAATCACCCTAGAACTAGAAAGGAAGAAGAAGCATCCAAAGTTAAAGACAGGTCCACGGCATAAACATTTCGTAAAGGAAGGCGCGAAGACTTGCACAGTGATCAAAAAGAACAAGAATGGAATCCTGCATCGGGCAAATGACTGGGCTATAGTAGTTGACCTTGACAAGAAACTTACGTTCATACCAGTCGTTCACACGTCTCTTAGAAATGACATTGTGCTGCACTCAACTGCAACAAAACGCCTCATCATGATAGAGCTTACTGTACCATAGGAGACAAGATGCCAGACTGCCAACGAGCTCAAGAAGGCAAAGTACTCTGACATACAGCAGATGTGCAGAGACAAAGGTTGGCAGACATGGCTGTATCCTGTGGAAGTTGGACGCAGGGGCTTCCATGTGGTCCATGTTTAGCTCCCTTGGGAATGTAGGGAATGAAAAAAAAGAACTGCTGTGTAAACTGCTTGGTAAAACAGCGGAGAAGGCGTCAAGCTGGCTCTGGTGCAAGCGTGGACAGGAGAGCTAGAAGCCATCCACAGAAGGGTAGTTGGAAGACCACCAGCCTCCACTACTGATCCACCGTCCGAAGAGTGTCCTTGGCTTAAAGGAATGAAACACTTGTTGATGAACGGCGCCAAGCTGATGACTTATGGATGTGCAGCCTTATGGCTGTATTCTCTCTTTATTTATTAGCTTTCACGGAGTAAAATTTATCGCTGATTTCGGAGATGAATGTATCCACGAAAATGAACCCCAAGAAATTTGTTTTTAGTAGACCTCACGTTTTCTAGAAAAATCCAAGAATAAATGTACCAAAACAATTGACTTTATTTTACAGAATCCACGAAATGACAAAGAAAAGTGTTTTAAATCAGTAGCAGTTTTTTTTTCATATTTCGATTAGGGATGTAACACGAAATGTTATTGTTACACGATATTGGTACATCTTAAGTCCACACTGTTCATGTATAATTGAGTGTGCTCTTTCTCTCTTGTTGTTCCTCAGCACCTGATTATTTACTCGTATGGTAACACTGAATATATTATACCTCAAGATACGAAGTCGCTTAGTCTGTTCGTCAGTAGACAGTATTTGTAGGCTACTTTTTGTCGGATTTTGATTAAACTTTACAAGGCTTGTAAGTTGCGCATATCATTGGCACGTCATGATCGGCTTGTTTTTAAATGAGTTATAGTTGACCCTTTGCTATATTTCTTAGATATATTTTTTCTGCACTTTTTCTCGGCTACTTTTTGTTGGTATTTTAATTTAATTTCACAGCATTAATAAGTAACAGGCCTTAATTGCACATATTTTTGGCATATCATGATCAGCTTGATTTTAAATAAGTCTCTTTGTTATATTTATTGAATATATTTTGTCCGCGTTATTTCTCGGATTTTCGCAGGGTTATTAAGTACCAAACCTAGTTGCGCATATCTTTGGCATATAATTATCAACTTGATTTCACATGAGTTATGTCCCTTTGTTATTAGTCCGCGTTTTGTTTGTTTTTGTTTTAGTTTTTTTGTTTTTGTTTTCAGCCACCACTGGTCTGATTGTGATTTCACTTCACAATATTACTAATTATCAAGTTTAATTACGGATTTCGTTGGCACGTCATGACTGGCTTATTTTATATTAGTTATAGCTCTCTGTTATATTTATTGACTATATTTTCCACACTATTTCTCAGGTACCATAAGTCAGAATTTCATGCAAATCAACAACTTTTATAAATACCAAGCATCTTTGTCATTTATTTGCCCTATTTCTCAGCTACTATTGTTCAGATTTTGCTTTAATTTATTAATAAGTACCACAGTGTTCCCACTAAGATTTGAAAGGGGGTGAAACTTGTGCTTTTCTTGAATTTTTGTACCCTTTCTGTTGTATCAAGATAACCGAACACCTTCATGGTTATAATGTTTTATTGTACATAACACAAGCATACTCTAGCGTGAGTAAATACAGACTAACTGGTCTACAACAATGGTACATGTACATGCATTTATAACATTATACAATAACAGTAACTCATGTGCGTGATAGATCATATAAGCACATCGTTGTTGTCTCCCTTTACATATATTAATGCTTAACACAACACCCCTTTTCTAAAGTTCTAAACCTTTGTTTAGATAAACTCGAGGATTGCCTGAAACATTATTTTTGTTTCAGATTAAGTATAAGCATAATTAACTTATTTCTCTTACTTTGTCACTGAAACGCTGAAACGTTAATTGCAATGTCACATACAATTTATAATGTACATGTAATTGAGTTTATCTTCCATGTAATTATGTAAACAATTATAAGTTCAGACGATCTGGTGGTTGTGAGATTCTCCCTGATCTCGTCACATAAACATTCTGTGACCTTTCAGTGTTAGCACAGTTTTGTCCTGAGATCCTTGTGAGTCTGATTTAGAAAACTGATGACTGGTCTGATAAGAATGGAATGTCAATTTCCTTGTGAAAATTCACCTGTTTGTTCAGTTTCACCAAATGTCTACGGTTTCTTGAGATTGTACTTTTGGGGGTTTCTATTACAAAGGATATTGGTCGTGAATGTTCGCTGATAATCTTGCCCTCAGTGTCCATATCAGTGGGGGAAGGTACTGAGTGCGTTTTGACCTGTCAAAATTTTTCTTAGAGTATGTACGGTTACTCACTTCCTTTTGTTTAATCAGTTTGGAATTAATCTGTTTTGGTTCAAGCTTTTATATTGACTGAGGAAGTGTACTTTTTATTTGCCGTCCAAATAATAACTGACTGGGTGACAGTCCATTTTGTAATGGCGATGCCCGATAAGTCAACATGGCTAGGTATGGATCATTGAATGAATTCAACAGACGTTTTACAGTCTGTACCGCACCTTCTGCTTCTGAGTTTCCCATTGGGTACCTTGGGCTGGAGGTTATGTGTTTGGTACCGTAATCAGAACAAAACTTGTTGAAAGTATCTGAAGCGTACTGAGGACCTCCATCCGTTACTATAGTATCACACAGACCGTGGCGCGATAATATAGATTTGAAATGCCCTACAACTGCTGCGGATGGCAGCGAACTGAGTTTCGCTAGGTCGATATAGCGTGAATAATAATCTATCACAAGCAGATACGTTGAACCATGCCAATGAAACAAATCTGAACCTAACTTTGACCAACATCTTTCTGGAAAAGGTGTTGCTATCATTGGCTCTTTTTTTTCTCATTTTGCATTTTCGAGCAAATGTCACATGCCTTCACGAGATTCTCAATGTCGGCACTTATTGGGAGTCACCAAACTGATTCTTTCGCCCTTGATCTGCACTTGGTAATACCCTGATGGGCTTCATGTAACCTAGACAAAAGCTCTGTTTTCATTTCTGCCGAGATAATTAGTCTGTCGTTTCTCATTAACAGGCCATTATTCAGAGTAATTTCTGATTGAAACTTCAAATATAGTTTCGAAACTTCACAATGCTTTGAATCAGGCCATCCATTTTGGGTAAAGTCTATTTACTTTTTGCAGACATAATCTGACCTTTGCTTTGACATTATTTCCTGCAGTCTTTTGTCTGTAGCAGGCAAGGTTTGCACAACTGAATCAACAAACATCTCAGTTTCAGTGCAATTTTGCCTATCCTCAAATGTCAGACTGTCACATGTGGGGTTTCTGCTAAGTAAGTCTGGTATGATTAATTGTTTACCAGGGACATGTCTAATTGTGAACAAGAATCACATCAGTCTCAACCTGAATTGCTGTATACGAACTGGTAACTCACTCAAGTGTTTTTGACCAAGGAGTGGTATTAAGGGCTTATGATCGGTCACAAAACTGAAGGCTTTTCCTATCAATAAGTCTTTGTGTTTTTCACACCAACAGGTAACCCCGAGAGCTTCTTTCTCTATGGTCGAATACCTTTGTTCAGTAGGTGTCAATGACCTTGAAGCATATGAAACTGGTTTTAGCTCCCCATCGTCTTGTTTCTGAAGCAATACATTTCCGGTAGCAAAGCTTGAACTGTCTGTCATAAGAGTAGTCTCCCTGCTTGGACCATACAGTGCCAAAACAGGAGCTTCTGTCAAAATACGTTTGATCTTGACAAAGGCATTTTGCTGATCGGTTCCCCAATAAAATTGATTTTTGCTGCTCAGTAAATCTCGTATAGGCTTGGAAAATTCAGCTAGAAGTGGAGTGAATTTTCCTAGCTGTGTCACCATGCCCATAAAGCTACGTACAGTGTGTACGTTTGTGGGGGGTGGTAAGTCTCGTATAGCCTTGACCTTGTTTGGGTCAGCTGAGATACCATTTTGACCTACTACATGTCCTACAGATTTGACCTGTGTTCTCTTAAACACACATTTATCTGGGTTAAGGGTCAAATTGGCCTTTTCTAGCCTAGTCAAGACAGTCTCAAGTCTCGAGTCATGCTCTTCACTTGTCCGTCCGTAAACAAGAATGGCGTCAGTCTGGCAAATAACTCCTTCTATGCCTTCAAGAATCTGCGACGTGCGCTTCTGAAAGTATTCAGAACTGCTGCTTAGCCCCATAGGTAGTCTATTAAATGCAAACCTACCGAATGGCGTTATGAATGTTGTAAGTAATTGACCCTCAGATGCAAGATTAACCTGCCAAAATCCACTATTAGCATCTAGCTTGCTAAAATACTTTGCCCTTGCCAGCTGTCCCAAGCTTTGGTCTATAACCGTTAAGGGATAGTTTTCACGACGAACACTCTTATTTAGCCACGTGAGGTTAACGCATATTCTAACCAAAACCATCAGTTTTGGGTACACATACTATTCCTGCACACCAGTCAGTACTTTGATCAACCTTGAAATGGCCCCTTACTTTTCCATTCTTTCAAGTTCAGCTTTGACCTTTGGAAGCAAAGGAATAGGTACACGTCTAGGCACGGCTAAAGCATACGGCTGGGCTCCCTCATTTAGGGAAATACGGTACGCCCCGTCTAACTGACCTAGTTCCCTAAACAATTTAAGATGGGTGCGCTTAACTGACTCTACTGAGTTTATTTCATTTACGTTAAGTTTGACCAAATTCAAACTCATAATTGCAGGTCTGCCTAGTAGGCATCGGTCAATGCCACGCACAACAAATATTTCCTCTACTGAGTACATTGTTTCGCTTGATACAGTTTC
The DNA here is from genome assembly GCA_021229015.1 of Solen grandis. Classification (NCBI taxonomy): domain Eukaryota; kingdom Metazoa; phylum Mollusca; class Bivalvia; order Adapedonta; family Solenidae; genus Solen; species Solen grandis. The sequence goes on along the minus strand of CM037783.1, from coordinate 37,854,583 downwards.
TGTGAAGAAACCTAAGACATTCAGCTTCTTGTTTCCTGGGCCAAATAGACTTTTATCAGATTTCTTTAATTTTGACTTTCCTAAAGATAAGTAAATACTTTCTGGAATGACCGTAACATCAGCACCAGTGTCTATCTTAAAACAGACTAACAATTGCCTTACCTTTAGTTTGGCTCTTCATGGACTGTCTCCCAGAAATTCACTTTCTGCAGCAAGTTCGTTTAATGTTTTGGTTTTCTCAACAAACAGCGAAATGATCTTTTTTCCCGCACTTCTTACATTTTTTCCCCATTGCTGGACACTTCCCTTGTACATGTAATCTATTACATCGTGTGCAATGTCTTTATACTTTAGGATTCGAACTGTTCCGATTTGTCGTGTCGTTTCGAAGTGTGTTTTGGCCTGGCTCCTCGCTGGACTTCATCCGTCGAATGTTGTTCTGTCTCGTGTTGGATTTTGACCTGACTTTTTACGATTTTACTCTGTCTGGCCATTTGAATGGCCTTTCCACGTGTGAGCTCAGACTCTAACTGCATTTTCTCTGACAAATTACTATCTAAAATTCTAATCACAATTATGTCCCTGATTTGCTCCTTTTTTAGTGTTTTCCGGAAAGGCGCAATTGTCGGAAAGTTCGTATAGTGATCTTATGAATAATTCGACTGTCTCCCCTTGTCGTTGTCATCTTGAATGGAACTTAGCTCTTTCATGTATAACGTTTTTTTGGGGGGGATTGAAGTGGTCATCAAATTTCTTCAGGACTTTTTCGAATTTCTGTCTGTCGTCGGCCGAAAGTCCGAAAGATTTTGTTAAATTGTCAGCATCTTTGCCCATTGTATAAATTAACGTTGCCACCTGAATATCTTCATCATCTTTGTGTAATTTAGTTGCGGTTCTGTAAAACATAAATCTTTCCTTCCATTCATCCAATTTGTTGTGCTGTGTTAAGTCGAACGCCTCTGATATGGTAACTTTGCCATTGGGCTGTAAATATGTGCCCAGAGTAAAAAATTACAGCTGTATACAATTGAATGTATTCCCACTTTTAAAACAATTAAATGTTTAAATCCAACATTATTGTTTACAATTTAATGTAAGTCCATTTTGTTTTTGCTTCTGACACCATGCTGTATCAAGATAACCGAACACCTTCATGGTTAACATTATTAAATAACAGTAACTCATGTGCGTGATAGATCATATAAGCTCATCGTTGTATATAAGCTCATCGTTGTTGTCTCCCTTCACATATAATAATGCTTAACACAACACTTTCTATAAGAGATTTGTTGCTTTACTCTCAAACTGGGGGTACTGAAGACCAATTTGGGGATAAATACTCCAATATGGGGATATTTGGGAACACTGGTACCAATACTAGTTGCACATATCTTTGTCACGTCATGATCAAATTAATTTTAATTTGGTCATTGCCCTTTGTTATATTTATTGATGACTGTATTTTTGTCTGCGATACATGTATGTGTATCAGAGCTCTACCTGTTTTTGTGTTTTTATTTTTATCTCTCAACTGTGTCAAGACATCTCTGACATGTTTGTATTAACTGTGACAAAGCAGTATCTGGGGGTATTCATCATTTTCAATGATAGGTCTTATTTTATTCTATATTGATATAAATATTTAGATATTATTTACTATATAATATATAATGTGCTATTCATGTGATAATTATTGTTGCATTTTATAATTTTTTACATTGTTTCTACCTTTTGTTTATTCACTTCCGCCATGTTTAGTACACATTGTGTAATACATATTGTCTAATGCTTACACGTAAGTGGTATCCTCCCCTTTATATTTGACAGTTTGACGGAGTGGTACTGGACTGCTGTATGTACCTCCTGGACAGGTCCGCCCTTCAGGATCACCAGCGTGGTAACCCCATCCTTGTTAGCCGGGTTATCTCAGCTGCTGTAAGTTGGTATTTGAGGCGTCTATTATGGAGTTATGGAGTTACACATTATTTTGCCCACCATGGTATATAAACACACACACACACACACACACACGTGAAATTATTTCGTTAAAGGTGGACATTTAGAATATATATAGAAAGAATATAATGTATATCTTACTTCTTTGGCACTAATTATTATTGTTTATTTAATGCTTTTCGGTGGATTATAGGGAAATATCAGAGAATTAAAAATGGTAATTTCACTGTTTTGGGCTTCCCACAGGATAAAAATTTATGGTGAACATAGTAACAATGTGTAAAAAGAAAAAAAATGTTAGTTACAGGAAATATTATTTTTAATTCATTGTTGTTGTTGTTTGGGGTTTGCACTAATTATTATTGTTTATTTAATGCTTGGGTGGCCGTCGCTGCGATAGTATTTCAATCATATAGCGACGTCCAGCAGGGGAGCCCCTAAATACAGGATGTGGAGGCAGATGAACCCCGGAGGATGAGAGTACCACCGAAACCCCTCACCGCCAAATTAAACACCTAACTGGAAGGCTTCCTCACATGAAAAATTCGAAGTCCCTACCGGGATTCGAACCCACAGCGGTGAGGGACTGAGAGATTTGTAGTCCACGACTGTAACCGCTCGGCCACGGCGGCCCCTTTAATTCATTGACTTGACTTGACTATTTGAGTCTCGACAGTATTTCAGTCATATAGCGACATCCAGCTATATTACAGGTGGAGGAAGACCCCGAATGTACGGAGGCATCCGGGTAGAACAACCGACCTACCGCAATTTAATTCATTGAGTGAGGAGGAAAAGGGTATTTTTTCACGAGTTGCGCATAATTAAAAATGATATTCCACTGAAACCAACAATGATCCTCTATGTTATCTGCGGTCAATATTAATGTACGTTTTGATATATTATAATACCATAATACTAATTATGTCATTTTATGACACTATTTTTTTCTTCCTACTTACTCATACTCTTCAGGCTAATAATGATTCAGTAATGCATCGCAAGTTACTGTGACATTACACATTAGCGCATGTCATGAATTTCCGAAATTATAGATTGTGATTGTAGAAAAGAGAAACTCTTGTATCGGAAGTTTTTGTATTGTATCGAAAGTTTTTGTATTTGTTTTAATCATTTAAAAACAACGACAAAAAAAAAAAAAAGACAAAAAAAAAAGAGGTCTACTATTATTAAAAAAGCTTACCATTCTAAGATAAATATGTTACTGAACTTATATGTATTTTTTTATCTAAATATCAATCAAATATTAAGCTGAAAAAATAAACTAAGCGTTATTTTTTTTTATAAAGCATCACGTAAGATGTTAATCATCTTGCTATTGAATATACTGTTTCTCACCAAATTTTGTATAAGGTGACTCACTACATTACCAGTCGTTTCTACATGTATCAGCCGACGCATGGGTAATTGCAATACATGCAGCTCTCATTACCTTCAAACAGCCTAGTTAAAAACGAGTACTCTTCAAATGGAGGTTTTCAGTACGAGTGCCATGGACTTAAAAATGACGCGACGATAAAACGTTTAACAAACTTGCCTCGCTAGCTTATCTCAGTGGCCATACAGTAAACTGATTACGAGTGTGCTTCTTAAAATTAAAATTTTATAAACGAAGAATTTTCTCCCAGGTAAAGAGAACACACACTTGAGTTATAGAAATGGTGAGCACGTTTCCATATCGTATGGCTTTTTAGTAAACTTTTTAAAGCACATGGCTTGGTATATAATTTAAACATACATGTATTATTTTAACGCATATTCATGGTTACTTTGGTAACTAATTTGAACAATATATTGAATATAATCCATTTTTGTGTTGCTTAGGTGTCTTCATTTTTATCGAAAAAACCGAAATGGGGGTTGGATAATGCAAATGTAATTAACTTCTTTATATGACGGTAAATTCTCTCAAAATTTCATATTTGTATTCGTGAAACAATACAGATTCAGAATATATATAGATATTAAGATCGGAAAAAAGTGCCTATTAGAATTGTACTACCGGTATCTCAAAATGGGAGTGTCAGGGTGCATATCTTTCTACATGATTGGCAATTGACAGATAGCAATTCAGTGTTCCTATTTAAACATAAAAAAGCAACAAGAATTTAGCAGTTTGAGGAAGTAGGCGTTTGTTATTTATAAATATTTAAAAAACTTCTTCGTGGACTCGTCCCTTAGAATGTATAAGTAAACTATATAAGCAGTTAAAATTTAAAGGCTTCGTGGCGCAGTTGATTAAGCGCTCGTCAGCTGATCTACAGACCCTGGGTTCTAATCCCGTTGATGCTCTCTCTCTCTCTCTCTCTCTCTCTATATATATATATATATATGTTCATGTCCTCGTCTTTTTTTCAATGGCTAGTTTATTTACATCGACATATACGTTTTCTAGAAATTTACAGGCCATTCAAATGTTATGAAGAAGGTAAACAAAGGGTCTTTGCTAGCGTTAGTTTGTATTATATTGTAACACTTTAACTTTCTACAATTGACATGCATGTTTATTGAATTTGCATGCATACATTTTATTTTACTTTTGATTACAAAAAAACAACAACAACGAAATCTTTTATCACGCCGTAGACAAGGGCGTTCTCAGTTTCATGATGCTGAACCAAGCAGTCCTGGAACTACCCTTATGGTGATCTTCACCACTTGTTTTGCATTTTGTTCTGTATTTTGGAACGATTTCTGCAAAGTTGCGCGTATTTCATGCTGACACAAAATTTACATCATTTACGGTCATATATGCTAAAGAATCAGTTTAACTTAATTGTTCTTTGTTCAGTATGTATATAATGTACACGTATGTACTAACTTAAAAAGTATATCATAATGAAATATAGATTCCTTCACTCTTTTTTAGAATCACTTATATCCATTGATTATATTCTTTTTTCAAATGACATGACATTTAGGTGAATTCTCTCAATGATAGAGGTGTTGTGGTAGGAAATTGGTCAAAAGACTATTCGGGTGGCGTGTCGCCACTAAAGTGGACCGGAAGTGCCCCTATTTTGGAGCAGTACTACTACAGCAAGGCACCTGTGCGGTACGGACAGTGCTGGGTCTATTCAGGCGTGGTCACTTCCGGTAAGTCCGGTTTACATCATAGCTTTACACTCGCCTAAACATCCTTTCAAAACAATTAAGCTTGTATGTTATTTGCCTTTTTTTTAAAGTTTATGAAATGACTTTTGACTCAACAACAACAACAACTACAACACACACACACACATGTATACACACACCCTTGACTACTTGGCCAAGGATAGCCTATATCAACTTCATACCGAATCATATCATAACTTTGGCATATTTAAGTGAGGTAGATTTGGCAAGTTTTTATTTACATTCTTGCATGGCGAGAAAGGATTATTTTCCTAGACAAAGCTATTCAGGTGTCACATTTGCTCCCGTAAACAGTGTGTCGAGCTCTAGGACTACCATGTCGTAGCGTGTCCAACTTCGCCTCGGCCCACGACACAGACGACAATTTGTCCATCGACATTTACTTTGACAAGAACGGAGAGTTACTGGTAGAATTAAATGCAGATTTCGTATGGTATGTCATATAACGAGTTTCTTTGAAAAATAAAAACAACCAAACGCATAGGAGGTTTATAAACTGAAAAAAAGAAGATATTGGGATTTTCAAAACTTGAAATGCAAATAAGACTTTTAAAACATCGTATGTTTTACCAGAGACTTATAAACAGAGACTGGCAGCATTCCGAAATAACGCGTTTTATCGCGTGCCTCGATAGTTAACGAGAACCCGCGGCACCGGTACCGGACATTTCGATGGGGCTTGGGGGAATATTACTTTCCAAATACTTTTTGCAAATCTACTGGTTTTAGCTAGAGTGAGTTTAGATGAAGGAAAGAAGAGGACGGATACATGATTAGAGTACTTTTTTAGTTTAATTATAATTAAGAGAGAGAAAGAGAGAAGAGAGAGAGGGGGAGGAAGAACTGGTCCGATATGACACATACGTCGAGATACATGATAGCCGTGTACATGCAGGATTAACCCGTGATTTTTGCCGGTAAGGGTTTTTGACTGGTGTTAGTAATACAAATCTTCAAAGGAAAACATGTAGAATGATTGCTTACTAATAATAATTTAATAGCCATTGGAACTGACCATAAATGTGTATTTGATTTCCAATATCGCCTGGGTCTTGCTGAAGACTCGTTGGCCGCACGCGACTTCATACAGTCACTATGGGCAAAGAATAAGCTGTCAATCTCTGTTTTTAAGTCTCTGGTTTTACATTTGTACCTTTTCAAAATTTTGTCTGTATACTTTTCCGAAGTTTGGCTAGTTAAGCATTGTGGCGATTATTTTTCGCATTTGCTTATCAAAATAAATACACAAAATGTATCAAACCCAGGAACTTCCACGTCTGGAACGACGTGTGGATGGCCAGGCCGGACCTGCCTGCAGGGTATGGGGGATGGCAGGCAATCGACGCCACGCCACAGGAGACAAGCGATGGTCTGTATTTTTGTTATGTGAACATTTCATTTATGCATTTATATATACATGTATTGTGTGTTACTGTTTAATGTGTACCTTAAATCAACAAGGCTGGGTCGACCGAGCTCCAATATTAGCAGGGGCGAGTCTTATGGGATCCGTGACCATACCCTGTTCGGAATCCCGGTAGGCGCATGCGCATTCAATGATATCCGGCTGGCCGTGATAGACGATACATTTTTCTTCTGGCTGAATTGTACAGAAGATAAGCTTACATGAATAGAAATACGCCTTTATTTGGTTCTTGTGTCCGCATAAAGACTTCATTACCAATTTAAGTTTAAATCCTGTTTATTTCAAGATATTCCTGTTTTACTGAAGGTGTCTACTGCATGGGCCCTGCCTCTGTAGAAGCAATAAAGCAGGGCGAAGTGGATTTGCCCTACGACGGACGTTTCGCTTTCGCCGAAGTGAACGGTGATAAAATTTACTGGAAGCGACGAGATGATATGTCTTTCGAAGTTATACACATCAATCATTCTGGGTAATCACATTCTGTCTGATCATACAAGAAAACATAAAAATAAGACACTGTATAGAACAACTTGCCTTCCATTATTTCTAAAACACTACTTTTTGTGCATAAACGTTGCAGAATATTTTCAAAAAATATTTGTTCAGAATTTGTCTTAACTGTAAATATGTGTACGTATCAATTTACGAGATATGATAGAATGATTTCACCAAAGTACCGGTATGGTTACCATTTAAAGGATTGGAAAGCTGACAGCTTTTAAATAGATATTTACGTTTTCATATATTTTAATATTTTCCGTGTACAAGTTAATCATATGCCCAAAGTAAGCATCTGATAAATTCCCGGTTGATACTTTGACTACAACGTCGGAAACCCACAATCGATCATTCCGTTACTCCATACATTGCCCGTGGGATTATTAGTTAGCATTTGCTTGTTATCGTTTTTTTGAAAAGCAGCTCCACTATTTGCAGCCTCATTAGGTAGTTGGGAATTTTGGATCAGCAGAAACTCTCGTACTTATGGCACTTTATCGACTTACAAATTTTAGATCTCCAAATGAGGAATACTCTTTATGTAAGCAGCATTTTGACTGGTCGACATACCTCTTATGAATATCCCTTTAACGAGAAAGTGCTAGCCAAGTATCCCACGACTGACAGATACAATAGACAGCTGTAGGTATTCGACGCTGCTTTGACTATTGACTGGTCGTATGTTTATACAGGCATTAGCTGATACGTTAAACGTTAATTTAAGGATCGGTCTTAACATGAGTACGAAGCGTGCGTTTGGTAGAGCGACTTGGAGAGAAATGATTGCTGCTGGAGACCCTGACAGGGAGGATGTCACAAACCAATACAAGTTCCCCGAAGGTGAATCACTTCTCTTTAAATTCGATCTTAGGGACAAGATAGGCACTGTACTAATTGATACATACTTTTTTTCTATTGTTACCGACGTGACGAAGTAAAGTGACCCCCACCCCCTAGAATATCAACCCCCGGTCACTATTCTATACTCTTCAGACAAAAATGGCCCCTTTCCATAGAATCCGGGCCTACGTTAATATTGACCCCTAAAATGAGATCTATATTGATCATCAACTGTTAACTACAATAAGTGTTGTTTCTTGTTTACATTTTTGCTTATACTTTTTGTTTTTGTTGCTGCTGTTGTAACAGTTGTAGTTCATGCGAATGCGTTTTCGTGCTACTCGAGGAAGGTCCTGACGTGCACTCATTCAAAATAATTTGTTGATAAATGTCATTGCTCGATTTATTAGGATAGATAGCCCTTTTAAAAGTGTTGCCATGGCTATTATTATACAATATGGTTTTGTGAGTAATCTAGCGCGCTGTTGACTTATTTCGTCTCACTTCATATCAATCCGTGAGGTGAAAGGCAAGCAATACGTCGTTTTTACAAAAGTCGTTGACTAAATTGAGGCTTGAAATCATGTAAACTAAAAAAAAAAAAAAAAAAAAAGAAAGATAAAAAACCAACCAAAAAACATTGTTCTAAGCAGCTGTATTAAATGACATATATGACTGGTAAAAAAAAAGGGATGGAACAAATGAAATTGCGTACTTTGAATACATTATTCGTTCGGACGTTGGTATCCAACGATATGTTGTCATATTATCGGCGCAGTTACAAATTACACGCCCTTGGTCCTACCTTGACCCAAACTATACATGCTTTTGTTTTGCCACTGAATGTGTTAACATGAACAAAATTTTTATCACTGATCATAAACAATATCACATCCCGTTATAACCTTTATTGTTTGTTTATCAAATATACGTCCAATGTTAACTACTTGTAAGTCTTGGAATTAAACTTTGGAATTGAATCAAATCAAATTACTTAAATAATTCCTTTGACCCTCTTTAAAAACGCCAATCATTCGAATAAAAGTAAAAGAACAGATCTTTTAAGATTATGAATACTCCCTAACAACACACACACTCGCTACTATGACTATCGAGTTAGTATACAGTTCCCTGCAGTTAGTATACAGTTCCCTGCAGTTAGTATACAGTTCCCGGCAGTTAGTATATTGTTCCCGGCAGTTAGTATACAGTTCCCGGCAGTTAGTATATAGTTCCCTGCAGTTAGTATACAGTTCCCGGCAGTTAGTATATTGTTCCCGGCAGTTAGTATACAGTTCCCGGCAGTTAGTATATAGTTCCCTGCAGTTAGTATACAGTTCCCAGCAGTTAGTATACAGTTCCCGGCAGTTAGTATATAGTTCCCGGCAGTTAGTATACAGTTCCCGGCAGTTAGCTATATAGTTCCCGGCATTTGGAGTATAATTCCAGGATAGTATTTTGTTTACTACCCTATCACCTATTGATTAATAATTCAATGTAGCTGTCAATATTTTACAATATTTGATAGATTATTCTAGCTCATGGGAAAGACGTTTAGTATAGCTAACTCGTGGAAACGATGTCACATGAAGAAATATGAAGTAATGCTGTCTTGATATGGCACACATAATGTTGGGTTCGACATATTACAACTCTGTTGATCGATTGTAGAATAACTGGGCAAAATGTCAAATACTGTATCAAGCATAAGATCAATACGACGGTGTCACAAATTAAGATAAATGTTAAAACATTATGTATGTTTTTATACTTAGATGATGGTGTTAATGTAAGATATGCTGTTTTGCTCCCTGCAAAATATCCGAAATCACGATTGGACATAGCTAACACATTCCATCGTGTCAGCCATGTCATAGGATCAGGACATTCTTGTCTTGGAGTCTTGGAGTCAAAAAACGTTTTGCAAGCTTGACATCAGGGTCTGCTTCACATGTTTCACCACATGTTGCAGGACAAACTTTGTTTTTAGCTCACCTAGCACAGGTGCTCAATGAGCTATTAGGATCGATGAATGTCCGTTGTTCAGAATTAGTTTGTTTGCATGTTTGCTGTCTTAAGCAATCATCTTCAAACTTTCTGACAATGTTTTTAGGAATAAGCTCTCGAACCTAGTTTGATTGTGGTTGGTATCGGTATATTTGCTTAGGAGCGTGGTATAATTAAAAATGCCATATTTCACTATATTACATTCTAGCATCTTCTGAAGCAGTCATTTTCATACTAAATCTTAATAGCCAGAATCTCTCGGCTGATATCGGCCTGTAGCAACGTTAAATGTCGTACCAACGCTAAATGTCGCACTTGACGTTTATTTTGCAAGGCTGACGCTACACGTCGCAACCAACGCTAAATGTCGCAAAACCTCCTGACGTTATATGTCGCATCTGTGACGCCAAATGTCGAAAAAAATTTACTGCCGCTGTATGTCGCAACATCAACGGTGAATGTCTCAATATTACTGACCTGGTTTAAGCTCCCAACGTATCCCGTAACAGTGAGCTAGGGATTACCGGGCTGAACCGGACACGACAGTAAAGGGCCAGTCTTTACTGTGCCACTTTGAGATATAGAAATTGTTTGTTTTGAGTTGATATTGAGTATATCTCACTGAAAAAAATAATTTGAAATTATATCACGTTGAGGTTAGATACATTCTATATCTACGAAAAACAAGCACATTTTTATATAAGATTATAGAAACAATAGCGACAACAACGGTGTTGATGACTTAACTTAACTGTTTGAGTTTACCGTCGCTTCGACCGTATTTCAATTATATAGCGACGTCTAGCTAATTACAGGAGGAGGAAGAGCCCGAATGCATGGAGGCATCCGGGTAGAACCACCGACCTAGCGGTGGTGGTAGAATAAATAGTTTTGCACAATATGTTTTAAGTATCGAGCCATCAAAAACGATTACCATGCAATAAATAAGGATTTCTAGGCATTTAGATAAAAACAATTCTGTTGTTTCACGGAAATAATTTGATTTTGAAATCACAATATGTTTATCTGCTACGTTACCAATTTATGCACTCGTGATTCGTTAACGGAGACATACGGGGTGTCTATGGAAAAACGACGAGGATATGACAGAATATGCATGTTTTTTATTAGTTTAAACATGTTTAGATTTTATTCTACATCTATTTGTGAACATAAGGATGATCTAAAATTATATGTATACTCAGTATCAAAGATGTTCTGCTGTCTCGAAAAGCGGCTTGAAAATGATAAGAATAAAATCACATTTTTTACCCATTTTTTTTTTATTTGGATTTTTATTGGATTCGACTCTGCTGTATATAGATATATACCCTTTTACAAAACATTGACCATTATGGACTTATTTCATGTAATTTATCCGTCATACTGTCCGTTAGATTAAATTTTAAATTGTAAGTGAATGTCTTAGGATTAAAAAAATATCTGACGATGTATAATGTCAAGATAAAAATCAAAGCACTTATAGTGCTAGTGGGGCGATAGAATCGCAGTGCCAGAGAATCGTAAATATTCATTTCGAGAGGAATCTCACGGAGACTATACTCAACAGTAAAAATAAGGGCAAGTTCTTCCCTCTTGCAATCCATCTTTCTTCAAATAACATAATATAATAAAATATTCCCTCTATCAAATTCTCTACCGATACCTCACTACATTTCTTACTTTCCCCAGTGTCTCCTCTCAAGACATTAACACAAGTGCGGATGGCTTCCTGATAAATGTACAGAATCATAGACTGAGGGACATTATTGGGGAAAGATGAAATATAAGCTGAGACTGAAGGAGAATGTGTGTTAAGAGATGGCTGTATGACTTATTTTCAAGAAAGAGACATTGAAGGAGAGATGGAAAAAAAATAATGTTAGTGAAGAAGTGACTTTTACAGAAGGGAAAAGTAAATGTATGAGACGGAGGGACTGTTGTATAAAGAAAGAGAGATTTCCAGGGGGAAGAATAAACAAATGAAGTGAAGGTAGAGTGTAAAAAATTTGAGACAGAATTTTTATAAAAGAGTCTATATAGCAAAAAAAAAAAAAAAAAAAATCAAGAATTGAAACGAAGAAAGATGAACACTTTGCATGAGAGCCCACGACCAGGATCATGCTTGAATTGAGACCTAAACCGTACAACGGTAAAGGCTGATTGCGTTCGCCTTAAGCGAACGTTAGGGAAAGTCTGCATTGTGCAGAAACTTACTTGGGCCTGACTTTTGTCTCTCATAATCCAAACGTTATTTACATCACTTGTAATATCTTTCGAACGGGTATTACAATTGGTTCTACATTCAAATGTTATATATTTGAGCATTTATTATTTCGTTTAATTATGTTATATACAGAGATAATTTACCTTCCAGAAGCTCAACAAAATACAACTAGCTATCTCAGTAATTACGAAATAGAGCTTATTTTGGTATTTTTTTTCCAACAACATGGAATCGTTTTATTAAACAGCCCAATGATAATGTTTTAGGTGTTCTAATTCCATTTACAATAAGGTTCCGGAGTGGCACAGTGGTAGCGACTCCGACTACCACTCCTCTCAATATCACTCCGCTTGTGTTCGAATCCCTGAGTTGAAAATTTTTTTTGGCTATTAACTTAATATGTTACTTTGTAATATTATTATTCTATTTTAATCGTTCATTTATTTATATTTTGAAATGGACCTACATTTCATCCACTGAGCTGCATAATCATTTGTACTTGTAAACGTGCATATACAAGACACATTTCTCATTCAACGTTGTTCATGGGGGAAGAAGAAACAATTGAAGTGAGGAAAGAGTATAAAAGAATCATTTTATCCGCGTGAACTTGCCCAATCTGTTCCACGCGAGCTTGCCCAAACTGTCCTTGTGAACTTGCTCTGTTCCGTGTGAACTTGCTCTAACTGTTCCTTGTGTACTTGCCCTTACTGTTCCGTGTGAACTTGCTCCTACTGTTCCGTGTGTACTTGCCGTAACTGTTCCGTGTGTACTTGCCGTAACTGTTCCGTGTGTACTTGCCGTAACTGTTACGTGTGTACTTGCCTTAACTGTTCCGTGTGAACTTGCTCTATCTGTTCTGTGTGAACTTGCCCTAACTGTTCCAGTTGAACTTGCTCTAAATGTTTCATGTGTACTTGCCCTAACTGTTCCGTGTGTACTTGCCCTAACTATTCCGCGTGAACCTACTCTAACTGTTCCGTCCGTGTGTTTGTGCTGTTGACTATAGTCTCCGTGAGATTCCACTCTTACCTATTCAAAAGGGAAACAACTCTTTAATGAATATTAACGATTGTCTAGCAATACGACTCTGTAATATATTGTTCCGTGAGATTATTGAATTTCCACTTATAAAGGAGTGCGACATTTAGCGTTGATGTTGCGGCATATAGCGGCAGTACAATTTTTTCGACATAAAATTTTGCGACATTTAGCGTTGGTTGCGACATGTAGCGTCAGCCTTGCAAATAAACGTCAAGTGCGACATTTAGCGTTGGTGCGACATTTAACGGCCAATAAGGTCAGAATTTCAAATATTAAAAAAGTCTTTGTTTACACTCTAGCATCTTCATTTTTTCAATAATTGATTTATTGTGGCAATGGCCATAACCTCTCGGCCAGGTTCGAATAGGACTGTTATTGGCCAATTTGTTCAAGAGTTATGGCCCTTGAATGGTCAAACATGCCAGATTTTACTTTGTTTATACTTAAGCATCTGCAGTTATTGAAAACTCTTCAGTAAACTTATACACATGTTAAGGGCAACACTATCTCGGTTGATTATGGCTGATATTTTTTCAATAATTGATTTATTGTGGCAATGGCCATAACCTCTCGGCCAGGTTCGAATAGGACTGTTATTGGCCAATTTGTTCAAGAGTTATGGCCCTTGAATGGTCAAACATGCCAGATTTTACTTTGTTTATACTTAAGCATCTGCAGTTATTGAACACTCTTCAGTAAACTTATACACATGTTAAGGGCAGCACTATCTCGGTTGATTATGGCTGATATTGGTCTGATAGATCTATAGGCCCTTGAAATATCAGAAAAACACAGTTTTCTCGTCAGAAAGGGCATGACCTGGATTGCCTAGTGGTCTGTTATCAAGTTTAAATCATTGCCCTTGGGTTTAGAACTGGCCACTCCCGAGATTGACTTGTCTTACATAGACTTATATGAGGTAGTTATGTCCATTTTGGATCACATGTACAGTTTTGTGTGCGAAATTTAACTTTGATTTGGATGACTTTGACCATGACCCAGTGACCTGCTTTTGATTTTTTATGCTACAACCTTAAAATCTGGGCGTCATGTACTGTTTTGTTTGTTGATTTGAAACGATATTTATTATCGCTGCATGGATTATGTATCCAGTACAACTTTGCTATAGGATAGTAACTTGTTCTTGTATTTCTCAGGTGAGCCTTGGCACTCTTATTTTTTCATCGGATTAAAATTGTGTCTGCTGTGGTAACAGAAATGATCAAAATATGGCTTAAACAAATGGATAAAAAACATACCAGCTAGGTGAATGAAAATTAGTATGTGAACAGATAGCATTATGGAGAGTATGCAAGGAGATGCCGGTTATAGGCTCATGTGTTGCGTTTAACACCAGTCTTTAAAGACGATCGTGGCAGTTTCAACATTTTTTTTCA
>CM037783.1:37810978-37839932 GCA_021229015.1 Solen grandis | reverse complement strand
TGACAAACATTCTGCCCAAATTTTATAAACGGGGGCTAAAACGTTGCCTCTAAGTATTTACAAGCAAATGTTGACGACGTGAGATGAACAAAAGTCGGTCACAAAAGCTCATCCTGAGCAAATGTGCTCAGGTTAGCTAAAAATCTTACATAGCATTTGAATATAAATGTCAAACTTAAGTATTGATACATTGTAAAAATGGCTAATATATAATCATTTATAATGGCAAAAATATATAATAAACAAATCAAAACAAAACCAGTGTTATAGCAAATAATATTTTGCACAATTAATCTTTCATAAAATATAACTGTCTCACTGTATTGGTGCTATATACCATGCACATAAAAAAAAAAAACAAGGAATCTATTTGCAAAATGAGCTTAAGGTATCACACCCTGAATCCCTTGTATCCAACAACTGTCTTTTTCTATGCTGTCTCTTCAGCAAAAACGTGACTTGACTTGTGGGTAAATCTTGACTGTAAGGTTTAAATATGGCCATAACAATCAGTAAATGATTACTAGCCATTATTATAAAAGATTAAGAACAAAATAACACTTCTGAAGAATACATAAAATATAATAAATGTTTTAAAAACATTTGTAGAATTAAGAGTTCTATGAATGTTAGGTTTAAAATAAAGTGATTATTAGAATGCAATAACATGAATGATAAAATTTAACTGAGCCAAATAAATTTGCAAACTAAATTAAGCTTCCATGTTTTTCTGTAGGGAAAGTTAGTTTAATACATGTCTTCATTTTAAATCTTTTTATTTGTTTGTTTGTTTGTTGGGTTTAACGTCCCACTGACAAATATTTCAGTCAATTTGAGATGATGTCTACTTGAGACAGATATAGTGCTGCCACACTGCCGTATCACGCCGTTAGACATGTGATATGATACCACACCCGTCACATTATCCTGACACCGGGCCAACCAGTCCTGCAACTACCCGTATATGCTGAGCGCCAAGCAAGGAAGCTATAACAGTACCATATTTTTATGACTTTGGTATGTTGCGGCCGGAGTTCGAACCAACGACCTCCCGCTCCTGAGGTGGACGCTCTAATCACTTGGCCATCAGTCATATATAGCTCTTATAAGTCTACAGATATTTTAAAGTTTTGTGGTTTCTGAAAAGAAGATCTTTTGAGGATTTTCCTAAACAAGTCTATGTAAAATCAACTGACCTCTAAGGCAGGGCCAGTTTTGACCCCAGGCTATGCTGAGGTTCACTAGGCAATGTTACACACCAAATATCTTAACTCTAGGCCTTCTAGTTTTTAACAAGAATATTTTTCTAGTTTTTTCTAAATAAGTCTATGTAAAATCAAGTGACCCCAAGGGCAGAGCCAATTTGGACCCCAAGGCTATGATTTGAACAAACTTGGTAGATGTCAACCAAATATCTAAAAAAGTGGTTTCTGACAAGAAGATTTTTCAGTTTCCTATAAGTCTTTGTAAAATCAAGTGATTCCTGAGGCAGGACCGATTTTGACTGCAGGGTCATGACTTGAACAAACTAGGTAAAGGTTCATAAGACAATGCCACACACCAAATATCTTAGCTCTAGGCCTTTCAGAGAAGAAGATTTTTAAGTAACTTAAGTAGAGCTTCATGCAAGGAACATCACAGGCAATCAAATTTGGGTCACCGGTTTAGGAGGAGAAGTTGTTTAAAGAAATTGTTGACGCTGCATGCACGGATGCCAGATGCAAGGCAATCACAATAACCCACCATGAGCACATTGTGCTCAGGTGAGCCAATAAAAAGTGTTAAAATGAAAATGTGAATTAAACTAAATTAAGCTCAGGCTTTACAAGGCACTCTGCTGCTGCTCTTGAACAGATGCTGTGAAACGATCCACTCATTCCCATCAGCATAGCCAAACACTTCTGAACAGAAGATAAAGAGAGCCTCCAATTGAAGAACTGCTGATCAGCTTCATCTCTGTATGCATCTTGTAGGATCTTCATGACTGCCTCCTTGTTCTGGTCAAGTTGATCCAGCCAAGCCTCCAGTGTTCGACTGTAATGCTTACCATTCACAATCCAGTAGTCCTCAATTTTTATGCCATTCTGAAAAAAAAAATTGAATTAATTACTGTGTATTGGTCTTAGCCATTTTTTAATTTTTACCTCATGAATATTCATGTACAAAAATATGAGTTATACTTATTAAACTTTTGATGGTAAATGAAACAAGGATTTTTCTTTGCCATTTAGACTGTGTTCTGAGCTACATTATTGTATAGAAACAGAGAAGACTATAATCAAAGTGTTGTCTGATCTATGCTTGTCAGACATAACAAGAGGGCCATGAAGACTCTTAGTTGTCACCTGATTAATGATCATGTCTTACCATGATCAAACTTTACCAAGATATCATCAACAACAGGCCTAATGGTTATAAAGATTTGGCTAATAATGTGGTTTGACATTTGAAAATATCTAACCAAAATATATTTTTTATGCAAAAAGTCCAACTTCAAGTGGGTGGGGCCTGACCCTAGGGACCCCATTTACAAAAATCAGGAAAGCATCACTACTAAGTGTGTGAAGTTTTGTTAAGATAGGTCAAACAGCCTCCAAGATAATGGCCCATGCAAAGTTGCCAGATGAAGAAAGAAGAAGGAGAATAAATGGAGTCTCCAAACATCATTTGGGAGACTTAAAAGTGTTGTATAAAAACTTTAACCGAGATTCTAAGTAAAAAAATTGCATAAATTTAATAAATATGTTGATTTCCAGAGGAAAATAATACAATAAACACTATATTCATTCGTATTCAATATTCGGTAAAAAGTTTGCCTTTCTCAAGAAAATTCATGGTTTTTTCTTGAGAAAGGCAAACTATTGCCTAAATATTTAATAAGAATGAATTTAATTGTTTAGCGCATAATTTAGTCATATTCCATGACAGAGTTATTCCCTCTTGCCTACAGTTCAGGTTGTGGTAATATACAAGTATTCCAAGAATCAAAACAATACATTAAGGGGTTCAGTGAAAAGTGAGGTAGTACAAAAAACTTAACCAAGATTTTAAGGCAAAAAAGGAGCATAATCTGGTCAAATCCATGACAGAGTAATTCCCTCTTGCTACAGGTTGGGGTGGTGGTCATTTAAAAGTATTCCAAGTATCAAAAACAATACCTTAAGTGGTACAGTAATTAAGTGAGGTGGTACAAAAAAACGTATGTGTCGACGCTCAGGTGAGTAGAATAGCTCTTCCTATTCTTAGAATAGTCAAGCTAAAGAAACGAATTTGCCAATATCAGCCATAATCAAACTTGGAAGAGAGATAATGGTTATAAACGAGAGCTTTTTTTCCGTTCTTTATCAGGAGCCATTCACAAGTTCCTTCCACTCCTAAAAATTCTTTAAATTCATGCATTTTTTCCCCTAATTTGCCTTTTACTTCAGGATTTTTCTTTCCCCAACAAAGAAATAAATGGTGAAATATCACCAAAATATCATGTTTAAGCCCCATCCCCAAACGTGAAAACAAGAGGGCCATCATGGCCCTAAAACGCTCACCAGAGTATCATAAACTTAATAGACAATTCAGTTTAACTTGATTTAATTCAGACAAAATAAATATAATTTCAAAATTTCTATACAGACTGAAAAAGAACTAGCCAACCATCAGCAGGACATATTTTTCAAGGGATCAGAACGTGGTACAGCAGTATCGGACAAAAGGCTATTATGTCAATTATTGAATTAATTACTTCAAAATGTTGAGAGGTAGTTCATCATTCAAAGAGATATCCATACACTTCTTAACTACCAAAGAAGTCTATATATAAGGAGCGCTATAATTAGAATAGCGCAGGTTGTTTGGGGACAAACTCTCAACAGTTTTTTCTTTCCGACCTTTCGGTTTATTAATTCAATTCAGCAAATTAATTTTTTACGAGCGTAAAGAAAAAACGGCTCACCGCCTCTCTATTTCCCGCTTCCAAAGGATTGCAAGGTAAAATATATCTCCATATTTATTTTGCTAATTGCTGACTATTCAGTATTTTATAGATGTATACATGGTTAGGGTAGTTCAACAATATTGATTATTGTTTTCTTGTTCAACTGTTTTATTCCGATGGGTTTATATGATAAAGGATTTTGTCGGATACAATATCAGTATTAATAATGAACGAAATAATCCTAACAAAAATAAAATACGACAAATAGTTCACTACAATCTTTTAAAACTCATCAATAAAAATATTGACGATAATAATGTATATATAAATAGTATGAAATATTTAGACAAATTTAAAAAAAAAAAAAAAATATATATATATAAATATATATATAAAAATAAATATATATATAAAAAAAATTGAATACAAAGTGTCAATAAAAACTCAAGTAAATGGTTAATAATATTGAACGAATTATATAAAATTAACATAATTATTATATTTTTAAAATGAGTAATGATTCACAACAATCAACCATGAAAATTATAATACCAATAATAATAAGACTGTTCCATTAAATAGCATGAATATTAGGCGAATTGATGGATATTCTAATATATATATAATACGAATTATCAAAAACAATCGACCATAATAATAATAATATTAAAAACATAAATGGAAAAATGAGAATAACTCACTACAATCTATAATGATTAATAGTAAATAGATATTATCTATAATTTTTAAATATATTTTCTTATACTTTTAGACGATACATTTTTACTTTATAATAATAATAAAAAGGGTGGGGGGAGATATAAATGATTTATATATAAAAAAAATAAAAATAAAAAAAAATAAAAAAAAATATATATATATATATATTTCCTTATACTTTTAGATGATAAATTTTTACTTTTAAAAAATAATAAAACAAGAGGCCCATTATGCCCTAAATCGCTCACCTGAGATAAATAGGTTGACCCAAGGAACATCTGTACCAATTTATTTTAAAATCTGGCCAGTAGTTTTGAAGAATATGATTTTTAAAGTTTTCATATTTTTTTTCTTTTTGTTACCATGGCAACCAGAGTTCTATATGGATCAAGTTTATTTTAGGAACTTTTGTGAAGGTTGACCCAAGGATCATTCCGCCAAATTTAATTCAAATTCTGTCCAGTGGTTTCAGAGGAAATGTTGATTAAAGTTTTCCCTATATACATATAAGGCAAATAAGCCCCGCCCCTGGCGGCCATGTTTTTTACGGATCGGAAAATTTTTAGCAACTTTGGTAGAGGTTGACCCAAGGAACATCTGTACCAATTTATTTTAAAATCTGGCCAGTAGTTTTGAAGAAGATGATTTTTAAAGTTTTCATATTTTTTTTCTTTTTGTTGCCATGGCAACCACAGTTCTACATGGATCAAGTTTATTTTAGCAACTTTTGTGAAGGTTGACCCAAGGATCATCCCTGCCAAGTTTAATCTAAATCTGTCCAGTGGTTTCAGAGGAGCTGGCGGCCATGTTTTTTTATGGATTGGAATAATTTTAGCAACTTTGGTAGAGGTTGACCCAAGGAACATCCGTACCAATTTATTTTAAAATCTGGCCAGTAGTTTTGAAGAAGATGATTTTTAAAGTTTTCATTTTTTTTTCTTTTTGTTGCCATGGCAACCAGAGTTCTACATGGATCAAGTTTATTTTAGCAACTTTTGTGAAGGTTGACCCAAGGATCATCCCTGCCAAGTTTAATCAAATTCTGTCCAGTGGTTTCAGAGGAGATGTTGTTTAAAGGTTTCTCTATATACATATAAGGCAAATAAGCCCCGCCCCTGGCGGCCATGTTTTTTTACGGATCAGAATAATTTTAGCAACTTTGGTAGAGGTTGACCCAAGGAACATCTGTACCAATTTATTTAAAATCTGGCCAGTAGTTTTGAAGGAGATGATTTTTAAAGTTTTCTTTCTTTTTCTTTTTTCGTTGCCATGGCAACCAGAGTTCTACATGGATCAAGTTTATTTAGCAACTTTTGTGAAGGTTGACCCAAAGATCATCCCTGCCAAGTTTAATCAATTCTGTCCAGTGGTTTCAGAGGAGATGTTGTTTAAAGGTTTTCTCTATATACATATAAGGCAAATAAGCCCCGCCCCTGGCGGCCATGTTTTTTACGGATCAGAATAATTTTAGCAACTTTGGTAGAGGTTGCCCCAAGAAACATCTGTCCCAAATTTTTTTAAAATTTGGGCCCCAGCAGTTTTGAAGGGATGATTTGAAATTTTTCAAATTTTTTTTTTTTTGGGTTGCCGGGCAACCGAGTTCTTCATGGATAAAACTTTTTTTAGCAACTTTTGTGAGCCTCCCCCAAGGGAAACATTCTGCCAAGTTTCATTAAATTTGTCCAGGGGTTTTTTCAGAGGAGATGTCTTTTTAAGCAAATTGTTGACGAGGACGCGCACGGGGACCCCGGACGAAGGGGATCACAAAAGTCCCCTTTGACCCTTTGTGCTAGTGGTGAGCGTTTTAAATAAAGTCAAAAAATCGGGACGAGTACTAGTTGACGGGGATATGACGACGAAAAAAATTTCGTTGACGAATTTTTGCCCAAAAAAAAGGGGTTTTGTTAATTTTAAAAGGCATCTGATTGGGTAATCCATTAATTTGATAAATTGTCTCGCAAATTGCACTTGACACGTTGGCCTTGGTTGAACCTTACATTTTTATTGGGGTTCAATGTTTAAGATGAAATTAAAATTTTTTGGAAAATTAAAATTATACTAATGCTATCTATTATCTATATAGTACAGAATACATTGTTTTCATGTTTACAGTAAGGGGGCTTTAATGGCATTTACTCCAACAGGGTATATTTGGTATTTAATCGTTTAATAAATTTAATCAGTGATTTTTGTCTCTGATTAATCGCGAATTTTTTTTGACTGATTCCAATCACTACTTTGTGCTAGGTGAAAAAAAAAGGGGGGAGGGGAGTTTTAAAAATGTTTATATAAAAAAAAAAAAAAAAAATATATATATATATATATATATTATATATATTATATATAATTAGGTTTTGTCGATCCCCCCTTTTGTCGTGAAATAATATATATATAATGTAAAAATATTTTAGGTAAATATACATAATAATAAATAGAAGTTTAATATTGATAAAAAAATAATTTGGGAATAATAATAAATACATAAAAAGAAAATAAAATACCATTTTAGAGTTTTCAGGGTAATTTTTTGTTACACGTTACTTTAAATAGCACAAATAACTTGAAAAGGGGTTGCAAAAAAAAAGTTCCTTTCATAGTTTTTTGGTTTTAGCATTGATCAAGGTTATTAGGTTTTATATAGTACATCACGGGTTTATGTCCAGTAAATTTAGTATCAAAAGCATGGAAATTTTTTTTCCCCCAACAAATACCTTGCACATTTTAAATTGCTTCTGCAATCCACAGGGAGGGCTTAATGTTTCGCTTTTGTTTTTTTTCTATTACAGACCATGAGACGTTCATCCAAAAAACAAAAGGGCCCCAAATTTGGGTTTAGTTTCAGCAGATCGCCTCAAACCTCGTCAGCCAACAGGTCTCTCAAGTTGTATGCAGTCGTCACCACCTCGCCCCCCAACAGGTCACCGTTTGCACCAGATTACCCAGTCTGTGAGTAAACCCATAGTCACCCAGGCCACGAAACCAATTTCGGTGTTGGTCAACCGGCGGGGGGGTTTTGCCCAGAAGATTTTGGATCCAAAATCATTTCGGGCCATTAGAGTTGGAAATGTCCCCTTCCCCATTTACATGTATTCATGTTCAATGTTTTGTCGCCAAACCCGTCCCCAATCATCGCAAAAGCTCGAATTAGGGTTAGGAGTCGTCGGGGTTTTCGCAACAAAAATAACAAATCATAAATTTGGGGCGATCTAGCTACCTTTCCCTGGTCGAACCATATTCCCGGGGGCCAAAACTCACCTTTGGAAGGTGGTTTATTGCAAGGGCCCCGCAAAATTAAAAAAATCACAAATGTAGAAGATTTTTCTGAGGCCTTTCTTATTTACACCAGCATATATGTAGTGCACATCCACCCAAAGACCCAATCATTGTTGAAAGTACTCTCAGTTTTCGATTGGCTGAAAAGCGTCCAGGGCTTGGGTTGGTCAGTTACGATACACAATTTCGCTTAGGGTGGCTGCTAGCCAATACAATTCTTTTGCTAACATAAAACCGGAGGTTTGGTTTTTTAGGCAGGGGTCCAAGTACAACTCATTTAACAGATCGGATTTTTAAAGTTTAATTTGTCCCCCTGCGCTCGCTGATTTGAAAATTCCCATTTGTTCAATTGAGCGGCCTGCACCCCCCCGTCCTTGACCCAATCCAAAGCCCCCACCCAACCAAGACCAGGATTGGGTGGTTTCCAATTTGTTTACAGGTATCACAATTCAGGGACCCCCCAGTTGTTGGCAATGGGTTTTACCCGGGGTTTAAAAATGGGAAATAAATGGCCCTAGTTCACATTTGAATGCCGGGAACCTTAAAGTGGGATATGATACAAAAACGTATTGTCAGAAAAAATAAGTAAAGAAATTTCTTTGGGGAAAATAGGGTTTTTTTATACCCCACCATACCCAAAATTTTCCCCATATCCCTGTTGGGGTGGTGCCCAAATCAGTGGCGGTTGGGGGTTTGATTACTCACCTATCCTATCCCTTGGTTTTTTTAAAAACGTTGGTTTCATCCTCAGTTTTGTTCAGTGCAGACACTTCTTTTGACCAAGTTACCAGAATGGTCTACATTTTGGGTCAGGGGTTTAGTCGCAAAGTGCGACTTGAAATCAGATACAGATTACCCCCCATTCGAACAGAGGTTTTCCCTTTGTTGGGCTTTAAAAGTGGGTTTAAGACTATTTCTTTGATAATTCTGCCAATCGCCTTACCCAGAGTCCCTACTTGTTTGAAAAATTTTCTAGTTTTTTTCACTGGTTGTGGAAAAAAGAGAAAAATAAAATTAAATTTAGTCAACTTTTTGATGTTTTTTTTAGGGGGCCCGGACTCGAAAAGTGCGGTTATGGTTGACACTTTTGAGTCTACATGCAAAAAAACTGGGGATCCCAATTCCCGAGGAAAAATAAAATAAAACCCAATCCCATTAATTTTCTTGGGTCTAGAATTAGACATAAAAAAATGCAGTTGTAACCACGTCCAAAAATTGATTAGGGTTTTTTAAATACTTTCCTTTCGAGAAAAAAGTGCCCCTTAAAGAGTTGAGAGCCTTGTAGGAAAAATTTAAATTTTTTTTGGGGCAAGCCATTCACTCCAGCCGACCCTTTCTTCCCCGTTTTTTTACGTGCAATGTCCCCTAAAAAAACCACCCCATGTTTCGGATTTCTCGTGAAAGAAAGAAGTTTTTTTGTCTGGTTAGATTTGTTGAAAGTTTTAATGGTGGACCACATACGCAAGCATTTTGGTTTTAAGTGCGATTTGCGTCTTTACACGGCGCACCCGGGGCTGACGAGCTGGGGCTGTATGTTTCTTGGATGGTCCAGGTTTTTTTTCCCAATGGCCTAAAAGCTTAGGTTGGTCAAACAGTCTGCGCGATATGACTTTTCCAAAATGTTTTCCAGTTTTTTGGGCCCCATTCATCTGTGGGGACGCGCTGTCAATAAGAAAGTTACCCTTTTTATAGAAAGAGGCCCTGGTGCAAGTTCTTAACAAACAATCTAAAAAAAACCCAAGCTTTAAATGCGGTGATTCGTCTTCGTTAAATGTGTATGAAGTAAACTTTATTTTCAGAGCTGTCCTTTCCCTTTTAAAAAAAAAAAAGCTGTTCTATTTCTCGGAAACAGTGGGCCCGGTTTCGGTTGGCAGTCCGGGGCGTTTGGATGCCCTACCCATCCTAAAAGTTTTCCTATAAAAGATCCCCTGCTGAGGTGGTCGACTAATCAACGCTTCCCGGGCCCCCAAATCCCAAAAAACATATGTAACCGGTCTTCAAATTTCTGTTTTTTTCGTCAAAACAAAGGGTTTTCAGAGTTTGGCCCCCTTTTACTCACGTATGTCCTTTAACGCCTTTCTCTTCTTCAGAACCCTTTAGTTATGGACAGCAGGACATATTTGGCAGCAATCAGTTTTTTATTGCAAACTGCAATCTTTGCAAGACCCCACTAACATTTTCAGTTAAAAAAAAAATTTAAGGGTTTAAAAAGGGACAGCAAAGAAAAAAAGGGTCGCCCTTCCTTAACGTAGGCATCCTTCAGGGTATTCGATTAAGCTTCCCAAAAGTTTGCCGTGATGTTCGAATCTACCTATTCAAGAGCGTTTTTTCCCTTTGGGGTTTTTGGTTTTTTTTAGGTCGGGAAAAAAATGTTTCGGGAAAGGACAAAAGTCTGCAAAAATCCCTTTGGGAATGGTGATATTCAGTGGTCTAAAATGGGTTTTATCTCCATTCAAGATTTTCAAAAAAAGACCAGTCCGTAAGGGTACAACAATTACGTTAAAAAGCAAAAACAATCCCCCTTTTTTGCCCCGTCGAGCTCTTTCGGCGACCTCCCAGTCAAGGGTCCTTTTTTTTTCCATTTCAATGGCCAAGCTTTTACCCCTTATCAATTTTTGCCGTTTAAAGTAAAACCTTGGTCACTTAGACCAAATCTCCAAAATTTCCGTCACATAGTTTCCGTTTGTGGCTGCTACAACAGCTTTTATTAGGTTGATCTGCAGAAAAAAAAAAAAATCTTGGGGGTGGTTTCTGATGCTTATAAGGGATACATTAAAGATTAGAATACCCCTTGACAGTCTTTACGTCATCCAGGGGGTTTAGCACTACACATGGTAAACTACAGTTTTCATTTTTTATCAGTATATTTTCCTGAGGGATGTTTCCCCATGCGGGCGGCGAAACTTGCTGTGTCAAAATCATTTTAGGGGTTTTCCGTGTGGCGTTTTTGGGCGCCTTGTAAAAAACGCGTTCCCGTTTCAAGGCGCAAACCCCGGGGAGGAGCGCCCTTTGGCCCCGAGGCAGACTATGGTGGCGGGCTCAGGGGGATGATCTTTTATGCTCAAAGTGGAAACCGCCACTTATGAGGGTAGAGGAACCCCCCACTTCATTATTCTCCCTGGGGAGGAATGCATCGGGTTCCCGATTCAAAAAAATCAAAGTAAAAGTAGTGAATTATTTTGTTCATTAATCAGTCCCTGCCTAAAAATTCGATTATTTGGGGCAGAGATTCTAACTAGACATTGGGGGGGAAAAAAAAGGCCTTCTTTAGCTAGAAAGCGTGTTAATACTTTTGCCGTTTAAATTAAAAACAATCGGTGGTTTCTACCTTCGTCACCAAATTTTGCGGTGATAAGTATTTAAAGGGCGGCGACACTTAACAGGGCAGGGAATGTTTTTTTTTCTGACAAA
Source organism: Solen grandis (assembly GCA_021229015.1). Lineage (NCBI taxonomy): Eukaryota > Metazoa > Mollusca > Bivalvia > Adapedonta > Solenidae > Solen > Solen grandis. The sequence goes on along the minus strand of CM037783.1, from coordinate 37,828,600 downwards.
ATTTAAGGTCTGGTTATTCATTTTATGAGGGCAAACAGCCCTTGGTTCAGTTTAGCTTGTGTGCGTTGGGGGTGATCCCGTTAGTTTTTTGCCCAAATTTTTTTGGGCCCTTTCTACCCCTGGGGCTTGGGAGAGATGGATTCAGTCGGGCCCCCCATCCATTTTTTCTCCTTTGGCCATCAGCTGCAGCCAATTATGCCATTCAGTGTGTTTTGCTTGTTAGCCGATTTTTAGTAAAAACAGTTTTTTTCTTATGTTTTTTTGTATCGTCGGGTCCCGGAGATGTTGCTTTTGTTATTTTGGGCCAATTGCTATTTGCGGCACCTGATTCATTTTGGTTATAAGAATACATTTTATTGTGACGCAGGACTTTTTCAGAAGAAAATTTTTTTTTTGGGGTTGTTCGCTTAGTAACATTTGTATGTAATCTGTGCTTCATTTACAAGTTAATTTTTAATGTGCTTTATGAAAATTTGTGGTTTTACAATTAAAAACCCTGCAAACGGGGGGCCCCCATATCCCCCATGTTAGGGTATTTAAAATAAAAAGGGGTTTAAAATGTTATGCATTTTAGTTAATTTTTATCCCCTAATATGCGTTATTATTTAAAAGATTTAGTAAAGGGTCGTTGTCGGGTTTTCAGCCCCCGCCCTTCAATCTTTGCAGAATGAGGGAAAGTCAAACAAAATATAGGGGTTTCAGATTTGTGTTTGCTTTCTCCTTTTTGCTTTTCCATTGTTCCCAAACAACTTATCTTAAAGTTTTTTATTTTTGACTTGGTTAAGTTAATAAAAAAAAAAAAAAATCAATAAAAAAAAACACTAAAAAAACCTGGGGTTTTTATTATTAAAATGTATAAAAGAATTTTTTAACATGTATTAATTAAATCAAAAAACTTCGAAACAATTTTCCAAAAAATTTTAAAAAATTTCAAAAACGAAATAATAAGGGGAGTAAAAAAAATTAAATATCTATACCCGTGGATTTAAGATAAAATTTGATTATCTCCCTTTTGGGGAAAATTAAAAAAAAAACTAAAATTTTGGTTTTGGGCCACATTTTCAGGGGGTCAATTTTATTTTACAAAATAGTAGAAAAAACAAGAGGGCCAAGATGGCCCCAACTCACTACCCCAATTTGGTTTGTTGTAGAAAGGCTGGAACCATGAGGGATCTATATACCCAAAACCAAAGCTGTAGGTCTGTATGTTTCTAAGAGAAGGGGTTTTATAGTTAGCTTTGGTTGCCCTGGCAACAAATGTTTTTCATGATTTAACCAATGGTTTCAGAAGTAAAAATTTTTTTTTTTTTCCTTATATTTTTCCTAAAAATCTGGGTGGGTCCCGGAGTGTCCCCATGAACCCCGATCATATAAACCCTGAGCAATATTTTTGTAGTTTTGGACACCCGAAGCTAAGCTTTTACCAAATTAAATCTGTAGGTTGTATATTTTGAGGAAATTTCATTTTTAAAGGGTTAGCTTTCGGTTGCCCTGGCAACCCAAAGTTTTATGCAATTAAAAACAGGGGTTATGATGGCCCTGGATCGCCACCTGAAAAATAGGGTTACCCAAAGAACATCCGTCTGATTAAAACATTTTGAAATCTTGGGCCCGTGTTTTGAAAGGGGATGATCCCTCTGTCCCGGGTCATTTAAGATTTCCTATATAATATAAGGAAAAATTTGCCCCACCCCCGGCGGCCCTGTTTTTTTATAGATTGGAATATTTCAGAATTTTGTGAAGGTTTCCCAAGGATCATCCCCTTTAAAAATTTTAATCAAATTTGTCTAGTGATTTTAGGGGATGTCATTTTTAAGATTCATTAAATATTAGGGAAATTGCCCCGCCCCTGGCGCCAGTTATTTTTAGGATCGGAAAAATTTTAGCAAATTTTTTTGGGATTCACCAAAGGGTCATCCCTGCAAAATATAATCAATCTGTCCACCGTTTCGAGGAGATTTTTTTAAAGATTTCACTTATTACATGTAAGGCAAATTAGCCCCGCCCCTGGGGCCATGTTTTTTTCATGGTCGGAAAAAATTTTGGCAATTTTGTAGAGAGAACCCCAAAGGGAAAATCTGTACCAAAAAATTTTTAAATCTGGCCAATAGTTTTGAAGGAGATGATTTTTAAAAATTTTATTTTTTTTTTTCTTTCCATTGCCATGGTAACCAGTTCCCCAGGATCACATTTTTTTATCAACTTTTGTGAAGTTTTACCCCAAGGAAAAATCCCTGTTTTTATCAAATTCTGCCCCGCGGTTTCAGAGGAGATGTCATTTAAAAGGAAATTGTTTATGACTCATGGGACGACGACGGAGAAGGCGATCACAAAAGCTCCCTTGAGCATTCGGTTCAGGTGAGCTAAAAAAAATTTGGAATTAGCCCCTTTGGTAAAAAGTAATTTTATTTAATTGGGGAAAAAACCATGGGCTGTTTTGGAAGAGAAGTTTTTTTTTTAAAAAAAAAAAGAAAATTTTTCCCCAAAAGTTTTATATAAAATCGGGTGTGGCCATGGGTGTACCATTGTGCCCAAAAGGGCACAATTTGCACTGATGTTGAGGCAAACTGGTGTGTACTTTCCAAATATCAAATCTGTAGGGGTTCATAATTCGAGAAAAAAAATTTTAAAGATTTCTTTCGGCTGTGGAACCAGAGTTTTTATGGAAATTTAAAAAAAAAAGGAAATTTTTATTAGGTGTATAAGTTTCATTTTTTGGGAAAATTTGATGAAAACTGTCGGAAATTTTAGAGGGAAAATTGTTGAAATTGTTGTCAAACGACAGGCAATCAGTGATCACAAAAGCTCACCTGAGTTTTTCCAACCCTGGGGGGGGGGGAGGGGGAGGGGGCCCCTTTTTTTTGGGATCAACTTCATTTTAGCAATTTTTGGGGAGATGACTATGGGTGACCTTAATTTTGTACCAAAGGGTATAAAATTCTGAGCTCGGTTTTGAGAGGTGATTTTTTAAGTTTTTAAATTAAAAAAGGTGTTGGGTGCCATGGAACCAGAGTTTTGCATGGTCAAATTTATTTTAGCAATTATTGTGGAGGTTCACCATGGATCATTCATGCCAAATTTCTTCAATTTCTACCAAGCGGTTTCAGAGGAGATGTCTTTTAAAGCAATTATTGACGAAAGATGGAGGTTGATCCCAATAGCTCATCTTGAGTTCATTGTGCTCTGGTGAGTTAAAAAAGGCCTGTAAACATTGTCATAAAATTTGAGATGATTGCTTAAGAAATGAAGATGCTAGAGTGCAAACAAACTAACTGTGGACAACAGACATTCATCAATCCATGCAGAAGTAGAACAAGATAATTGTACTTCCACATAAAAGCTGTACCTGTGGCCTAAATTTTGAAGGTCGTAGCTATAAATCAATTAACCACTAGGGTGGGAATAATTTTGACCCCAGGCCAAGATGTGAAAAGTGACCCTAGGGTGGGACCCAATTTTGACCCCAGGGTGATGATTTGAACAAACTTGGTTCAGGTCCAATAGCCCATGTTACATACCAAGTACATACCAAATATCTAAACCCAAGATTTTGTGGTTCCCGACTTAAAGCTTATTGTTTTTTTCCTATGTAAGTTTATATAAAACCAAATGAAACCTGGGGTGTGGCAAGTTTTTACCCCAGGACCATAATTTGAACAATTTTGGTAGAGGTTCACTAGTTAATGTTACACATTTAACTCAAGGTGTTTTGGTTTCTGCAAAGATGATCTTTTAAGGCTTTTCCTATAAAAGTCTATGTAAATTCAAGTGCTCCATGGGGTGGAGCCAATTTTGACTCCAGTGCCTTGATTCGAACAAACTTGGTAGGTGTTCACTACCAAATATCTAAACACCAGGTCTTGTGGTTTCTGACAAGAAGATTATTTTTAGTTTTCAATTTAAATTAATGAAATCAGGTGACCTCTGGGCCAGGCCAATTTTGACCCAAAAGCCATGGTTTGAACAAATTTGGAAGGACTTATGTTTTATGGCCACAGTTGATATTTGATATTTAGAGGTGACCTTGACCCCGTGACCTCTAAGTGGGTCTTTTGGGTAAAGTGCATCAAGATACAAAAGTTTGTGAAGTTTGAAGGCTTGACCTTTGACCCCATGACCTGTAAGTGGATCTGGCAGGCAGAGATCATCAAAATGTATACACATGTGAAGTTATAATGCTTTGGATGAAAGCATGTTTATTTTATGACCAAGGTTAATATGGGTATTAGGGGGTCATAGTGACCTTGACCTTTGACCCCATGACCTCTAAATGGGTCTGGCAGGTAGAGCTCATCAAGGTGCATGTACCTGTTTAGATTGGAGCCTGTAGGTGTGAACGCAGTAGCTATCACATGCTCAAATGATATTGAAAATATCTTCCATGTCCCTTTTATGCCACTGTACCTTTCAATATGGCAAAAAAAATAAAAATGACTTTAAACACCTGACATTAAAATTTGGTCTATCATCCTATCGAAATTAAGCTTTTTTTGTTTTTTGTTTTGTTTTTTTACCTGAAATGTCAGGTTACTTTATTTCTATTGATATTTAACCATTTATGCATGTAATATCTGATCATCACTTAACATAGTTTAAACAACTGAACATATAATTAATGAATTTTGCATTAATTTAAGTGTAAAGAGACATGCACAAGAGACATGTACAATATAGTGCCATGCCAGTTGATACCCACTGAAATGTCTGTAAGTATCCCATTCAACATTCAGACCCAAAGCCTTGCAATCCAAGAACTGCTCTCTATAACTGCTCAGTAATATTTAAAGGAGTCCCCACCAGTGAAAAACTTGATGGAGATTTTGTGACAGATAGAAACAAGAAAAAAGGAAATGGATTATGATCTTAGAACTGCACTGACCTTTCAAGCGTGCATATGGATGATGCTCTTAACAAACACTTCTGTAAAGTTTTATGAAAATCCAAACAAATATATGGAAGTTATAAAGGGACATGAAAATAAAAACCTATGTATGAATACAAAGACAATTTCTAACAACTCCTGTGACCTTGATCTTTCAAGCATGCATATGGTTGTTGCACCAATTCATCTTCAAGTAATGATGAACACTTTGTATTATGTAAAGTTTAATAAAAATCCATCCACAGATATGGAAATTACTGAGTAGACACATCAATGTAGCCTAAAAATACCCAAGAGAATTTCTAACCACATGAGTTACCTTGACCTTTTAAGCATGCATATGGTTGATCATTTTTATGAAAATCCATCCATTAATATGGAAGTTATAGAGCAGACAGGAAGATGTAGCCTATGAACACCAAAGACAAATTCTAACAACTCCTGTTGATATGGCTGATGTGCACGACACACATTTGGTTTATGAGGAATACTTCTGTAAATTTTTATTCAAATCCATCCATAAATGTCCAAGTTATGGAGCAGACACGAAAGCAGAACGGACATGCTGTCAGATTTGAGTAAGGGGCCACTTCTTTTGTTATTTTCTTTTGTTGTTTAAAGGCATATGTGCCCAGTACAGTTTTTTACTCTATAGACAAAAGAAGGAAAATTAAAACTAGCCATGAGAATTTTCTTAAACTTTGCATGATTATTGAGAATAGCACTAGAAACAAATTGGGTATGGGAAAAAGTGGGGGTCACCTATAATTCTACCTTTTAAGTTATCTGCCCCTAAAGGTGATTTTTTGCTCTTTGCTGTCATTTTCAAGGCCAGATAACTCAACATTATGGTCTAGCAACATCTCATTTATTTTCAACTCAAAAATTAGAATGATGATCCCCAATTTTTCTTCCATAATTTGTTTTTAGTGTTTACTCTATAATCATGCAAAGCTATAAGTAAATTCCTAAGGCTAGTTTTATTTTCCTTCTTTGTCTATATAGTAACCTAGATGCCCAAGGGCAACATGTTGAGCCTGCGGCCTAAGGTTCCCCTTATACCTCTAAATGTTATCCTTACCATAAAGCTTAATGGACCCAACTGTTTAGTGCGACACATCTTCTCAATGAGGCAAAACTTACTGCCATATCATTTGAGAATTCTGATCCACAGAAAATTTACAGCCCAAAAAAGCAAAACCAGCGCGATGTGCTTCACTTCTAAGTGTGACCTTACTTTAAAACTATGGACCGAGCTCTTGTGTTTACACTTTGGATCATTTAGGCATACATTACTGCCAACTTATTTGAAAATCCTTCTATCCATGTCTAGGTTACAGCCCAGACAAGCAAATGACCTTATCCCTCTAAGTATGACCTTGACCTTTCAGCTAGGATCACAACTCTTATTGTACATGACACTCTATCCAATTGAGGTAAACATAATTGCAAGTTTATTTGGAAATCCTGCGATCAACATCTAAGTTACAGCCCAGATGAGCAAATGACCTTTGACCTCTATGTGCGACCTTAGAGCTGCAGACCTAACTCTTGCAAGTACTCCGTCTCATTAAGGTTAACATAAGTGCCAAGTTATTTAAAAATCCTTTGATTCATGTCTAAGATACAGCCCAGACAACCAAATCCAACTCCATGACCTTTGACCTCTATGTATGACCTTGAACTTTGAGTTACAAATCTGGTTCCTGTGCGACACACCATCTCACTTAGCTTGGCATTTGTATCTAATTATTTGAGAATCCCTCCATCCATGACAAAGTAACAGCACAGACAAGCAACAAGAGCTGTCAGGGAGACAGCATGCTTGACTATACTCAGTGCTTTAAAGTATATAATGGCCATAATGGCCCTGTATTTCTCACCTGGTATTATTAGGATCAGTGATCGGGAAAGGCATGCGCCATAGTCACATTGAAAATCAAAATGTCACATCATTTTTGAACTGGATGCGCCCTGTCGCATATCAATTTTTGGTCTCGCCAAATATTACTGCCTGCTTAAAGCGAAGATACGATACAGTTCGAGACTAATGAGGGGAATTCCGTTTTAAATTAACATATCACAGAGAAGGAAAAGCATTATTGATCAACCAATCAGATTTCATCAAGGCATTGGTGTATCAACCAATCAGATTTAGTCTTTTTCGCATAAGATCTGAAAGGGATCCGTGATTTTAATTGACGTTGGCCATCGGCGATTTGCCCCCAAAAAAGGCCAGTTAAGACATAAGGGCGATCAAATTTGCATACAATATTCATCATAAATTTTTATCATGTGACAAATAAAAAACACCATTTAATTATATTCAGTGTATGATTCCTACCAGTTAGTTTATTACTCCATTCCAGAGGAGAAGTTGTTTTCATCATAATCCCAAATCATCTCTCAAGAGCTTGTCCCATTTGGGAGGGACAGTGAGTCATAGTGTCACACATTCTCAAGTTATCAGCACATTAACTAAATCTAAGTAAGGTGCAATGTGGTCCAGGTAAAGGGAAAAAGCCCTGTCATTAGAAAGTGTTTGTGTATTAAATTTAGTGAGAGAAGCTGCCGATTATCTTGAAATGAATGCTTGCACAAGTGTCCCCATATACCTCCCTCTGTGCCCCCTCCAATGATTCAGTTTCGCCTTATGTGACATCCACTCTACAAACATACTGGAGTAGTAAAGTTCAAAGGGTGTGAAACTGGCACATGCCAATGTCTGGGCTCCCTTTTATCGCTAGCTGACTGTGCTGATAGGGGTTTCTTACCTCTTTGAAATGCTGCTTGTCAAAACTTTAAAGAGAGTTTATGTGTAAGATGATTGTTAGAGTGTTTGGATTAGGTACACTTGGACATTACCTATTGTGTCTTACAACTGCTGCATTATGACATCAGTGATCTTTTTTACGGCTTTCCGCAAACCTGCGGAAAACGTATAGGGTTTGTTATGTTTCTTCTTATTAGGACTTTCTGCTACTGGCAGAAAGTCCTATTGGGTTTGTTCTGCTTTTTATTATTAGGGCTTTCTGCCTCAAGCAGAAAGTCCTATTGGGTTTGTTCTGTTTTTTTATTATTAGAACTTTCTGCCCTTTTGGCAGAAAGTCCTATTGGGTTTGTACTGTTTATTAGGACTTTCTGCCCTTTCGTAAATTTTTTAAATGCTTATAAAATCTGTCCTATTTAAGATAGAAAGTTGATATTTAGTTAGTATATAGGTCTATAGAAGTTTTAAACATTTTGTGAAAATAAATGTCATATGACGTCACATGACGTCATTATATGATATTGTATTTCTAATATTAACAAGAATATTTCTATATGCTGAAATTGTTGAAGGGCAATGAAAAATTAATGACACATGCTTCAAACGCTGAAATTTTGATTTCTATGATTTTCATATGCCTATGACGTCACACTTGAAATATGCAACAAAAGTTTGTACGCGGTCTACAGCCATTGTTTATGAACCGATTTTCATCAAATTTTCACAGATTGTGTATATTAAGTTCTAGTTGTGCATACCGGTGTCCGTTTTACAAAATTCGAAAAGTCCAAGGTTCTATAGGATTCAAGATTCGAACCAAGGTCGTAAATTTTCAAATTCTTATAAGTTCGGTCCTATTTGAGATAGAAAGATGATATTAGGTCAGTATATAGGTCTCTGGGAGTTCTTAAACATTTTGTGAAAATAAATGTCATATGACGTCACGTGACGTCATTATATGATAATTAATTTTAATTCTAACAAGATAATTTCTATATGCTGAAATTTCGAAGGGCAATGAAAATTTAATGCCGCATGCTTCAGATGCTGAAATTTCGATTTTCAATGATTTTCAGAAGCCTATGACGTCATATGACGTCACATTTGAAATTGACTACAAAAGTTTGTACACGGTCCAGAGCCATTATTAATGGGCCGATTTTCATCAAATTTTCACAGAATGTGTATATTAAGTTCTAGTTGTGCATCCCGGTGTCTGTTTTTCAAAATTCGAAAAGTCCATGGTTTTATAGCGAATCCAAGATTCGAACTAACCCAAAATTTTTTTAAATCTTAAAAAATCTTGCCCTATTTAAATAAAAGTTGATATTTTCCCATATATATCCTAAAGTTTTAAAATTTTTTGGTCAAAATAAATTCATAGCTCACTAGGGCTTATTTAAATAAAATTTCTAATACAAAAAATTTTTTATTTCTATATGTTAAATTTCCGGGGGCAATGAAAATTTAATGGCTTTCAAGCTGAAATTCTTTTATTTTTTTAAACCTTACTATATGACTCATTTTTAAAATTGACTACGAATTTGTACACCCCAGACCTTTATTAATCCTTTTTCTAAAATTTTCACAGAATGGTTTTAAAAATTCTTATTGTGAACCCGGGCCTTTTTTCAAATTAAAAGCCAAGCATCTATCCCCAAAATTCAACCCAAAGGGCCCAAATTTTTAAATGCTTATAAAAATGTCCTTTTGAATAAAATTGAAATTTTGCAGTAGATCCGGGGTTCTTAACAATTAAGAAAAAAAACCATATGCTCACTACGCATTTTAATTATTTTATTATTATTTTTTCTTTTTTCCCTAAAAACGAATTTTTCTTTTGCAAAACCGGACAGAATTTTTAGGCTTATTTATCACTGGGTTTTTGTTTTCTATAATTTCATATGTCTTGATCAATACTCAAAATACATTCTCAAAATTTTTCGCATCTAAGCCATTTTTAGAACCTTTTTCATAAAAATTTTCACAAATTTTAAAATTTTAAATTTCTGTTTCATCCCTGTCCTTTTTCAAAAAAAATTCATTTTTAAGCTTTCCAAGTCGAAAAAATCAAATTTTCAAATGCTTATAAAGGGTTCCTTTTGAAAAAAATTGATTTTTGGCGATATGGGTCTCGGGATCAACGAATAAAATTAACTCTGACGTCACTGATTCTTATTATAATTTATTTCTAATATTTACGGATTTTTCTTATGTTGAAATTTTAAGGGGAAAAAAATTTAATCACAGCTTCAAGCAAAACTTTTTTCAAACAAAAGTTTTTTTCGCAAATAATGCAATTTTCACAGAACAAAAACTACAAGGTGAGTCTTTACATTTCATTCCGTTTTTGCTTAACACATTGAAAAAAAGCCCTATTTTCTTTAACAATCTCTTTTTATTCCTTTTTTTCCTTTTGGGGTTCAAATTAAAAACGGGTTCCCGAGAGTACCAAAAATTTTTAATATTGCCTGCTTTCCTTTTTGCGTCATTTTTTTTTCTTTTACGTCACTACGTCATCTAAAAAAAAAGCTCAAAACTTTACCGCTCTACACCGTCATGTTTGGCCCCAACTTGTTTTTTCCCAAAATTTAAATTATGTTTTTGGTGGGGTTATATACTTTTGCAAATTGAAAGTCAAGGCATCTAAACCCAATTTCGTTTGGCCAAAAAAGTTTATGATTACAACACTCAGAAACTAAAAAATGAAAATTTTACGAAAAATGGCCTATTATTTTTTTTCTTTAAAATTACTCTATACTAATTGACTCATCCGTTTTCAAATTTTTAAACCAAATTTACTTTTTTTTTCCTAAACAAATTTTTGACCGATTTCATAAAATTTTCTAAGGGCAACATACCTCTTATTTCATCAGTCACTTCCCCTTTCCCCAAAAAATAAGGCAAGGGCAAGTCAATTTCATTTTTTCTTCGGCCTAAAATCTCAAAAACAAAATAATCGAGACACTATGGTTTAATTTTTAGGGTTTGAAATGCTTTCAGATATATATTTTGAAGATCGGGTTTAATCAGTGAGTTATTCGAAAAAAAAATCTGAACCCCCAACACTTAACTACTATACTCATAATTATATTTTTTTAATAAAATAAAAAATTTGGATCAAGCCCCCTTCTTTTGGGGTTTTTAAATTTTAAAATTGACCTAAAAATTTTATTAATTAAGGGAACATCAATAAAGGTATAATGGGGGAAACCCCACAAAGAAACATTTTAAAACCTCAAAAAAAATTTTAATTTCTGAAATAATTTGTATAATTTGAACAGACTTTCTTTATTTACCAACCCACAAAAAATTCACGGGAATGCAATCCACCAAAAGGGGCTGTGAAGGAAGGGGGAACACTCCTGAATGAGATATGGAGGGGGCATAAAAAACATTTACCGCAAGTATACCTTGCCCTTTGACCACGGACCGACCCAGCCTTTCCATCACTCAATGGGGTTAACATTTTCCGGTTTGAAGAAAATTGTCCAACCTTCAAGATATGGAGCACACGAAAAAACTTTGCCCTTTCAAGTATAAACCTTCCCTTTGGGCCAGCGGACCCTCTCTTCCGAGTTTGAAAAAAGTGTCCAACGTTCTTGAGATATGGAGGGGAAAACAAAATAACTTTTGACCTTCAAATTCCCCTTACCTTACCACATGACCCCCCAAAAAGGCCTTTCTGCACTTCACTCAATGAGGGAACACTTTACCGGTTTGAAGAAAATTTCCAAGCTTTCATAGATAGGAGGGGACACAAAGTTTTTGGGACACTCTAAAGGGTAGGGAAAAAGGGGCTTTCCCAAATAACCCCCCCCCGCTTCCCCGGGGGGGATTAACAAAACATATGAACATTTTTAAACCCCATTTTTGCCGATGCCAATTTTAAACCCCTAGCAAAAAAAGTTTTTAAATTTTTGGGGGAAAAAAAGACCTTTCAAACGGTACTTAGTTTTTAAAAAATTTTAAACAAAACTTAAAATGCAGTAAAACTTTTCTTTCATGCACTCCCCAAAACCCCGATCCCCGTTTCCTTTTTTCCGAAAAACAATGATTTTTTAAAAAATAACTACAATTTTTTTTCTTTTTTTTGCATGATGTAATTGGTTCTAATTTTAAAATTTTTAATGATGGGACCTTTTTTAAATTATTTGTCGAAAAATTTAACAGACATAAACATCTTTTGGCCTTTTTGCCGTTTTTTTTAAAAAAAATTTTTCTAACCAACCCCCTTAATAGAAAATTTGAAACATAAACACTGAAATGTTAAATTTTAAAAAGGCCCTTTCTAAGGGTACCTTGCTTTAAAAATTTGGGACACAATCCAAAAGGGAATTAAGAAAAATTTAAAATTCTTTTTAAACCGTTTTTTCATCATTTCTCCCCAGTTAGTCCCAAAATTTGGGGTTTTTTTTTTTTCTAAAAACTTTTAAATTTTTTTGAAAATAACTTGAAGAACAGTTTTATTGGCGTGATCAATGGGGCCAAAGGTATGCAGTTTTTTAATAAAATGGGAACCTTTAAATTTTAAAGTTATTTGCAACAAAAAAACCATGAACATGGGGTTTGCCATTTTTTTGCCTTTTTTTTTGAAAAATAATTTTCTATATCTTAGAGCACTTAACAAAAATTTGAAATAAAACACGTGAAAGTTAAATATAAACCCTTTTTTTTAGCCCCCCTACCTTTTGGGCGGGGGGACTTTTCGGGCCCCTTTTGCCGTCGTGCTCGTTAGTCTCCGCTCAACAATTGCTTTGAACACCAACCCATTTTGCCCAAATCTTCATGAAATTTGGGTCAAGTTTGTCTACATGATACTCGGAGGGTTTAAAATTGGACAGGGGGGCAAAAACTGGGTCACCGGGCAAACCCTTAAAAAACCCTTGGGAACACCTAACCAAACATTTTTCCCCCCAAATCTTCATGAATCTTTAAATTGTTTGTCTATTAAATTCCCCTTTTGGGAAATTTGGGTCTTTGGGGGGAAAAAAAACTAGGTCACCAGGCAAATTTAAAAAACTTTTTTGAACACTTTTACACCACAGTTTTAGGCCTTCTTCATAAACGGGGCAAATGTTGTTTTACAGGATACCAATAAGTTTGAAATTGCGTCTTGGGGGGTAAAAACGGTTCACCCGGGCAAATTTTAAAAAACCTTTTTAACCATCTACTTGCCACTTTTTTGGCCCAATTTTCATGAAATTTGGGTCGGATTTTTTTACATGATATCTTATAAATTTTAAATTTGGGAATAATGGGGGTCAAAAACTATTCACCAACCAAAATCTTAGAAAAACTTTCTGAACAACCCTAAGGCCACTTTTTTAACCCAATCGCCCATGAAATTTTTAAAGGATGTTTGACTATATGATATCTGGGAGATTTTGAAATTGGGCGGGGGGCACTGGGTCACCATAAAATTTCAAAAAATTTTGGAACCCCTTTTCCACATTTAAACTCAATTTTCATGAATTTTGGTCGGGATTTTTGCCCTACATAATTCTCGGAAGTTCGAGTTTGGGTCATGGGGGGTAAAAAAATGGGTTCACTATTTAAAAATTTAAAAAAACCCATTGTAACACTCAAAAGGCCCCCCATTTTTGGCCCAATCTTTAAAAAATTTTATCGGGATTTTGGTTTTCATGTATCCAATGATTCAAAGGGGGTTTGGGTAAAAACATCACCGGGGAAAATTTTAAAAAACTTGCAACACCAGACCACATTTTACCCAATTTTAAATAAAAAAGATCGGGGTGTTTGTTTTCATATCTTATATTTTTCGAAAATGGGTAATTTCAACAACTAGGCATCATAAAACTTATCAAAACCGGGAAAAAACTCTACGGGCCACTTTTTTGCCCAATCTTAAAAATTTTATAAATTTTGGGGCTACAAATTCTTCAGGTTTAAAATTGGGCCGGGGGATAAAAAAATATCCCCAAAAGGTCAAATCAAGAAAACCCTTTGGGTTCCTCCTAAACCACAGTTTTAGCCCTTTTTTCAAAAGTTTTGGTCAAGTTTTCAATTAAATTTTAATGAGTTCGAAAATAGCCATAGAACAAAAACTGGGTCACCACCCAAATCTTAAAAAACCCTTTAAACTCTAACCTTTCTTTTTTTCCCATCAAAATTTTAAAATTTGAATTATTAAATTTATCCCTTTTTTTAAATTTTGGAAAAAAGCAAATTTCACATTGCCTTTGGGCCAATTAAAAAAATTTTAACTAAAAACAAAGAAACATACCCCTTTTGGAATGCAATACTTTAAAATTTAAATTAGTTATATGACATCACAATTTCCTCTTTTTTATTTAGGTTTCCCCTTTTCGGGCTATAAATTTGGGGGACAAATTTTTTTCAATTTTTAAAATTTTATTTCAAAAAACTCAATAAGATATCATTTGACAGGGTTTGCAGTCAAAAACCCTTTTTTTTGGCCAAACAAAAAAAGTTTTAGTTATTATTTTTATTTTATTTTTTTCCCAAAAAGGGGTTCTATTCCAATGGGTTTCCGACAGCCCTAGAAAAAGAAAATTTAATAGCTCATACCGGGGTGAAAAATTTTTAAATCTTTTAAATTGTCATTTCGTATACCTCAAACGTCAAAGTTGTCATTTGCTACGCCTTACACCTTCATTTTTTAGGGGTTTTTTCTGGGTTTTTTTTAAAAAATGGTTTATTACGTTTTTAATTTCCTTTATATACGTTTTCCCAGTTTCAAAAAAACAAATTGGGGGTTAAAAAACCAATTTCAACTTTCGACCTTAAAAAAAATTTTAATTTTGTTACTCCTTTTAACTAAAATCTCAAATTCACCCAAAAACCCCTTATTTTTCTTTAAATTTTCGGGGAATTTTAACCACATGGACTCATTTGACGCCCTAATGTTAATAAAAATTTTTTTTAAACAAATACAAAGGGTTTTTCAGCCCCGCCAAAAATTTTTTTGACCTTTTGGTTCAAATTTTTCTCTAAAGTGCAAATACACTCTTTCAAATACATTTTTTTCCGGAAAACCCAAAAGGTAAAGGGTCATTTTTAAATTATCGGTTTTTCCTTTGACCTTAATATCTCAAAAACAAACAACATTCTATCAGACAATATCTTTTTTATTATGTTTTCAACTCTTTCTGATAGAAAAATTTTTTTTTAAGATCCCCCCTTGAAAGGGCACGTAAGGGCAACAGCGGAAAAGGGCAGAAAACTCATTATCTCAAAAAAATTTTGTTTTTTAAAAATTTTCCCATTATGAAAAATTTTTATACCCAAAAAATTTTCCTTTTCAACGAAAATGCAGCTTTTAAAAATCCAAAAATTGTTTTTAAAAATATGGGTTTTTTAAAAAAATTTCCCAGAACAATTTTCATTTTTTTTGCATTTTTGGGGTTTTAACCCAAATAGTTAAAAAGCAGTTAGGAATATCCTTACATAAACATGTAAAATTTTGGGGAATTTAATGACCTTTCTAAGGGTACCCTCTTTTCTTTTTTTCCATAAATTTTAAGAAAGTTACATGAAAATAAAACTCATGCTAATAATCTTAAAAGTGTAAAGCGCAATTCAAACCAATCAATAAACTATTCTTTCTTATTTTTTAAAAACATATAAAAACTTTATTTTAAATTCCGAATAAAGCCCCCAAAATTAAAACATTTTAAAATTTTTAAAAAAGTTTTCATTTAATTTCAGATACCACGGGAAGTCAAATTTAAGGGATAAAATAGAATGTTAATTTTCTTTTGAGAAACTACGGGGCCAGTAAGAAACAAAAATACAACGTTTACCTTGCTATGTAGGCCCAATTAAATTTTAATTTTTCTTTTTTCCATATAATTTTCTTAGTAAAAAAATTCTATGTAAAAAATTTCATACTTTAAATTTTTTTTAAAAGTGCCCTTTTAAATTCTTTTTGATAAAGAAAAAAAAAGAAAAGGGTAAATAAAATTTTTTCGTTTTTTTAAAATAAACAACAGGGACAATTTTTTTATATTAAAAAAAGGGATACATTAAAAAAACAAAAGTTAGGTAGAACGCATAATTCTAAATAGGGAAATCGTTTTATACCACAGAAACGAAAATTTTGGGGATTTTGACTTGGGGTTTTTAAAAAATTTTTTTTGCTATCAGGTTTAAACTGAGTTGCGCGCAGAAAGCCCTTGTGGGTTTTGGGACAAACGAATCATTAAATTTTTCTCCCTTTCGGGAAAAAGGCCTAGGGGTTTTTGTTATTTTTTTTTATTTTTCTTTTTCTTTTTTTTTTCCCAAACTGACTTTAAATTTTAACCCTTTTGTTAAAGGGCCCCCGGGGCCATGAAATTTTTAGGCATATACTTATGCAAAAATTTTTGGGGGAAAACTATATTTTCATATCCTATACTCAATAACGTCACTTTAAAAATTTTCTCCCAAAATTTGTACGCGGCCCTACGCCATTGTTTGTAAAGTGATTTTCATAAAATTTTCACGATTGTTTTTTTAATTTTCCTATTGTGCCCCCGGGGGCTTTTTTCAAAATTTTCCGAAATCCATGGTTTTTAAGCGAATCCAAGTTCAACCAAGGCTAAATTTTTTAAATGCTTAAAAACTCCTATTTAAAAAGAAAAGTGATATTTGGTCATAAAAGGGGTCCTAAGATCTTAAACTTTTTGTAAAATAAATTCATATATTCACGTAATCATTATTTTGATAATGTTTTTTCTAATTTTTAACAAAGTTTTTCTATATTTGAAATTTCAAGGGGCAATAAAAATTTTAATACACATGCTTCAATCCTGAAGTTTGATTTTTTATGATTTTCAAAATCCTATAACTATAATCACACTTGAAATTCAAAAAAAAGTTTGAAACCTCCAGAGCCATTTTTTATAACCCGATTTTCACAAATTTTCACAGAATTTAAATTAATTCATTGTGCACCCCGGTGCCCTTTTTTTCAAAATTCGAAAATCCAATTCATAGCATTAAAAATTTCAACCAATCAAAATTTTTTCAAATTCTTAAAAAATTCATCCTTTTTTGGATAAAAATTTTTTGGGGCAGATTAGGTTTTGGGGAGCCTTAAAATTTTGTGAAAATAAAAGATATACTCACTGACGCCCTTTTTTAAAATTAAATTTTCAATTTTCAAAAAGTTTTATTTCATATTTTAAAATTTTTCAAAGGGGCAAAAAAATTTTTAATGCCCATGCTTCAGTTTCTAAAATTTTTCGATTTAAAATTTTTTCCAAAGCCTAGACGTCATATACTCACATTTAAATTGACTACGAAATTTGGGTACAGGGTCCAACCAATTTTTAAAGGGGCCATTTTCATAAAATTTTCAGAGAATGTGAATATTAAGTTCAAATTTGTGCATCTCTGCCCGTTTTTCAAAATTCAAAAAGTCCAGGGTTTCTTTAGCAAATTTAAAATTTTCGAACCAAATTTTGAAATTTTTTAAAATTTTAAAAATTGGGTCCTTTTTAATAAAAAGTGATTTTTGGGGCAGATTATCTCTAAAGTTTTAAACATTTTTAAAAAAAACTCATATACCCCACTTGACGCATTATAAAAATTTTTCAATAAAACAAGATATTTCTAATGTTAAAATTTTGTCAAAACAATGAAAATTTTAATTTGACAAATGTTTCAGAACTGAAATTTCGTTTCAATGATTTTCAAACCCTATGACTCATATGACTCACTTTTGGGAATTACTACAAATTTGTACACAACCAGAGCCATTATTAAGGGGCCTTTTTCATAAAATTTTTCCAGAATGGTATTTTTACTTTCTTTTTTGTGAAAACCGGGTGTCCGTTTTTCAAAATTCAAAAGTCCCAACACTATGGGGGAAAAAATTTCCCAAACCCAAGGAAAGTAAATTTTTTAAAATTGCTTAAAAAAACTTGTCCATTTGAGATAAAAATTTAAAATTTTGGTTATTGGGGAGTCTCGGGGTGCCTTAAAAAATTAAAAGTAAAATTTG
>CM037783.1:37775501-37810878 GCA_021229015.1 Solen grandis | reverse complement strand
ATGAATGTTTTTGGGGATATCAAGTAGGAACGAAAGGAGATCGGGGCGAAACACAATTTAAAGCGCGTTATTGTTTTGAAATTGACGATATTTTATTGGCTTTCATACCTATTTAACCAGTGTTTAGACGCAAAAGCATGCAGATAACCTTATAAACTCTTTTGGAGCCAATGTAATGAAAACTATTCGTGAAAAACCTTTTAATAAGGATTGTTATTGTTTCGGATGTCTCGCCTTCACTACACTTCGTAATGTGCACATAAGAAAACAGCATGGTGTGAGACAATGTCTTGGAAGACATGTACGTAACTCATTCAAGATTTATTTTTACTTGAATATATCAAACTTTACTATTGCAAAACTGTACCAATTTCAGTTCTATAAATATGCCGTTTCTTATTGTGGCAAAGCTTAGGTTTGGAAATATTTTAAAATATAAAAAAGCGGCATATTTATAGAACAGATTTTGGTTATTTGCATTGAATATATATCTACTTGTTAAAAACAATCACTTTGATGCAGATTTTTCTTTGCATAGCAACCCATTTTTGACAGGCAATGGTGCATCTGGTACCAATTTTATATATCCTTGAGTGACCAAAACTGCGCCCCTCAAAGATTAAATTAGGAAATGCAACATAAATACATAGAATAAAAACTGTTCATGTACCAATTAATTCTATCAAATTCACATCGATACCCCCAAAACATTTCTTTTTTACATAATTATTCACTCGAAAATAACATTTAATACATACAAGTCAAATATTATGCCATCATTTTGTGTGGTCCTAACTCCGCCCCCTAGGTGACGTCATAGCAGTTGCAACTTGTACACATATGACTTCCATTTATAAATATGTAAATACAGCAGATGGAATTTCCGAGATTCTTTTATTTTAAAAAATTGAGTGAAAAAGGGCCATTCTGTGTGGAAATCATTTTGTATTAAGAAAAAACACATTAACAGAGAGATCGAGATAAAATTTGCAATATTTATCAGTTGAATCAAAATTTCGCACAAAAATCATCTGAGTTTATTTACAGAAACATAATAAAAAAATCTCACAGTCGCTTACGTGTGTGATAAAATCTAGCGAGACTACAATAAAAAAAAGAAGGTGGTGGAGTTAGGACAGGGACGCAGTTAGGACCTCCGATGATATTTTTAGTTAGATGCGGTCACCAGAGGAAGTGCCCAGGCTGAGGTTCAAACCCCAGACCTCCCAAATGCAAAAGACACTCTACCACTGAGCCATTATGCCAAGTAACATAGCAGTTTTTCCTCTGTATTATAAATTTGGGGATGAATTTCTTTTTGGCAGGGACCGTCCCTTGTGGCTGGGTGGTTAGAGTGTCCACCTTGAGAGTTAGAGGTCATGGGTTCTGTTAGTTTGATCCCTGGCTATGATATACCAATGTCATCAGAAATAGTACTGGTATAGCTCCCTTGCTTGGACCTCAGAGTATAAGGGTAGTTCCAGGACTGGTTGGCTCGGTGTCAGGATAATGTACAGGGTGTGGTTTCATGCCACATATCTGTCGGTGTGATACTGAAGTGTTGCAGCAATATGTCTGACTCAGGTATTAATGACTGAATTACTGTCAGTTGGACATTAAACCCAACAAATCAACAAACTTTTTGGCAGGTGAGAAATCAGTATCAGTGAGAATATTGTTCAGTTTTACTGGGAACCATGATCAAGCAGTCCCATGTTTAAAATATAAGGCAAAAAATATCATGGTGAGAAAAAATGTGCAGCTTTACTGGGATTTCAAACTTGATTTCAAACTCGAGGCTTATCGCTTACAGGGCTGATTCTCTACTGTTTACTGACAGAGCTTCCTTGTTGCTTATACACATTACCCTATGAATTGTTAGAAAAATGGTACTTTGACATAATGTATTTGAAAATTCATTTTTTAGAAATGATACCTGTATGGGGTTTTTAAAAAATTCAGTTTAAAACCCTTTAATTTATTTACCCAAAATTTGTCACTTTATGTAGAACCCCATGTTTTTAGTTTGATTGGTTCATTTATATATGAGGGTTACTATTGGGTGTATCAAAAATATCAAATCAATAATTTTTTCTATTGCCCTTAACTTGTTTTTTGGGGGTATTTTTGGGTTTCTGGGGCCCCAAATTATCGCAGGGTTGGTTTGAGCTTTTTTGCCCAGGTGACCAGGATGTGTTTATTCGGAGGTCTGGTAAAAGGAACACTAAGGGGTTTTGCTGTTTTTCATTTTTTGTTATGGCAAAAAAAGCTTTTTTAAGGGGTGTTGGGGATTTTTTTTCTAAAAACAAAAAACCAACCATGATAAGGGGGGTGGGCCGAAAATT
Organism: Solen grandis; assembly: GCA_021229015.1. Classification (NCBI taxonomy): domain Eukaryota; kingdom Metazoa; phylum Mollusca; class Bivalvia; order Adapedonta; family Solenidae; genus Solen; species Solen grandis. The sequence goes on along the minus strand of CM037783.1, from coordinate 37,808,533 downwards.
TAAAAAGCCTTAAAACCGGGGGTTTCTGGTTCCCTTTTAAGACGGGGGCCCCTTTTCCTTCTGCAGGCAAACCCCCACAGGGTCCTTTTTTCAGCAAAAAAACAGGCTTTCCAAAAAAAAAAAAAAACTTCCTGTTTTCTTTTGTCCTTTTTTCATTGTTAAAAAATTTTTCAATTAAAAAAAATTAACTTTGTTTTGAAAAAAGTTTTTTAGGGGCCCTTTAAAAAAACAAATTTAAAACTTCTGAAGTTTAAAAATTAATTTTTTTTCCAATGCCCTTTTCTCCCAGTTTTTAAAACACCCTTTTTCCCCCAAACCTGGTTTGTTTTTTTCATTTTTTTTTCAAAAAAGTGTTTGTTTAAAAAATTTAAAAAAAACAAGAAAATTTTTAATTCCCCCTGTGGTTTTTTTTAAATTTAAAGTTTTCCCCCATTAAAAATTTTAAAACCCAACAAATATGAATAGTTTAATTTTTTTCAGGTGGGGGATCGATTGGGGGGAAATTTGTGTGAGGCTTAAAAGGAAACGATAGAACAAAAACTAGGGGCACCTGCTGTTTAAAATGGCATGGCCTTACCAAACGGGTTTGTCAGGTCTTTGGGAAAGTGTGTCTTCCATGGGGAAAAAAACAAAGGAAAAGTAATTTTTTTAAAACCAAAGGCTTGGTTTGATTTTGTTTGATGTTACACAAGTAGTACAAGTGGTCATTGTTTATGAAAATTTTCAGAAAGATGGCGGGAATGTAGGGAAAACGGGGGTTTTGGGTTGGGTTTGAATATAATTTCAACATTTAAATTTTAATTTTTTCTTTAAATTTAAAAAGACCAAAAATTTGATAAAATGTATTTACCATAGCTGCTTTTTTTGTCTTTTTCTTTGAAGCTAAAAACAGTGTTTTTTTTTTAATTAAAACATGCCAAAAAATTTATGGACCCCAAAACAAGCCCAGGGGGGTTTTTTATATTTCATTGAACATTTAAAACAAAACAGGGCAGTAATTATTTTAGGGCCCCTTTAAAATTTTGATGAAAAATTTGCGAAAATTGAGGGTTTTGTTTTGCTTCTTTTTTAAAAAGATGAAGCAATCTTTCCCGGGTTTTTTCAAGATACTATGTCACTACATTTTGTTAAAGGGGCCCTTAAATTGAAGGTTATTAGTGGCCATGCTCTAACTTGAAAACAGGGCCCCAATCTTTCCCCGGTTTTGCCCTTTTTGAAAAGGTTTAATAAAAAACCAGAAATTTCCCAGACACCCAGGAAATGGTCCTTGAATTAATACAATTGCGGGACGGGCCTTTATTTTGCAAAAAAGCATGTTTAACATATGAATTAAAGTACCTACAAAAATGAGTCAAAAAAATTTTAGATGTCAGTAAAAATTTAAAAAAACTTAAAGTAGGAAAAAGCAATGAAAAAAATTTAAATTGAATTTTTTCCCATGCTAATAATTGCTATTTTTTTAAACTGACTTTTTGGCTTGTTTTGTGGGGTTTTAATTTGTGGGGGAAAACCCCAAAGAAATAAAATTCTTGTTGATAGATATTTATGTATAGTGTTTGGGGCCCATATTAAAGTTTTTGGTTAATTTGGTTTTAAAAAACCTGCTGTGTGTGGCTTGCCATAATTTTTTTTACTTTTCGTAAATTTTTGGAAAAAAATTTTTCTTTTTTTTTTACATTGGGGAAAGAGAAAAAAGATGCTTATAAAGGGCCCTTCCCAAAAAGGAAAAAAAAAAAAAAAGCCCTGTCTTAAAAAAGCCTTTTTTTTTTAAAAATGCCCTTTTTAAAGCTTGTTAAATAGGACTTTTTTGGTTTTTAAAATTTTTTATATATTTTAGGTATTATTTCAGCCCCATTAAAGAAAGGGGGCCCGTTTTCTCCCCAAAGCAAATTGAAGCTGATTGGAGACAGGGAAATCGGCGTTTGAAAAAAACGTACAGGGGAAAGGGGGGGCCTACAAATGTCGGGTTTAGGCGGGTTTTGGGAAAGGTTTTTGGGTCACCATTTTTAAAAAATATTTGTTTTAAATGGGTTTTTAAAATTGTTTTATGTATTATATTTCCGGGTTTTAGAGGGTGTAAACTTGCCGTTTACCCTTTGTTATTTTCCCCGGGTGGTGTGTTATTGTGATCAGTCAGTCTGTCATGTAAGCGGGGGTGCATCTTTGCAATTCACTTTGTAAAAACATCTCCTTTTATAAAAAATTGGGCATAAAAAATCTTTGGATATTTCTTCAAAAGGTTGCAAAAAAAAACCCCCCCTTTGCAAAGGTATTTGCCTTGGAAACCCAAAAGAATTGCAATCATTTTCAAACTTATAGTCAGTGTCAGTCGGGAAGTCCCAGTTATGGTTAATAAGGGACCCTTTTAAAGGAGTTTTTTGCTCTTAAATTTTTTTAAAATGGCAGTTTCCCCTTTTGGGTTTTTCACTTTGGGTTTTCACTAGTAGCCACATTTATAAAGAAATTTCTTTATCAAATTTTGTCAAAATTCTTAATGCCCTTTGATTTGTATAAAAAAGGGGGAAACACGAAATTTTCAAGAATAACACTGTTAACTTTGCACTTGTAATCAGTTCTTACTTAAAAACCAATAATGTTGGTGTAAATACCAATAAAAAATTTTAAAAGGAAAATTTATAGTAAAATAATAAATTTTCCCAAGTATAAAGAAAAATGGAATACCGTATTTTTCCCCCTTCTTTGATTTTTTTGCCATTCCCGGGGAAGTATTATAGGCCAAAACCCTTTCCCAAAATTAAGTTTCTTTTGGATTTAAGGGTTAAAACCATGGGTTTTCTAAAATTATTGGGTTTAATTTTTGGGTTTTACCAAAAATAAAAAAACGGGGTTTATTAAAAAATTGCCCTTTTGAAAATTAAAGCAATTTTTTTTAATTAAATTTTTTGGTTTGCCAAAAAAAGGGGTTTATATTATTTTTTGAAAAATTACCTTTAAATAATAAAAAATTTGGATTTAAAAAAAATTTTTTTTGGTAAAAATTTTTAAAAATTTTTTTTTTAAAAAAAAGTTCCACCCCCTTGGGTTTTCCCCCTTTTTTATAAAAAAAACCCAAAAAAAAGGGGGTTGAAAAAAATAAATAAGGTAAAAAAAAAATTTGTTTTGTTTAAAAGGGTTTTTGAAAAATTTAATTTTTTTTGGCCTTTTTTTTTAAAATTCAGGGGTTGGCTTGTTTGGAATATTTTTTGTTTCATTTTTTAAAATAAATCAAAAATCCCCCAGGTTTGGGAAACCCCCCTTGTGGTATAAAAAATTTATTTTTAAGTCTCTTTTTTGTTTTTGGGCCAGTTTAGGGGGATGGACAAATTATTTTTGTACTAAAAGGCCAATGTTGTTGGATTTTTTAATACCAATTGTCCTTTAAAACTTAAATTTTTTTTCCCCTTTTTAATTTTTGTTTGGTCTTTTAGAAATACCCTTTATTTTTTGCCTTAAACCCCCCCTCAAAGGGCCATTTTGAGTAATATCCCAAAAAACCTTGTCTGGGGAAAACAAGTTCTTTTTCCCTTTAATTTAAAAAACCCTTCATTTTTCCGCCAATGAGACCACGAAACCTAAAGGTCGGGGCCTGGGATTTTAAAATTCCGGGCCTTGTCGGTTTTTTAAAGTTTTTTTCCCCCTTTAAGTCCCCTTCATGGGTTTTTCATGAAGGAAAGGGTTAACCCCCAAAAAGGTTCGGGGGTCAAAAAAGGAAAAATTTTCCCAAACCTTGCCAGGGGTAATTTAAAAGTTTTTTGATTTTAAGTTAAATTTTTTTTTCCATGATTTAAAAATTGATTAAATGATTTTTTTCAAAAACCTTTAAGGTAAGGGAAAAAGGTTTTTTGTATTTTTTATAAAAATTGGTTTTTCCCCAAAAATTTTTAAACCCTTTTTTTCAAAAAAATTTTGGTTTTTAAAATTAATATTTTTTGGGTTTTCACCTAAAAGGAAGTTCCAAAACATTTAAAACTTTATTTTGTTTTGAATAATTTATTTTTTTTTACTTTAACCCTCCCCCTTGTTTTGAAAATTTAAAGGAAAAATTGGGGAAATTTTAAATTTTTATTTTTTCTTTTTACTTTAAGGGCCTTTCCCTAAAATTTTTAAAAATTTCCTTTTGTTCCTTTTTTAAATTTATAAATTTATTAATTTTAGAAATTTAAATTTTCATAAATTTTAATTTTTGATTTTTTTTTTTTTTTTTTTTTTTGGGGGAAAATTATAAGGAACCCTTTAAAAAAAGGGGTTAACATTTTTGGGAAAAGGGGGGGCCAATATTTTCCCCAAAATTTTTTTACTCAATTTCCCTTAAAGGAATGGATTTTTGCAACTTTCAAATTTTAAAAAAAATTTTTATAATTTTTTTTTCCGCGGATTTTGTTTGGTTTAAATTATTTTTTAACCAAAAAAATTTTAAAAAAAGATTTTAGTTTCCTTTTTTAAAAAAAAAATTTAATTGAAAATTTTTTTGGGTTTTTTCCTTAAAAACAGGTTCCATTTTTTTTTAAAGAAAATTTCCCAAATCCTTAAAAAAAAGGTTCCCTTTGGGGAATTTTCAAATTTAACGGAAAAATTTAAAATTTTTTAAATTGAAAAGAACCCCCACTTTTTAACCCCTTGGGTTTTAAAATAATAAAAAAAAAAATTTAAAAATGTAATAGAATAGGGTTAAATTAAACCATTTTTTTTGAAAGTTTCATTTTAAAATGGGTTGTTTGTTTAAAAAATTTGGGGTTTTTTTAAATTTTAACCCTTTTAAAGGGATTTGAACCTTTTTTGGAAAAACAATTAATTAAAACCCCTCATGCCTTTGTCACGGAAACCTTGGGGCCCAAAATTTTTTAAAGCCCTATACAAAGCTATTTTGTTTTGAGGAAAATTTTTTATGTTTGGTTGGGGTGGGACCATTTAAATTAAATTTTCTTTCTCTTAATGCATTTTTTTTTTGAAAAATAACCCCAAAAAAATCTTTTTTTGACTTAACCTTTGAAAAAAGAAAAAATTGAAAAGCTTACATTTTTGGCTAATTTTAAAAAAGTGAGTTTAAAAATTTAAATTATTAAAAATTTACTTTAAATTTTCCAAGAAGTTTTTTTAAAAAAACCCATTTGGGGTTAATGAATTTAAGATTTTTCGGGAAAAAATTTAAAAGGGACCGGGAAATTTTAAAATTTTTTTAAAATTGGGGAATTTATTAAAAATTGGCGGGTTGCTTCCGGAAAATCCCTTAAATTTTGGCATTGGGAATCTTTTTGGGTTAAATTGGCAAACACTTTTTAAAATGTTTATTTTTTAAATTTTTTTTAAGGGGAAAAATTGAAAATTTAAATTTTTTCCCCACACCAATTTTTTTAAAAAAAGGGAAACTTATGTTATTTTGGGAAAATTTTTAGTTTTAAAAAAGTCTTAACCAAAAATCTTTAACCCTTGGGGATTTGAAAATTTTGGGAAGTTTATTTTAAAGTTTTAAAACCCCTTGGGTTTTCCCCTTTTTTAAGTTAATTTTTTAAGGAAAAAAAATTTAAAAAAGGGTTCCCCTAATTTGGTTTTTTTCTTTAAAAACCCCCGGCCATTTTTAGAAGTTTTTGGTTCAAAAAAGGGTTGATTTTAAATTTAAAATATTTGGGGTTTTTTTGGGGGATCCTAATTTCCCCATTTTAAATTTTACAAAATAAAATCATGGGTTTAACTTTGGTTAAAAATTTCCAACCTTTTCCCCACCCCCTTTTTAACCCCCCGTTTCCCTGGCCCCCAAAGAAAATTTTTTCCTTAGAAAAAAAAAATTTTCCCCCAAATTTTATCAGGTTAATTCTTAAAATTTTGCCGGGAAAATTTGAAAAAACCAAGATTTTAGTTTTTAATAAAATTGTTTTTATAGGGGGTAAAACCTTTTTTTTTTTTCCCAAAATGCCAAATTTGTTTTTCTTGGAAATTGTTTCAATTTTGTGGTTTTCTTTTTTTTTTTTTATTTTTTTTAATCCTTTTTTTCCCAAATATATTGTTTTAAAAACCACCAAAAAGGTTTTTGGGGAGTTGGGTTTTGGATTTTGACAAACATTTTTAAAGGAAAAAAAAAAAGGGTGGAAAATTATTTTCCAAAAAAAAATAATTTTGGGGATTCCCTTAAGTTTGTTTTCCCCTTATTTTCCAGTTTTTGAAAAAATTATGAGAAAAAGCTTAACTGTTTTTTCGTAAAATACAAAATTTTAAAAAAGAAAGAAGAGGTTTTCCAAAATTTTAAAGGGAAAATTTCCCCATAAATGATTTTTTTTAAGGCCCTTGTAAAACCTTCAAATTTTTAAAATTATTTTAAAATTAAGCAGTTTGGGGTATTTGTTTTAACTTATTTGTCTTCGGGGTTTGGGGGAAGGGAGTTTAAAAAAGGTAAATAATAAAAGAACCCTTAATTGAAGGGTTTTGGAAAATTTTGGTGGGGGTTTATCTTAAAAGGAAATTTTTTGGGTTTTTCAATTTTTAAGTTTAAAATTTTGGGGGAAGGAAAAATCATTTGGTTGGAAAACCGAAAACCCCCTGGTTGTTCTTTTTCTTCTGTCTTTTTTACGGTGGAATGACTTTATTTAAAAGGGGGGCTTAGAGGGGATTGGGTGGGGATTCCAAAGGGTTCCCCTCTGTACTCTACAAATTTTAAACTTTTTTTTTCCGGGTCCAAAGGGTGTAGGCACCAAATATTTCCCAAAAAAAAAACCCAGAGGGCCTGGGTTTATTTTCCCTTGAAAAAAAATTTTAAATTTTTCAACAGTGTTTTGCTTTTTCCTCGGGAAAACCTGAAAAATCAAACCCCAAAAACCCTTTTTTAATTTTAAAAAAAAGGGAAATTTTTTTTCAGCCCAAAACCAGAAATTTTTTCCTTAACCCCCCAGGGTTTTTTAATTTTTGGTTTTTTAATTTTTTTTAAATTACAAGGTCAGAATTTGAATTTTGAAAACCTTTTCCTTTGTTTTTGGGGAAGGGGAAAGTTGCCCAACCCCCCTTTTTTTGGGGAAAAATTTAAAATCCCCAAACGGAAAAATAATTTATTTTAAAAATTTTTTGGGAATATGTGTTTTTTTTTCCCCCTTAAAAAATTTTGTTAGGCCCCTCATTTTTTGGTTAATAAAAGGAAAAACCTTTAAAAGTCAAAAAGGGTTTAACTCGGGAAACCACTGCATGTTTTAGTTTCCCAACATAAGGGCCCTTTTCCAAAATTTTTTCATTTAATTTATTTGTTTAAAATTTTTTTGTTGGGGTTTGTTAAGGAAAACCCAAATAACCCCAAAAAGACCAAAATATTCAAAGAACCTGTTCTTTAAAACGGGTTGGGTAAAAAAATCCACGGTGGCGGTTTTGGGTGGGTTTTTAAATTTTTTTTACGGTTTTTTGGGGAATTTAGATTTCCATAATTTTAATTTTTCCCAGGTTTTTTTACCCCGGGAAATAAAATGGTTAAAGGGGGTTGGGGGGGGGGGGGAAGCATTATTGGGAAAATTTTCATTCTCTGAAGGTTTGCCCTTTCCCCAAATTTTCCCAAATTGATGGGCTTTATTTTTCGGCCTTGTTAAAAAACCAAACCAAAGGTCCTAGGTGCCCGGGAAGGCCCAATGGATAAAAAATTGTAAAATCAAAAAAATTGTTTTAAATTTTTAACAAATTTTTCCAATTTACCCACCATTAAATTTAAAAATTTTTTTACAAGAAAAAAGGGGGTCCTGAAAAAGGAATTTGGCCTTAAACTTAAATTAGGGGCAGGGGGTTTGTGGAAAAACGTCTTTTTTCCGAAATGGGGAAATCCTTATTTTTTTTGGGGAAGCGAAAAACCCCAAAAAAAGTCATTAAATTTTTTGGGAAATACCCCCCCTTTTTTTTTGGCGTTAGGATAATATGGATTTCCAAATCCATTGTTACCTTGTATTCAGGGTTAAAAAATTTAAGGAAAAAAAAGGTTTTTTTTGGGTTTTTTTTGCCCCTTAGGCAAAAACGAAAATGGGGGTTGAGGTTTTACCCCTTTTGCCGGGAAACTTTTTTTTTTGGGGGGTTTTCGAAAAATTTTTGGGTTAAAAAAAATTTTTCCTAAAGGGATTTTGGAAATTTAAAAAAAAATTTAAGAATGGTTTTGGGAATAAAACCCCAATTAATTTTTATTTTTTTATGGGGGTCCATTGTTTTAATTTTGGCCCAAAACCTAAAAAAAATTTTTTTAAATTTCAAATTTTGTAAAATCTTTTTGCAAAATAAAAAGGGCCAAATTTAAAGAAAAATTTTTTGTTTTAACCTTATAAAAAAAGATTTTCAAAAATATACCCTTTTTGAAGGGAAAAATTTTGGGGCCCGGGGCCCGGGTTTTCCTGGTTTTGGGAAAATTTTAAAAATTCTTTTTTTTCTTCCCCAAAAGGTTTTTTTAAAAAGTTTTTGGAAAAATTTTTTTATTTTCCATTTCTTATGGGCACAAAAACCAAAAAATTTTTTGTAAAATCATGTTTTGGTGTTTAAAGGGCCCCCACCTTTGGGGCATTGTTTTAAACTAGATTTATAAATTTTTTTTAATTTATTTTTTTTCCATAAGGAAAAAGGGCCCTAGAGCTTTAGGAAATTTGGGTTAAAAAAAAATCTTTTTTAGGGCCCCTTAAAGATTTTTTTAAAAAATTTTATGAAGGGGTTTTAAAGGGGGTTTTTGAAAAATGCCCCCCCCAATTTCCCAAAGTTTTCCCTCGGATTAAATTTTAGGAAAAATCTTTTTTAAAAATTTTCCCTTTTTGGGAATCCTCCTGATTTTTAGATTTTTTTCTTTCTTTTTTTCCCATAAAAATTGTTCAAATTCAAGCCAAGGGGGAAAAGGCCCCATCCGGGGGAACGTTTTCTTTAATTAAAAAAAAATCTTTTAAAAATTTTCCCTTATTTTTCAATGGGTTTAAACCCAATTTTTGGGTTTGTTGAGGATTAAATGGTTTCCTTTACAAAATTTTAAAATTTCCCTTACGGTGAAAGGGGGCCCCTTGGGTTCCATTTTCCAAAAACCCTTGGGGAGCTTTTGGGATTTGGGTGAGCGGGGGTTAAATGTTTTAAAATTTTAATTTATATCCCCCTTTGGCCCGGTTTAAAAACCTTGACTTTCATTATCCCAATTGGTCTAGGTTGAGCGTTTTTTTTAAAAAGGGAAAAAAGGGTTTTTTTTTATTTTTGGATCTTTTGTTTTTCAATTTTGTTTTAGTTTCATTTTGGCGAGAAGAATTATTTCAAAAGGGGGCCTGTAATAAACGAAAAAACCCACCTAAATAAGAAAACCCCCCATAAAAAAACGATAAAAAACCCCCTTTAAAAAAGTAAACACCACCTTTAATAAATGTTAAATCCCCACCTTAAAAAAAATTTAAACACCCCCAAAATCCCCCCCCTAATAACAATAAACCCACCTTAAAACCCCCCTAAAAAACAACCACCTAAAATAAAGAAAAAACACCACCTGTAAAAAAGTAAACCACCTTTAAAAAGAAAAACCCACCACCGGGAATAAATGAAAAAACCCCCCTAAAAATAAACTTTAAAAACCCCCTTAAAAAAACAACCCCCCATTAAAAAACGAAAAACCCACCTAAAATTAAAGTTAAAAAACCACCTTAATAAACTAAAACCCCCTTTAAAATTAAAGAAAAACCCCAACCTGTAATAAAAGGTAAACCCCACCTATAAAAAACGAAAAAACCCCACCTTTAATAAATTTTTTAAACACCCTTTTTGCTAAAACAAAACATTTTAATAAACGTTTTAAAACACCACCCTGTAAAAAATTTGTTTTAAACCCCACCTTTTATAATTTTTTGTAAAACCCAATTGGGGTTAAAAAAAAAAAAAACATTTTTCCTGTTTTTTAAAACATTGGTCTTTAACCTTTTAATAAGGAAATAAAATCCTTTATAATAAAGGAAAACACAACTGTTTTAAAATCGATTAAAAAAAACCCCTTATTTAAAAGGATAAAAAAAATTTACTTTCTTTTTTAATAAAACAAAAATAAACCCACCTTTTTAAAATTAAACCTTTTTATTTTTTGGAAAAAATTTAAATTTTTTGTTAAAACCATTTTAAAAAGTTTAAACACCAAAAATGTTAAGGGGAATTTTTTGTGTTTGGGGGGTTTGCCCCTCTTTTTTCTTTTTTTAACATTTATAAAAAAAAATCATTTTTTAAGCACTTGTTTTATCCGGGAGGCCATCAAAAATTTTTCGGGGAAAAAGGCCCAAAGGTTTGGGGGAAAATGTTTTAATTTTTTGGGGTTTATTTTTTTGGGGAAAAATTACCCCAAAAAGTTTTGGGTTTTGGGTGAAAAAATCAAAATATTTTCAAATTTAAATTTTTAAAAGGGGCATTGGGCAGGGAAAACACGGGTTTGATGGGGGACTAGGAAAGGGGGGGTTTTCGGTTTTGCATTGGGATTTTCTTTTTAAGGGGAACCAAGGACGAGTTCGAATTAAAAAAATTTGCAGTTTGGGTATTTTCCCTTTAAAATTTTTAAAATAATGGCATTAATTAAGGTTTAAAGTTTGACAGCTTTTTTCAAAAAATTGCCTTAAATTTAAAAACCAGGGTTTGAAAAAAAGGCGTCTTGGCCCAAAAATTTTTTCAAATTTGGGGGTTTATAATTTTTTTGGATAAAAAGGTTTTTTTTTGGGGCCTTTTAAAAAAGGCTTTAAAATTATTTAACCCCCCCCTTTCAAAATAGATCATTTTGACGCACTCAATGGGTTTATCCAAAAAACCTAAACTGCAGAAAAAACCACATTTAAAACCTTTTTCCCAATTTTTAAATTTACAATACCCCTCTTTTCCAGACACTGGGGAGCAGCAAACGGGCAAAAAACTGATCAGCCTGGGGTTTTAACTGCAGGTGATCGGGTTTTTTATGTTTTTCGAAAGGTTTTTTCCCAGGGTTTTCCTCTATGAGGGAAAGGGAATTATTCCCTAAGTTTTTGGGTTGAAACAGAACGGGACACTCATATTTCTTGACCCATTCAAAGTACGGGGTTTTTGGGTAAAGTCCCAGTTTTGTTTTACAATTTCTAGGTGTTTTTGCTTTTTTTTGGGTTTGTCAACCGGGGAAACCCTTGCAAGCTGTGTTGTCTTTGGTGCCCCAAGATTGACGTCAAAATATGTCCAAACCTTTAAACTACAGAAGGTTTTTATGTAATTCAAAGATCATCTAAAATGGGGGCCCTTTTTTTTGTATATAGAAAAAATTTGAAAGTAAAAGCAAAAAGTCCCTTTTCCCTTTGGGATACGCAGCAGCCTTGGGTTTTAAAGGGACATTGGCCATCCTTTGGTTTAAATTCAGAATTGTTTCAATACTTTCCCAAACTTTTAACCTGGTAGTAAACTGAAAAATATTTCCCATAAAGTTGTCCCTTTTAGTACTGTTTCGGGCCCTACCTATTTGTAGGACCCCAAAAATTAAAGGGGCCTCGGCTTTGTTTTGTTTATAGTGTGTGAAGGCTGATTTTAAACCTGCCCCCTTTAAAGTTTAAATTTTCACATTGCCCCATTGCCATGAAGAGAAAATTGGGTTCTTTCAAAGGAAGACCAATTTAAACAGAAAGCAATTAAATTAGAATGTGATATGGGAATCAAAAACATAATTTTGAAAATTGACATTTAAAACAAAAATTTAATAAAACAAGAAACTGTGAAAGGTGGAGAAGTGGTAGCTTTCTGAATGAGGTATCCATATGTTTTTAAAAATTAAAAAAAAAAACCCAAGTACAGACATGATGACAGCTTGTACCCAAAGGAAACTGCAAGTGGACTCCCTTAATTGTAAATTTTGGGTTTATTGATAATTTTGATCCCGGAAAATCTTTGATCCAGATCCAAAAAATTACCCTTTAAAAACAGACACTCTTATTGCAAAAAGCTTGCCCAGAAGCAAACAAAAAAGAAGAGTGTAAAAAGGTTTTGGGAAAATTACGGAAAATTTGGGAAAAGGGTGTTTTTACAAAAGGAAGTGGTGAGACCTAGACCATTTTTTTTGGTTTGGGCAACCAAAAATTCAAAATACACCCCAAGCTTGTTTTAAAGGCTGCTCAATCAGTTGGGATTTTCAAAAAAAGGGAGGCTTTGTTTATTTAAGGGAAAAATAAATTTAAACCTGCAGGTTAGAAAAGAGTCATGATCAGCCCGGGCCCGGGGAAACAGGGTTGTCTAATGTCTTTTTTAGGGGTTACAGGTCCCTCAGAAATTTTAAAATGTATAAAAGAAAAGAATCTAATAAGTGAGAAGTAAAAAAAAAATTTTATCTGAGTTTCCCACAGCAGGAAGGTAAAGTTAGTGGGGGTTTAACAGTGAAAAAAGGGAACCCAAGTGGGGATATTTAATGTTAAAGATTTTGGGGGTTTACAGTGTTGCAGAGTGGACAGGGGAACCCCTGGAAAATACGGGAAACAGTAGGGGAATGGAAGAACATTTAAAGGGTTTTTGAACGGGACACTGGGGAAAAAGAAGCTGGGAGGAGAAAGGGAAAGGGTTTTAGAGAATAAAGTGACATTTAAGGTTAAAACGGGGATCAAGGTTGAAGTTGAGTTTACAGTTTTGGCAGAGTGGAAGGGGAAACCCTTTTGGGAAATTTAAAAGGAACAGTAGAGGATGTAGAGCGAAAAGGTTAAACAAGTTATAGAGGAAAAGAAGCTAAAGGAGGGCACAGGAAGGGTTAAAGAAAGAAAGTGCACTAATGGTTGAACGGGGGACACCCCGGAAATGTTTTTGGAGTTTGGGAAAGGTGGCAATTAAAAAGGAACAGTAAAACCTTTTGTAATTTAAAGTTTTTTTTTTTTTTTTCAGGAATGTTGAAAAGATAAAGACGGGCAATAGTTTACAGTTTTTCTGTGTTTTGTGTGCAAAAATTCATGCCCTGGTGTAACTTTGTTATGTAGGGGCTGCTTTTTGAAATAACTTGGAAAAGTGATCCTTGGGGACAAGACGATGCAAACAAAAACCCGGGTTGCTAGTTTAAAGATCAGGTAAGCATCAGTTGACCTTAAAATCTTGCCCCATTTCGAACTTTGGTTTGTTTGGGTTTCCTTTTAAGCTAAAAACATTTTTTGAAAAGGAGAGTTTTTCAAACCCCCCGGGAGTTTTGGGGAATTGCTGAAACGTTTAAAAGTTTTGTATCCCCTCACTTTATTACTAAACCCCCTTTAAAGGGGTTTTTGTTTAAAAATTTAAGAATTCTTTTTAAAATACCACCACCCCAACTTGTAGGCAAGGGGTAACTCTGTTGGTTTCCAAATTTCCCTTTTTTGGGTTTTGGGAAAAAAATTTTTTTTTGCCCCCGGGGGGGGGGCCCCTTTTTTTTTTTTTTTTTCCAAAATTTTAACCCCTTTTTTTTTAAAATTTAATTGTTTTTTAAAAAAATTTAAAAGGGGGAAAAAAAAAAAAAATTTTTTTTTTTTTTTTATGGGTTTTTTTAAAAAAATTTTTTTTTTTTTTTTAAAAAAAAATTTTGGGGGGGTTTTAAAAACTTTTTTTTTAAAATTTTTTTTTTTTTTTTTTTTTTTTGGGGGGAAAAACCCAAAAAAAAATTTTTAAAAAAAAATTTTTTTTCCCCTTTTTTTTTTTTTTGGGGTTTTTTAAAAAAAAAAATTTTTTTGGGGGGGTTTTTTTTTTTTTTAAAAAAAAAAGGGAAAATTAAGTTTTAAAAAAAAAAAAAAGGGTTTTTTTTTTAAAAAAAAAAATTTTTCCCCCAAAATTTTTTTTTTTAAAATTTTTTTTTCCCCTTTTAAAAAAATTTTTTGATTTGGAAAAATTTTTTTTTTTAATTTATTCCCCCCTTTTTAAAAAAAATTTTTTTAAATTTTTTTCCCCCTTTTTTTTTTTTGGGGGGTTTTGGAAAATTTTAAAAGTTTTTTTTAAAAAAAATTTTTTTTTTTAAAATTTTTTTTTTTGGGGTTTTTAATTTTTTTCCGGTTTTTAAAAAAAAAAGGGTTTTTTTTTTTAAAAAAAAAAAAAAATTTTTTTTTTTTTAAAACCAAAAGGGGAAAAATTTTTAAAATTTTTAAAAAAAGGGGTTTTTTTTTTTAAAAAAAAGGGTTTTTTAAAAATTTTTTTTTGGGTTTGGGGTTTTTTTTAAAAAAAAAATTTTTTCTTTTAAAAATTTTTTTTTTAATTTTTTTTGGGGGGGGGGGTTAAAAAAACCCCTTTTTTTTTTGCTTTAAAAAAAGGGGTTTTTTTTTGGTTTTTTAAAAAAAAAACCCCGGTTTTTTATTTTTTTTTTTTTTATTTTAAAAAAAAAAAAAGGGTTTTAAATTTTAAAAATTTTTTTTTTGGGGGGGGAATTTGGGGGAAAAAAGGAAAAATTTTTTTTTTTTTTTTTTAAATTTTTTTAAAAAAATTTTTTTTTTTTCCCCAAAAATTTTTTTTTTTTAAAAAAACAAGGGGGGAAAAAAAAAAAGGTTTTTTTTTTCCCCCAAAATTTTTTTTTAAAAAGGTTGGGGGTTTTTTTTTTTAAAAAAATTTTTAATTTTTTTTTTTTGGAAAAAAAGGGGTTTGGGGGGGTTTTAAAAAAATTTTTAAATTTTGGGAAAATTTTTCCCCCCCAAAAAAATTTTTTTTTTTTTTAAAATTTTTTTAAAAAAGGGTTTTTGGGGGGGGGGGAAAAAAAAAAAAAAAATTTTTTTTTTTTAGGCCCCAAATTGGGGCCCTTTTTCCCCTTTTTTTTTTTTTTTTCCCCCCCTTTTTTTGGCCCCCAATTTTTTAAAAAAGGGGGCCCGGGGGGAAAAAAAAAAAAAAATTTTTTTTTTTAAAAAAGGGGGGGAAAAAAAAAATTTTTTTAATTTTTTAAAAAACCCCCTTAATTTTTGGGGCCCCCCAAAAGGGGGAAAAATTTAAAAAAAAAATTAATTTTTTTTTAAAATTTTTTTCCCAAAAATTTAAAAAATTTTTTAAAATTTTTTTTTTTGGGAAAAATTTTTCCTTTGGGGGTTTTTAAAAAAAAAAAATTTTTTTTAAAATTTTTTCCCAAAAATTTTTTAATTTTACCAAATTTTGGGGTTTTTTTTAAATTTTGGGAAAAATTTTTTTTTTGGAAAAAGGGGGTTTTTTTAAAAATTTTTTTCCCCCTTTTTTTTTTTCCCTTTTTTTTTTAAAAAATTTTTTTAAAAAATTTTTTTTTTTTTTAAAGGGGGGAAAATTTTTAAAAAAGGGGGGAAAAATTTTTTTTAAAAAATTTTTTTTTTTTTAAAAAATTTTTTTTAAAAATTTTTTTTTTTAAAAAAAAGGGAAAAATTTTTTTTTTTAAATTACCTTTTAAAAATTTTTTTAAAAATTTTTTTTTAAAAAAAAGTTTTTTTTTTTAATAAAATTTTTTTGGGTTTCCCCAGGGGTTTTTTTTTTTTTTAATTTTTTAAAAAAAGGTTTTTAAATTTTTAAAAAAATTTTTTTCCCTTTTTTTTTCCGGGAAAAAAATTTAAATTTTTTAAAAATTTTTTTTTTAATTTTTTCCCCCTTTTTGAATTTTTAAAAAATTTTTTTAAAAAAAATTTTTTTTTTTTTTTTGGGGGGTTTTTTCCAAAAAAATTAAAGGTTTTTCTTTTTTGTTAAAATTTTTTCCCTTTTAAAAAAAAAAAAATGTGGGAAAAAAAAAAAAACATGGGGGGGGAAATTTTTCCCCCCCTTTTTTTCCGGGGGAAAAAAAAAATTTTTTGGGGAAAATTTTTTTGGGCCAAAAAATTTTAAAAAAATTTTTGGGCAAGGGGAAAAAAATTTTTTTTAAAATTTTTTTGAAATTTTTTTCCCCTTTTTTAAAAAAAAAATTTTTTTTGGGGTTTTTTTTTTTTTAAAATTGGGGTTTTTAAAAAAACCCCCTTTTTTTTTTGGGGGGGGGTTTTTTTTTTGGGGTTAAAAACCCCCCAAAAACCCCCCCAAAAAATTTAAAATTTTTTTTTTTTTGGGATTTCCAAAATTTTTTTTTAAAATTTTTTGGGGGAATTTTTTAAAAAAAAAAAAAAAAATTTTAAAAATTTTTTTTTAAAACAACCCCCCCTTTTTTTTTTTAAAAATTTTTTAAAAGGTTGGGTTTTAAAAAGGGGGTCTTTTTTTTTTAAAAAAAAAAAACCCCAAAAAAAAAAAAATTTTAAAAAAAAATTTTTCCCAAAAAAATTTTTTTTAAATTTTTTTTTAAAAATTTTTTGGGAAAATTTCCCCCCCCCCCTTTTTAAAAAAAAAAAAGGGTTTTTTTTTAATTTTGGGAAAAAAAATTTTTTTTTTTTTAAACCAAACCTTTTTTTTAAAAAAAAAAAAAAAAACCCCTTTTTTTTTAAAAAAAAAAAAGGGGAAAAATTTTAAAAAATTGGTAAATTTTTTTTTTCCTTTAAAAAAAAAAGGGGGGAAAATTTTTTGGAAAAAAGGGGGAAAAAGGGGGGGTTTTTTTTTTTTTGGGGGGGGGGGGGGGGCCCTTTTTAAAAAAAAAAAAAATTTTTTTTTTTTTATGAAAAAACCTTTAACGTTTTTTTTTTTTCCCCCAAAAAAAAATTTTTTCCCAAAAGGGTTTTTTTTTTAAAACCCCCCCGGGGGATTTTTTCCCAAATTTAAAGGAAAAAAAAAAACCTTTTTAAAAAAAAAATTTTGGTTTTTATAAAAATTTTTTTGGGAAAAAAAAAAATAAAATTTTTAAAAAAAAAAAACCCCGGTTTTTTAAAAAAAAAAATTTTAAAAATTTTCCCGGGTTTTTTTAAAAAAAGGGGGTTTTTTTAAAAAAGGGGGTTTTAAAAATTTTTTTAAAAAAAAATTTTTTTAAAAAAAAGGGGGGGGTTTTTTTTTTTTAAAAAAAAAAAAAATTTTTTTAAAAAAAAATTTTTTGGGAAAAAATTTTTTTTTAAAAAAAATTTTTTTTTCCCTTTTTGGGGGTTTTTCCCCCCCCCGAAAATTTTCCCCAAAAAATTTTTTTAAAAAAACAGGGGAAAAAAATTTTTTTTTTAAAAATTTTGAATTTTTGTTTTAAAATTTCCCTGGTTAAAAAAGGGGGCCGGGGGCCGGGTTTTTCCCCAAAAAAATTTTTTTTTTTTTTTTCCCCCCACAAAGGGTTTTTCCCCAAAAAATTTGGGGGGGCCCCCCCCAAAAAATTTTTTTTCCGGAAAAATAAAACGAAAATAAATTTTTTTAATTTTTTTAAAAGGGGGGGTTGGGAAAAACTTTTAAAGGGTTTTTTAAATTTTTTGGGGGAAAGGGGGGTTTCCCCCCCCCCCGGGTTTTTTAATTTTAAAAAAAAATTTTTTTTTAAAAAAAAGGGAAAAAAATGGGGTTTTTTAAAAAAAAATTTCTTTTTTTTTTTTAAAAAAAAAAAAAAAAAACCAACTTTTTGGGGGGGTTTTTTTAAATTTTAATTTGGGGGTTTTTGGGGGTTTTAAAAAAAAAAAATTAATATTTTAAAAAAACCTTTTTTTTAAATTTTTTTAAAAAAAAAATTTTTTTAAAAAAAAAAAAAAGGGGTTTTTTAAAAAAAAATTTTTTTTAAAAAAACCCGGGTTTTTAAAAATTTTTTTTTGGGTTTTTTAAAAAAAAAAGGGTTTGTTTTAAAAAAAAAAACCCGGTTTTTAAAAAAAAAAATTGGTTTTTAAAACCTTTTTTTTATTTTAAGGGGTTTTTTTTAAAAAAAACCCCAAAAAAATAAGAAATTTGGGGGGGGGGTTTTTTTTTTAAAATTTTTAAAACCCCAACCCAAAAAAAAAAAAGGGTTTTTTTAAAACCATATTAAATTAAATTTTTCCAAAAGGGGGAAAAAAACCTTTTTTGGGGGTTTTTAAAAAATTTTTAATTTTTTAAAATTTTTTAAGGAATTTAAAAAAAGGGGGTTTTTTTTAAAAAATTTTTTTTATTTTAAAAAAAAGGGGAAAAAAAAAAAAAATTTTTGGGAAAAAAAAACCTTTTTTAAAAAATAAAAATTTTTTTTTACCAAAATTTTTTTAAAAAAAAATTTTTTAAAATTTTTAAACCAAAAAAAAAAAAAATTAAAATTTTTTTTTAAAATTTTTAAATTTTTAAAAAAAAAAAATTTTTTTTTCCCCTTTTTTTTTTAATTTCCTTCCCCGGTTTTTAAAAAAATTAAAGGGTTTTTTTTTTAAAAAATTTTTTTTTTTTTTCCCAAAAAAATTTTTTAAAAAAAAATTTTTAATTTTTTTCCTTTTAAAAAAAAATTTTTTAAAAACCCTTTTTAAAAAATTTTTAAAAAAAATTTTAAAAATTAAATTTTTTCCCTTTTAAAAATCCAAAAAAAAAAAATTTTTTTCCCCTTTTTTTTCCCCCTTTTTTTTTAAAAAAAACAAAAAAAAGTTGGGGGAAAAAAATTTTTTCTTAATTTGGTTTGGGGGGAAAAAAATTTTTGGGGGGGGGGGGGGGGAATTTTTCCGGGGGGTTTTTTTGGGGTTTTTTTTAAAATTTTATTTTTGGAAAAAAAAAATTTTTTAAAAAAAAATTTTAAAAAATTTTTTTTTGGGGGTTTTTTTTTAATTTTAAAAAAAAAAAAATTTTTTAAAAAAAAAAATTTTAAAAAAAAAAATTTTAATTTTCCTTTTTAAAATTTTTTTCCCCAAATTTTTTTAAAACCCTTAAAGGGCCCCATTTAAAAAAAATTTTTTCCAAAAGGGGAAAACCGGGGAAAAAAAAAAAAAAATTTTTTTTTAAAAACCCAAATTTTTTTTAAATTTATGTTAAATTTTTTCCGGGGTTTTAAAAAGGGTTTTTTTTTGGGGGAAAAAAAAAAATTTAAATTTAAAAGGGCAAAAAAAGGGGAAAAAAAAAAACCCCCCTTTAAAAGGTTAAAGGGTTTAAATTTTTTTTAAAAAAATTTTTAAAAAAAAAAGGGGGGGGGGTTTGGGGTGGGTTTTTAAAAAAAAAACCCCCCTTTTTCAATTTTCCCTTTTTTAAAAAATTTTTTTTTTTTTAAATTTGGGGGGGGGAAAAAAAAAAAAAAAAAGGGGGTTTTTTTTTTTGGGGGGAAAATTTTTTTGGGGGAAAAAAAAAAAAAAATTTTTTTTTTTTTTTTTAAAAAAATTTTTCCCCTTTTTGGGGGGGGGCCAAAACCCCCCCTTTTTTGGGTTTCTGGGCCCCAAAAAAAAAAAAAAAAAAAATTTTTAAAAAAATTTTTAAAAAAAAAAAAAGAAAAAAAAAAATTTAAAATTCCCCCTTTTTTTTTTTTAAAAGGGGAAAACCCCGGGGCCCCCCCAAAATTTAAATTTTTTTTTCCCCCCCCCCCCCCCCCCCCCCCCCCCCCCCCCCCCCCCCCCCCCCCCCCCCCCCCCCCCCCCCCCCCCCCCCCCCCCCCCCCCCCCCCCCCCCCCCCCCCCCCAAAAAAAAAACCCCCCCCCCCCCCCCCCCCCCCCCCCCCCCCCCCCCCCCCCCCCCCCCCCCCCCCCCCCCCCCCCCCCCCCCCCCCCCCCCCCCCCCCCCCCCCCCCCCCCCCCCCCACCCCCCCCCCCCCCCCCCCCCCCCCCCCTTTTCTTTCCCCCCCCCCCCCCCCCCCCCCCCCCCCCCCCCCCCCAAAAACCCAAAAAATTTTTCCCCTTTGGGGAAAAAAAGGGGAATTTCCCCGGACCCCAAAAGGGGGGAAAAAAAAAAAAAAAGGGAAAAAAACCTTTTTTTTTTTCCTTTAATTTTTTATTTTTTTTGGGGGTTTTTTTTAAAAAAATTTTTTTTTTAAAAACCGGGGCCCTTTTTTTTTTTCCCTTTTGGTTCCAAAAAAAATTAAAAGGGAAAAAAAATAATTTTTTAAAAAAAACCCTCTAATTAACCCCTTTTTTTAAAAAATTTTTAAAAACCCCGGGAAAAAAACCCCCTTTTTTTAAAAAAGGGGGGTTTTTTTAAAAAATTTTTTTTTAAAAAAAACCCCGGGGTTTTTTTTTAAAAAATTTTTTTTTTTAAAAAAAATTTTAAATTTTTTCCCCCCTTTTTTAAAAAACCGGGGGAATTTTTAAAAGGTTTTATTTTTAAAAAAAAAGGGGGAAAAAAAAAAATTTTTTTTTTAAATTTTTTTGGGGGTTTTTAAAAAAAAATTTTTTTTTTGGGGGGGTTTTTTTTTAAAAAAATTTTTTTTAAAAAAATTTTTTAAAAAAAAAAAAAAATTTTTTTCCCTTTTTTAAAAAAAAGGGAAAAAAAAATTTTTTTTTTAAAAAAAAATTCCCTTTCCAAAAAATTTAAAAACCCCCGGGGGGTTTTTTCCTTTTAAATTTTTTTAAAAAACCCGGGTTTGGGAAAAAAAAAAAATTTTTTAAAAAATTTTTTCCCGGGGGAAAAAAAGGGGGGTTTTTTTTTTCCCCGGGGAAAAAAAAAATTGGGTTTTTATAAAACCCCAAATTTTTTAAAAAAAAAATTTTTTTTTTTTTTTTCCTCCTTTTTTTTAAAAAAAAAAAAATTTTTTTTTTTAAAAACCCCCCTGGGGAAAAAAAACCTTGTCCGGTTTAAAATTTTTTTTTAAAAATTTTCCCCCCAAAAAATTTTTTTAAAAACCTTTGGAAAATTTTTTAAAAAAAAATTTTTTAAAAAATTTTCCCTAAATTTTTTTTAAAAAAAAAATTTTTTTTTTTTAAAAAAAAAGTCAAAAATATTTTAAAAAAATTTTTAAATTTTTTCCCGGGGGGGGCCCCCCGGGGAAAAAAATTTAAAAAAATTTTTTTAAAATTTTTTAAAAAGGGGTTTTTTTTTTAATAAATTTTTCCCTTTTTTAATTTTTTTAAAAAAAAATTTTTTTTTTTAAAAAATTTTTTTTTTGGGGGTTTTTTTTAAAAAAAAAGGTTTTTTTTTCAAAAGGGGGGGAAATTTTTAATTTTTTTTTATATTTTTTTTTAAAAAAAAAATTTTTTTTTTTTTTAAAAATTTTTTTTATTAAAAAAAAAGGGGAAAAATTTTTTTAGGTTTTTTAAAAAAAAAGTTTGGAAAAAAAAAAAAGGGGGGGTTAAAAAAAATTTAACTTTTTTTTAAATTTTTTAAACCCCCCTTTTTTTTAAAAAAAAAATTTTTGGGGGGGGAAAAAAAAAAAATTTAAAAACCCCCCTTTTTTTAAAAAAAAAATT
Organism: Solen grandis; assembly: GCA_021229015.1. Lineage (NCBI taxonomy): Eukaryota > Metazoa > Mollusca > Bivalvia > Adapedonta > Solenidae > Solen > Solen grandis. The sequence continues at coordinate 37,787,492 of CM037783.1, read as the reverse complement.
TTTTTTTTTAAAAACCCTTGGGTTTTTTTTTAAAAATTTTTTAAAAAAAATTTTTAAAAAAAAAAATTTTAAAAAAAAAAATTTTTTTTTTTTAAAAATTTTCCGGGAAAAAAAAACCCCTTTTTTTTTTTTTCCCAAAAAAAGGTTTTTTAAAAATTTCCCCCCCCCAAATTTAAAAAAAATTTTTAGGGATTATAAAAAATTTTTTTTTAAAAAAAAAGGGGTTTTTAAAAAAAAATTTTTGGGGTTTTCTTTTTAAATTTTTTTAAAATTTGGGGGGCCCCCCCCCCCAATTTTTTAAATTTAAAAAAAAAAAAAAATTTTTTGAAAATTTTTTTTAAAAAAAGGGGGTGAACCTTTTAAAAAAATTTAAAATTTTTAAAAAAACCCCCCGGGTTTTAAAAGGGGTTTTTTTTTGGGGGGAAAAATTTTTTTTAAAAGGGAAAAAAAAAAAAATTTTTTTAAAACCGGGGGCCCGGGAAAAAAATTTTCCGGGGGGAAAAAGTTTTCCTTTTTCCCGGGGCCTTTTTTTCCCCCCCCGGGGTTTTTTTAATTTTTAAAAATTTTTTAAAAAAAAAAATTTTTTTTTTTGGGGGTTTTTGATTTTTTTTTTTAAAAAAATTTTGAAATTTTTTAAAAAAACCCCCCAAAAAAAGGGGGGGAAAATTTTTCCAACCCTTTTCCCCCCCAAAAAAATTTTTTTTCCCCAAAAACCGGGTTAAAAGGGGGGTTTTTTCCCTTTTTAAATTTTTTTTGGGGGGGAAAAAAAAAAATTTGGGGTTTTTTTTCCCCCCTTAAAAATTTTCCCTTTTTTTTTTCCGGGCCGGGGGGGGTTTTTTGGGGGAATTTTTAAATCCCGGGAAAAAAAAACCCGGGCCAAAAAAACCCCCCCGGGGGGGGGGGGTTTTTTTTTTTTTTTTTTTTTTTTTTTTTTAAAAAGGGGTTTTTTTTTTAAATTTAAAATTTTTTAAAAAAAAAGTTTTCCCCCCCAAAATTTTTAAAAACCTTTTAAAAAAAATTTTTTTTAAATTTTTAAAAAAAACCCCCCCCTTTTTTTTTTTTAAACCTTTTTTAATTTTTTGGGGGGCAATTTTCCTTTTAAGGGGGTTTTTTTTTTTTTTAAAAAAATTTTTTTTTTTTTTAACTGGGAAAAAAAATTTTTTTTTTTTTTAAAAAAAAAAAAAATTTAAAAAAACCCGGGTTGGGAAAAAATTTTTTTTTTTCCCAAAAAATTTTTTCCTTTTAAAAAAAAAGGCCCAAAAAATTTTTTTCCCCCTTTTAAAAAAATTTTGGGCCCCCCCCAAATTTAAAAATTTTTTTGGGGGGCCCCCAAAAAAAAAAAAAAACTTAAATAAAATTTTTTAAAATTTTGTTTTCCCCGGGTTTTCCCTTAAAAAGGGGGAAAAAAAAGGAATTTTTGGGGTTTTTTTTTAAAAAAATTTTTGGGGGGGGTTTTAAAAAAAATAAAAAAATTTGGGGACCAAATTTTGGGGGAAAAAAATTTGGAAAAAAAAGCAAATTTAAAAAGGGGTTTTTTTAAAAAAAAAAAATTTTTTTTTTTTGGGGTTAAAAGGGGGGAAAAAAAAAAATTTTTTTTAAAAAAAAAAGGGGGGGGGTTTTTTTTTTTTTTTTTTTGGGAAAAAAAAATTTTTTTAAAAATTTTTTTGTTTTTAAAAACCCCAAAAAAAGGGTTTTTTGGGGGAAAAAATTTGGGGGTTTTTTTTTGGGGGTTTTTTGGTTTTTTTTTTTGGTTTTTTTTTTTTTTAAAAAAAAAAGGTTTTTTCCCCCCCCCCCTTTCCCCTTTTTCCCCAAAAAAATTTTTTTAAATTTTTTAAATTTTTTACCCAAAAAAAAATTTTTCCCTTTTAAAATTTTTTTTTTTTTTGGTTTAAATTAAAATTTTTTTTTTTTAAAAAAAAATTTTTTTTTTTTTTTTAAACCGGGGGCCCTTTTTTTGGGGGCCCCAAAAAAAAATTTAAAAGGGACCCCCAAAAAAAAAACCCCAAAAAAAAAAAAAAATTTTTTTTAAAAAAAGGGAAAAAAAATTTTAAAAGGAATTTTTTTCCTTCCAAAAAAAAATTGGGTTGCCTGGAGATGCCTTAAAAATTTGGAAAGTACAGAATAATTCGGTGCTTTTTACAATAATGTAGAAATAGCATAAAGAAGTTGATTCAACTGACGTCATGGTAACAATACGATGTTGACTTCACCCTTTTGAAGTTTGAAATAATTTGCTTAATAATAGATATGCAAGCTTTAGGCCTTTGTCAGGAGTTGATGTAAACGAAATCGCAGCGTCAGTTTGGATTTTGCCATCAAAGTGGAGCAATAGCTATCATAAAAGCTTTTGTTGAATAGGGAAAAGTCGTAAGTTGGAGAAGGACACAGTTGGAAATGGCACAGAGTGGAAAAGGTGGTTCTCAGGCCTAGCATATTTGTTGCACAGGTGATTTTCGAAATCCGATTCTTCCATAAAGGTTTAAAGGAGACAGGAGATGAAGTGCAACCTTTATTGCAATGAGTTTTTGTGTATTATTGTACATTAGTTTGGTGCAGAAGTATTTCTGGTTTGACAATGTTTACTTCTAAAAAAGAATGACCTCCAACCAAGCTTAAAGTGTGCGAGATCAATGTAACGTCATGACCATGACGTCGCCGTGCTCCAGATAAAGTCAGATCTGTATTTAAACAGGAGCTGAAACTATATGGACGTCATTAAGAAATAAATATTTTGCATACAGATTGTACTTTTGTTGGGCTGTTTTGTGGTGTAACACTTAAATTTGTATTTCTTTTAGTTCCTTAAATATTCATTTTGTCTCAATAATTTTCGAACAGGCCTGGTATGTGCAAGTGCTGACTCGAACCTGTCACAGAGGAAGAAGAGAGAACCTGACAAGACTGCACGGAGAAATCTAAAAGATGTAAGCCTACATCACAAGAGCAACAGATGCAATGTCAAGATCCTACTGTCAGTTGCAGTAAAAAAAATGCCATCATTAAATTGTAATCATGGTCTTTCAAATGCTTAAAAAAACTTCATTGCAGATGTATGCATCCATTGACTTGGATTCACAGGCTCTTTTGCTCTAAGTCTATCAAGGCTAGCATTTAAAGTAAACCATCCATCATTAAATTGTGATCACATATAAGTGTCAAGTAATATTTACCGTATACACTGGCAGATTAGGCACACTGTTTTTTTCCAGATAATTCAAGTTTATAGAGGGGTGGCCTTATATGATGATATACAGTTTTTTCAGGTTTCTTTTTTCAATCACAGAGAAGTGAAATTTACCGGTGTAGGATCTCAGAAAATGGATATACTGAAGCCAATGAATACGATAATATGCCACAAAGTCTATACCATGATAAACATATCAGGTTATTGTTTTTGTTCTTATTAGTTATCCTACGGTATATTTCATGATAAAATGATCGTGAGAAAACTGAAATTTGACGGAAGCCATTTTCAATATAAAAAAATAAGTTTATTTTACGGGACCTCATGATGTACAGAAGAAACTTGACAGGTGGCATTTGTTATGTAATGTTTGTTAGTTGGGAGAATTTTGACAGGTGACATTGGTCCCGAGTGTTATTTAGAATGCGGGAACATGGTTGAGTAATGTCATGTTATGAAAATGTGTCACCTTTATCATATCGCCTTGTTAATGTAACGGTCTAACGGTAAACTTATGCAAAGTGTAAATAAAACAGATCACCGTATGATTAGCCTGGTGACATATAGATAGCTTTCAGTCTGTCAAAATGTACGACGGCACAAATTTCAAAACAAGATTTCGCCGTATACAATACGATAAGTGATTTTTTTTTTTCAAATAAGTTACCCTGAAAATTAGGATGCACCTAATACGTAGCTGGGCCTAATCTGCCAGTGTGTACGGTAGCTTATTTGTACTTTGCATGGATTGTTCCAGAATGAAGACCAGGAAATGTGTGCTTTGGAAGACAACAGTAAAAGAACAGAGTTAAGTTGTTGCACAAATGAGGACTACAGCCAAAATTCTCTAGTACAGGAAGAAACCAAGGGAAATGTGAACAGGGAGATAAGAATACTGACAGAAAAGGAAGTTAGGGATGTCCAGTCTTTGGGGAAAAAAATTTTGGAAAACGCCACAAAACTGAAAGGGGGTATGTGGAACACTTTAGAAATGAAGGTGACCAAAAATCATTTTTTAAAAAGTTATTGAAAATGGGAGGGGGAAGGTCAAATTTGGAAAAAGGGCATCCTGGAAGCCTGGAAAACCCAGAAAAAAAAGGTCCTTGCCAAACTTTTTGGGTTGTGGATTCTTTTAAACAAAACAATGTATACCATCAGCCCTTTTTGTCCTGGCCGTCAAAAAACTGACTGCAGAATTGGCTCTTTGGGGGACTTAGGATAGCCCCCTTGGGGAAAAGTGGCAGAATGCACCCCAAAAGCAAGCAAAGCTTTAAAAAGATGAAGTATTTGCGATAATGACCCCTAGATAAAGTTGGTGAAGTAGCCAGGGGTAAACACGTTTTATAATGTTGGGGAAATTTGTGGATGACCAAAAACATTGGCAAAAAAACTTTAAAAGAAAATTAACCTCAAGCAATGAGGGATGCGCACGCCTTTTGTTTAAATTTTGAAGGGGAAAAAGTGGTGAAGGTACCCTTCCCCAAAAGTATAAAATTTTTTGACCCCGGGAACTTTTTGACAAATTTGAAAAAGCACCCTTTAAAAACGCTTTACCAAACTTTGACGATGTTATGATCTACTATTTTCAAAAGCACATCAATAAAATTAGGTTTGAAATAACCAAATGACAATTTCCAAACTTGGTATGGCCAAAAAAATACAACAATGTGAGGAAAAAGAAAATGTTTTTTGGAAATTCATGAATTTAAAGGGGAGATGGAGTGGTCACTCAAAGCAAAAAATTTAAAACCCAGCACTACATTGCAAATAAAAGATTCAGCAAGGACAAAAATTTCCCGGGAACCCGGGATGACCCACCAAATTGCCCAAAAATGGTAAAGGTTTGGGGATAAAGAAGATTGAAAACAGGATGGAAGTCCCAATTCCCCCTTGTACCGCGGGGCATTTTATTTTGGGCCCGAAACAAGATTGCTATTATAAAAAAGAGGAGAGGGGGAAAATTGAAAGAATAGGGTAAAATGACAGTGTTTTTCATTGTTTTACAATCCCTACCACAATAAAAAAAAAAAAAATTTGAAAATTCTTTAAAGAAAATGATAAATGTTTTATCAAATTTGCCCTTTAAAAAAAAAAAATGTTTTTGCAGGCTTGGCTATTTGTTTTTAAATTTGGTCTGTAGTCCCGGCTAGCAAAGGTCATGCGTGATTTTATTGCATTATATAAGCTTGGTAAAAACCTTGTCTTACTCATGGGTGAAGTGTTTTAATGCAGAGAACCAGATTAGCTGTTTGAAAAGGGGCCCTTTTCTTTAAACCCAGTAAGCAAAACCCTTTTTTTTTTAAAAGGTGACTAAATAATTTTTTATTTTACAAATCTTTTTTTAAAACCCCCAAACATGATTGATATGGGAAAGCATAAATACCCATTTTCTTTTTAATCTTCCCCAAGTTTTTTATTTTTAAAATTTTTATGCTTTCTTAGAAGTTAGGCATTCCCATATATGTTTTTGGGTAATCGGGAGAAAAAGATATATTTAAAGGCTCAAGAATTTTGAAACAAAGGGGGTTTGGGGTTAGCAACATCGACCCCTGCAATGAGGGCAAAAAGAAAGAACTTTAACAAAAAAAAGTTGGGAATCCCGGAGGTTTTGGAAACCAGAAGCAAGGTTTAAAATTTATATTTAAGCTCAACTTTTTTTTGTATTTTTTAAAAAAAAATTTACAACTGATCACCTTTTCAATGTCATAGTCCTTTTGCAAAATCTTTTCCATACTTTTTGAACAGACTTTACTTTACAAACCCCAAATGTTGCTCTTGTTTTAAAACTAATGACAAAAATTTAAACTTGGGTTTTTAAAATTGCAAATAGCAGAAACTAACCCGTAGAAAACTGTAAAGAAATGGGATCAGACTCCGCCTCCTTTGCTTTATAAGTGTTATGTTTTATGTTCTTTTCCTGTAACATAACAGTACTGTATAAAATTTGCAACATTTCAGTATGGACAAAGTTGCCTGTAATCATCCCAAAGAGATTGCAGAAACCCCCTTTAGTTTTCGGGCCAACTCAACGGTGCAAACAACCCGCGGGAAATTGGGGGAAAGAAAACCCCTTACTTTTTTTGCAAACTCCAGTAAGTAAGTTTTTTTTTCTAGCAGAGAAATATTTCTAAATTTAATCAGTAGTAAACCATCTCTTCAGCTAGAACCAATTTGGGAGTGGTTTTGTAGTGCACCTTTTCTGATGGTAGAAACTAAATTCCCAAATTGACCACAACCCAAATAAAATTAACAAATCAAGCCAAAAAAAAAAGTAAAGGGATCAAGGCCCAAGCTATTAGGATTTTTAAATACATGCTTTTTTAAAAGAGATTTTCTGAAATTTTGGTAAAGAGTGACAAATTGTTAATTAAATTATTTCCCCGGGAAAACCAACATATTGGTCATTAAACATCAGTAATCACACTAACTAATGCCCCAAAATTTAAAAATGCTTTTCAGACTTTGGGTGTTTTTGGGTTTCATATGACAGTCTAAAAAAGTTTTTTTTTGTGTAAGGAGAAAGATGTCAAAACCCCCAGAAAAAATTTAAAAAACCCTTCCATAAATTTAAGAAAATATATGGCTACAATTTTTTCGGGTAAGATTGTAAAAAGGGCATTTTTTGCCATCTTTTTTTAAAAGGGGGTGTTTTTTTTCATGCTTTTTTTGTACAATGATTATAATGCCCTTTTAATTATGTTCCAGGACAAAGAAAATTTGGTCCCAAAAAAAAATTAACAGTTCATACACATCTACCACTTTGAATAAATAAAGAAATTTCCCTTTTAAATTTTTAAGAACTTAGCTTGCAAAGAAAAAACTTAGAATATACAAAACATTTCCATAATATCAGATAAAGATGTTTTGAAAGGGCAAGGAAGGTGCTGCATAAAATTTTTTTAGCTCAACTGAGCATTTGTGCTCGGGAAATAAGCTATTAAAAAGGTAATATTGTCCATTGCACTCTAGCATCTTCTTTCCCAAAACAATTTTCTTCAAATTTAATGCCAATTTTTATAGTCCATAATCTCTCACCAGGTTTGATTTAGCTGTTATCGGCTATTAGGTTAGGAGTTATCCCCCTTTTAATTTTAAAAAATGCTAGATTCCCCCTTTGTTTGGGACTCTAGCATCTTTATTTATGCACCTACAAACTTCTTTTTTATAAAGCAATCATCTTTTTAAATATATAACAATGTTTTTTAGCCATAATCCCCTTGGCCCAAATTTTTTTTGGCTGATAACGGACAATAGTTTAGGAGTTAAACCCCTTTTTAAAATAAAAAAAGCACACAACCCCTTTACATTTTTTTTTCTTAACCCTTTCCCCCAAAAGAGGAAAACCCTGAAAAAAAACCTAAGGGGAACAACATAAAACCAGATCACCTCGAGTAACTGCAGGCTGATCAGGTTTTATGCTGTTCGCGCTCCCCCAGTGGTCTGGGAAAAGAGGATTTTGGGAAAAAAAAATTGGGGAAGGGTTTTAAATGTGGTTTTTCTGCAGATCAGGCTTTTTTGGTTTCCTATTGGTGCGTCAAAATAGCTATATGAGGGAAAGGGGTTTAAACAACATCTTCAAAATTTATGACAATGTTTTTTAGCGATATAAAGTTTGATTATGGCGATACACTAATTTAGGTCAGGAGTAATGCCCTTTTTTCTATTAGAAATGCCATATTTTTCTTTGTTTGACTCAGGGATCTTAATTTTTAAAAAAAACATCTCAAACTTAAAATGACAATTTTTTATATTTATAATTTTCAAAAATTTTTCCCTAAATTTTTTTTTGGTTTTTAAAAATGGGCATTAGGTAAGGATTAAAGCCCCTTTTTAAAACTAAAAAAAAACCCGATTTTACTTCGAACTCTAGCTTTTTTTTTCATAAACAATCAACTTCAAACTTTAAGACAATGTTTATAGCCATAATCTCTCAATTTGTTTTTAAATTTTGGCTGATATAGGCAGGGAAAAAATAAGGTTTCTATCGCGTATTTTTCGCAAATAAAAGGACCAAAATCCCAAACATTTTAAATTTTGGCATACCATTTACGCATGAAAAAACGGCTTCACTCAATTTTTATTTTTTGTGTATCAAAAAAGACATTTTTGCAAATTTTAACAAACGAATATGATCTTTATTTATAAAAAATTTTTGCTTTTTTTCAAATTTTGCCACATTTTTCCAAAATTAGCCCTTTTTAAACTTTACCTTGGGGAGAAAACAAAAGAAATTTTAAGGTAGAAAAAACAAATTCTTGGAAACCCCCCTTACAAGTAACCCCAAAAATCATTCTCAGGGATTTTAGATAAAACACCTTTGAAGGGAAGAAAAAATTTCACTCAAAAGTTTAAATATTTTCATTTAAAAAGGGACTCATAAAAACGGTTTACTCAAAAAGTAAAACAAAAAAGGGGGTGATCATTCAATTAAAAACCCTTTCTTTTGTGTTTTCCCTGTATAGGGCCCAAATTTGGTCAGGAGTTAAAGCCCCCTTTTTAATATTAAAAAAATGCCAGATTTCATTTTGTTTGCACTCTAGTATCTTCATTTCTTAAGTAATCATCTCAAACTTTTATGACAATGTTTATAGCCTAACCCTTTCCCTCATAGAGGACACCATGAAAAGACCTATGCGAACAGCATAAAACCAGATCAGCCTGCGAGTATGATCTGGTTTTATGCTGTTTGTTGCTCCTCAGTGGTCTGGAAATGAGGATTTTGTAATTAAATTTGGTATGGTTTAACTGTGGTTTTCTGCAGATCAGGCTTTATGTGGTATCTACTGAGTGCGTCAAATCAGTCTATATGAGGGAAAGGGTTAAACTCTCAGTCAAGTTTGACTTCAAGTTTGAACACAGGTACTGTTTGGTTTGTGGAGCTGAATTGATCTCATGGATGATGTATTCAGTACAACTATGCTATAATAAAGTAACTTGTACAGGCAGTGAAGGCAGTTTTCGTCAGGTGATCAGCGTCTTCAGGGCCATCTTGCCCTCAAGTTTGTAAGTTCTCATCAAAATATATGGAAAAAGACCATGTAAAGGCTTTTGCATTGTGTCTAGTTTTCATTCAGTTTTAACTGACCCTACAGGTTTTGGACTTGTCCCAACAAGAGCAATCCTGGTTGGTGAATCATCTAGGCCACAGCTTAGATACTCATAAATCCTACCCTCAGACAGCAGGAACAATAGAGCATGTAGATTTAGCCAAGATTATGCTTCTCCAAGAGTTTAACCTTACCTCCAAGTATGCTGGTAAACAGCTGAAAGACATCGATCTGAAAGTGTAAATGATGTTATTATGTCACAGTTAAAAAATATCTAAAGCATGAAATTGAACACAATTTTTGCCAGTGCTCAACAAATATGGGACATATTAAGGATTCACCTGTGGCGGTCTGGCGGGTGGCATCCAGTGATGTCCGCTCTCAAACTCGAGAGACCTGAACCAATCAGAACCATACTTGGTCACAATGTATATGGGCCCAATATCTCGGTTCCTTCGATTACCAGCCACATTGCCCAAGACACTCCGGAGTTATGGCCCTTGAATTGATGAAAAATGGTCAAATTAACAGTGTCCGCTCTCTAACTCGAACAAACGTGAACCCATCTTAACCATACTTGGTCACAATATATATGGACAAAATATCTCGGTTCCTTTTAATAACCAGCCACATTGCCCAGACACTCTGAGTTATGACCCTTGAATTGATGAAAAACGGTCAAATTAACATTGTCCAATCTTGACTCGAACAAACATGAACCAGTCTTAACCATACTTGGTCACACTGTATATGGGCATAATTTCTCGGTTCCTTTTAATAATCAGCCACATTGCCCAAGACACTCCAGAGTTATAGCCCTTGATTTGATGAAAAATGGTCAAATTTTTGGATATTCAAATTTATGACTTGAGTTTTGAGTTGTTAATTTTATGCACTTTAGACTTAATTCAATTCAAAAAACAAATTTGTTTTTGTGCAGGGCTTTTTTCCTGAAATTGAGAAGGGGCCTTAGCCTTTTATCTTGGAAAATTCAAGTGCTATTTTGGCCAAATTGGGAAAAGGTAGTCTGAATTATGAGTAATAAATAAACATATTGCAGTCTATACATACATTAATTAAATAGAAAGTTGCAATTTAATAATTGCAGTACAGTGCCAAGACATTCTGAATGGATATATATTTCTGTAAGCAAATAAAAAGCCTGCTCTTGGTTTCATTATGCTTTCTAAATGATGTAATTTATTGACCAATCTCATGAAATAGCATTGATTAGACTCTTTTGTCAACATTTGGGAATTTCGGCATTGTATTTGGTTAAATTCTTTTGCCATATTTGGGGGAAAAATGTAATTGGGAAGATACCCAATACAGGCCTTTACTATAGAAGGAAAAAAGCCCTGTTGTATAAAATGTCATTTGATTTTAAAAATGTCACATAAGTTTTGAAAATGTCACACTGAATTTGCCTCAGAAAGAGCCATTGTCCCCTTGTGAAATCTGTATATGAATGCAGCTTAATAAATCAATTGATCACATTGCATAAAATTTGTTTGTGAAATCTTCTCCAGTATTGCTTGACACAAATATGTAAAACTGAAGGGATTTATTTCTCATTCTTGTGTATGTCTGCCAGTTTGCTACAAACCTGCTGTATTTTCTTTCCAGGATGATTGTTGACTCCAGTGATAATGTTGCCTTGGCTGAACAAGATGACAAGGATCAAGGTATTCCATGTTTGTTTTATCTAAATGAACACATAGAGATTGTCCAGGTAATCTTGTCATGCAGCATTGGGCAAATGTATGATGAATTTCTATCCGACTAAATGAAACCACTTGGGAATTGATTTTCAAACATGTCTAACCAACAGTTTTCAGATTGATATATGTAAAAGATGTTCAATTTTGTTGAAAAGATTGGTGGCACTTCAAAATTCAATTAGATAAAAATTAAATTGCTACACTGTGGAGAGGGGTATACTGGAATCAGCTTGTTTGTGGATTGTATTGTTCATTTTCATCCCTGAAACTCTTGGCTTGAATTGGATGAAACTTCACAGGATTGATCAATATCAAATCTAGCTGTGCTATCCTTGTTTGTTTATGTGGGTTGTTATCTCAGAGTTATGTCCCTTTGTATTTTTAAGTAATATGTACATATAATGTGCATATATTTTTGTCTGTAAGGACAACTCTTGTTCAAATCTTTAAATATATTTTTTTTTCAGGGATCTCTGATGCCTTCAATAGTTACGTTGATGACAGTGGTATGGATGATGATGGATACATTCCAGGAATTAACAAGAACGGTAAGTATTATTACAGAATATGAAAATGACATCTTAATCATAACGGTCTTCACACAGAAAAATATGGCACGACATATTTGAAGAATATATATGTTCAGGGTTAAATTTTGGGGTATATGCAGAATTATTTGCAAATTTATGTTTACTTCATTGGGGAAAATCGAGGTTGACAATAGTCTAGTGTTCACTATCAACAGGCAGTGGTCTAGTGTTCACTATCAACAGACAATAGTCTAGTGTTCACTATTAACAGACAATATCTAGTGTTCTATTAACAGACATTAGTCTAGTGTTCACTATTGACAGACAGTGGTCTAGTGTTCACCATCAACAGACAGTGGTCTATAGTTCACAGTCAACAGACAATTGTCTAGTGTTCATCATCAACAGATAATAGTCTAGTGTTCACTATCAACAGACAATGTCTAGTGTTCACATCAACAGACAATTGTCTAGTGTTCAATCAACAGAAATAGTCTAGTGTTCAATAC
>CM037783.1:37725401-37775401 GCA_021229015.1 Solen grandis | reverse complement strand
CCGTTACTCTGTCAACGGCAACGCTAATTCGATGAAAATACCTAGGTGCACAAGTTCATGTCCTGAATAGTATATCCATGAAGTTTCAAGTCTAGTACCAATACTTTTAGAGTTATGCGTGTCACAAATTTTGGGACGGACAGACGCACAGACGAACGGACAAAGGCAAATATATACCCCACCCCCTTTTTTGGTGGGGGCATAAAAATGCATTGAAGCTAAACGTTTACCAAGGTCAACAAAATCTAATGTAGTCCAACTGCCGAAAATAATCAAGACACTTTAAACTTCATCCTTAAACCGAGTTGTTTGAAGAATTTACATGCATAAACTTGAAATCATTAGATAATATGTGTATTTACCGTAATGTAATAAACATCTTGTGATTTGAAATTTTCGTCAGATTGTGGATCTGTCACCAGGTCACCAGGTCACAATTTTTTTCTTTGACAATACATTTTATTCATTTTCTTAACGATCGCGCCCGGTTATTTTTTCTTATTTAATGCATTAATCATATTTACATTTTTGTGGCACTCACTCACTTTGTACCAATATTTATCCAAAGTTAATGCACGTACTCTGTACCTTGTTCTAACTAACAACCAGACCGGAGGTAGCCGGAGATAAGATGATAGCCCAGTTTATGTCAGTTTGCGGTTTAAACCGGTTTAACTGCTTTTTAAATATCATTGTTTACTTTCTATGCCCTTTACGCGCAGAAGGATAAAAATAAAGATGCCAACCTTTTTTAGACCGTTCATTCAACTAAAATAAATGAGAATTTACGACATACTTGTGTATCAAAGTTGTCCTTAGTTTGTAAGCGTACAATTTTAACTTGTCATAAAACATTTTGATGTAGAATTTTATAGGCAGTTTATTTTAATATACATGTAACCATAGACCCATGAGTTTACAAAATGAAGATTGTTTTATTAATCCTCTATCAGTCAAGGTATATATACATACATACTCGTATACCTATATTTACACTTTCATATGATCATATTTATCGGGAAATAATCATATATACATGATTGTGTGTTTATATTCACCATCTTAAGTTATAAGTGATATGAGCACCTTTGATTTGTCTTTAAACTTTCAAACAAATATAAATTCAGCTAGATACACTTTGTTCCATGACTTAATATAATGTGTCCATACAACACCTGAAGACCAGAAACCGAATCGAATTGATAAAGCATATTGATTCAAATTCTTCACTTAAGTGATAAATGCGTAATATTTTAGCTTTATCATTCCTTAATTTTGATATAAAAGTCCATATTGGTAGATAAATCTTACATTTCTCTTTTACATGTGCTATTTGGTTGCGGGATTTAATATAAATATGCAAAATATGTTTTTTAAATACGGTCCTTATTCTGCAACGCTAAATCCGAGTGTTCATTGTGTTCAAGATACACCACAAACACATAGTAGGACCACTTGTAATGAGTTTTGTGATTTTCCTTAAAAAGGTTTGGAAATGTGAATTAGAACCTTAGAGGGCAAAGGCATGTAAATAATGACAGGGACAAGCCGTGTTATATATTCAAGTCAAGAACATCATTGAATAACAATTTCATATTGAAGCCAGTGAAGAAATAATATATTATTAATAATTAGACATTGAATCAATGATAGGTTCATAATCAAGCCAAAAAGGTACCAAGAAGGCATAATGAAACCAAAACAGGCATCGAATGTAGGTTTAATAACCAAGCAGGCATCAAATGGTAGGTTCATAATGAAACCAAGACAGGCATCGAATTGTAGGTTCATAATTAAGCCAAGACAGGCATCAAATGATAGGTTCATAATGAAAACAAGACAGGCATCAAATGATAGGTTCATAATGAAACCAAGAAAGACATCGAATTGTAAGTTCATAATGAAGCCAAGACAGTCATCAAATTGTAGGTTTAATGAAGCCAAGACAGGCATCGAATGGTAGGTTTATAATGAAACCAAGGCAGGCATCGAATGGTAGGTTCATAATGAAACCAAGACAGGCATTGAATGATAGGTTCATAATGAAGCCAAGACAGGCATCGAATTGTAGGTTCATAATGAAGCCAAGACAGGCATCGAATTGTAGGGATATAGATCTGAAATGTCGACATAGACTTCTAGACAGGCATCGTGTATGGGTACAGTTTTTTCTCCACGTAATGCATTAGTATGAAATGAGGCAGATAATAAATTCACACAACACATATCATGAAATAAAACCGTTTCAGGATGTGACTTTCGATTTTTCCACGGACGACGACACGTTCATCGGTGAAACTATCAAGGTCTTCTTCAAGATGACCAATACTAGCAGTGCCAACAGGACGGTGCGTGGATCGGTGAACGTCTCTTCCATGTACTACACTGGTGTGCCATTCAAGGAGATCATGAAAGTGAACATCTCCGATACTCTTTCTCCAGGAGAAGGTTGGTTATGGCAACTGATAGTGCATGTTAGACTGAGAAATAGTTATTGTTTGTAATATTTCAGATTAATTATTAAAACCAAATGTTTTATCCATTATAGATTCAAGGAAAGGATTCATTTCAATATTGTATATGTATGTTAAGATGTATTTGTTACAAATGATGAAAGGAATAAATGAATTCTGTTTTAAAAAGAAGGAAAAAAGTTGCTATGGCGGGTTTAAGCGTAGCGATTGGTATTTTGTCAGTGATATCATAGGTAAGAGCTATCTTTATGAAATAGTTGAACATAAATAATACGTAGTTGATGCTCAGAACAAATATTAAATAAGGTATTATAATAATTGTCCTTTTAGAATCCATGGAGACGTTTTCTATCACGACTGACAAGTACATGAACAAACTCGTGGACCATTGCATGTTGAAACTCTCCTGTATGTGTTCCGTCAAGGAGACCAAACAGACCTTCACTCACATGGACAAACTCCGCCTCCGTAAACCACGCCTTTTCGTGAACGTGAGTGGTTAAGCATAATTTAATTGCATGTTATAACATGCAAACAGTTTTATAGTCTGCTTTTCTACAAGAAGAATCTTTTTTATCAAAATTAATCAAACGATCCGCCAAATGCCATGATAAAGAGAAAAATACCTACTTTACACGTTTGACTATTGCAGGCCCCCGATACCGGGTACATCGGGCAAGATTTTAACGTGGAGGTGTCTTTCAAAAACACCCTACCCATGCCCCTGACGGGGCTCGAGCTGAGGGTGGAAGGCCCGGGGATACAGAAGCCGAAATCCATCAAACTTGGGTGAGTGGATAAGTTGAGATTCGAATTATTGTGTTCATCAATGGAACTATTCTTTGCAGCTCCATCTAAATATTCAATTCGTTTTGTGACATCATTTACTCGTACAATAATGTAATCGCGGTGTTGGTCATAATTCATTGGTCAGTTGATTGTATTCTTACGGGAACAATTACGGGCTCCAATTATTTAAAGCGACAACGCATCAGCCCACAAATCACGGAGCTCACTATGGAGCACCCAACTAATATATGCTTCTGGACATGAGACAACGCAATATTTATCGTATTGTCGCATGTTAAAGAGATGAGGATTAAGATGGCCCGATCAGGACACCATATGGACGGGAAGGTCTGATTGATCAACATAAGTTGCTAAGCAACCGGTATCGAAACATTCTGCCAGTTTACTTCAGTAGTTTATTACATACATGTAATTACAAAGCGTTTTAAGACAGTGAGCAGTTAGTTTGACTGACCCACGTATCTTTCTGATTTCAAATTTTCTTATTACAGAAGGATATATTTTCCGTCTTTTCAGGTGGGAGACTGTGCAACCAAAACAACAGTTCGCGAAATCGTTCTCAATGAAGGCTTCAAAACGAGGTGAACGGGAAATTGTCGTGTACTTCAACTGTGACCAAATATCGGCAGTTAGTGCGTCGCATGTGATTAGTATTGCATAGATGCCTTGGAGAATGGATTGTCACGGAACTTTTTTATTGCTTATATTTTATCGCTTCTATTACTGACTTCAAACTTGTATCAATATATAGACACACAGTGATTGCAGGGTACATGCTGTTTTTCAGTTTTCTATATCTTGCTTACAAAAAAAGACGATTGGTTGAGAAATATCAGTATAATATGGATATAGGAAATATAATGAAAATAATGAGGTGAAAAAAATATGTAAATGTCCTAAAAATGATTTTATTACTAGACCAAAAAGACAGAGAGAGAGAGAGAGAGAGAGAGAGAGAGAGAAAGAGAGAGAGTATTAATGATTTGGGACCAACTAGATTTTATACGTAAAACCAGTGAAAGTAAGGAAAATACGTTATGTAAATTTGTACATTCATTGAATGGATTTTGGTCCATAATCCCCATGTTATGCAAGACTATGAAAAAGGTTTTATTCCGTTACAATATGAAGGTAGTTATAATTTTACAGGTCATTTCTTGTCCAAATTAACATTAAGCAGCGTTTAATGCTTTTTATATTTATCCATATTTAGCATTGCTATTTTCATCTTGTAATCAATAATTTTCTTTTTGTCTATATTCTACCAAAGAACAATAAAGCAACTTGGAATTCCTAGCTTGAAGGTTTGCAAAAAACGGTGCACGCAGGAGTTAGTTACTTTAAACAATTATCCTATAATCGATTCATTATATCGTATGATGGAACTTAAGTACATATACAGTTTTATTTCTCAATACTACTTGCAGAATATATTGAATTGTCAATCTTGTAAAGACTTAACTTAAAAAACTAGTTTAAATTACACTCTTTCATAATGCTACATATGTAACCCTCTCCGACGCACCGTTTGTACTCCAATTGTATTTGTCTCCATGCAATGAGCTTTCTGTTTAGTTTATGCAGCGACCTTATCTCTGTTTCAATGACATAGACATTTGGACTTTGAAATCATCCCCCCCCCCCCCCCTAAGATATCACTATTTTCAAAATAAAGAAAATACACATCACATTGGTCATACTCAAATATTTAAACCAAACTTGGTACATTTAAAAAACAACAATTTCCTTGGAACACACATTCCACCTGCTGAAAGGGTTTATACCCTGAACGTCTACTTGTAAACTTCTAATTAGGTAGAGGTGATTAAGGCTAATATTAATTTTTATTACCATATTTAATTTAATGTTAAATTAATTAAAAAGGAACTCAAACTAAAGTCATAGATGCAAGATCAATAATATAACTTGTCAAGTTTACAAACAGAACTTCAGACTCAAGTGGATAAAAAATATTTTGTACGAAAACATAATGAGTTTCAAACATCTAACGAGGACAATATCATCATTAGTAAAATATTAATTCAATGGCTTTATCTACAGGTATCGTTACTGTGATGTTTGATCTATGTGCTACTATTCCAATATGTGTTTTCTGTTTTGTTTCTATTGTATAATTATACCATAAAATAAACGTGAATTTAATTGCTCGTATTACTTGTATCATTGTGTTACTATTTTATCAGTTTAAATGGATACAAATGAATTTCATTGCTTGTATCAATGTGCTACTATTCCAGTATGTGTTATTTCTGTGTATGTCAATGTTTATTAATTCATAAGTTTTCATAGAAAATAACTAAACTTGAAATGCATTACTTGCATCATTGCATTACTATTTTGTCATATGAAATGAACAAACATGAAATTCGCTGCTTCAATGTGTTACTGTTACATATATGCTATTTTTTTAGCTTCATAGAAAATAATAAAGACATGCAGATTGTTTTTACTTTTATGTCATATTTAAGCCATTCTTATAAACAACATGTGTCACCTGCTGAAAGAAGCGTGACGGAAAAATTGTGACGGACATACATACAGATGGACAGACAGACGACCGTGAAGTGACCCCTTTATCTCACCTCTCCTTACAGCAGGTAACAATACAGCCTGGGTACAAACTTTCTTTTATCATCTGAGTTATCTCATTAAAGCCCACCCGGATATAAACGGCGGTTTCGCTAAACACTTCACTATATCCGAGCTTTAAATGCATAGAAAAAACACACAAACAAAATCAGCTAACTGCAAACAATCCCTTAAAACAACGTTATTTATGATGTTTTGAATGGCAGAAACAATTTGCAGGTATGCACGTATGCGTTTAAACATCTAGAGAGATATGGGGGACCCGTTTGAATACAAATAGATTACAACATCCAATGTAAGTGTAAAAGTGTTGACGTAAACGGACACTACTGCATAGGTGAACCTTGATTTGGTAAAACCTAACACATGAATGTTATATTTACACAGTACATATCGATATACCTTCTCCTGGATAAATTTGACATGATTATGTCTCACCTGTGGTGCATGCAACTGTTCATTTACATCCCCCTTTTTTGAGGTAGTGGCCGCGACATACTACAGTCGTAAAATGGTACTGTTTTAGCTCCCTTCCTTGGCGCTCAGCATATAAGGGTAGTTGCAGGACAAGCTGGCCCGCCGTCAGGATGTGACTGGGTGTGGTATCATTCCACATGTCTTCGGTGTGAAACTGCAGTGTGGCAGCACTATATCTGTCTCAAGTAGACATCGTCTCCAAATGACTTACATACTGTTAATGGGACGTTAAACCCAACAAATAAACAAATCAACCTTTATATGGAGCGATGTATGATGAAGGGTACTTGAGAAGCCACCCTTGCGACAGGCTGCTGTAAAACTCGGCGGAGTTAAGAGATGTTTAAGATAAAAAGCGGGGGATTTTTTTTATTATTCAAGCTTTTTTTTTGCTAGTTTAATTGTCCACGAAGTGCCCACATACCTCTGGCACCATTATTGTTTTATGATAGAAGCGATGCTCTGAACTCCTAACAAGAGATGTATTTAGTTTGTACTTTTAAACGTTCCTGTAAGTAATGTTGCCCAACAAGATCTAATGATGTATTTTCAAAAAATCCATTCATAAACGTTTCATGTTTTTCTCAAACCCAAAATGATTAAATATGTTTTGATGTGAATCATTACACCGAGTTTGATTTCTTTATTATGCCATAGCCGTATATATATCATTTATATTTTTTAAATCATAATGTACTCCTATGACTTGCGTAAACGATTGACACCCGTTAAAGGTTATAAATCCTAAATTCTAAACAAAGATTTGTCAACAACAACAATTTTGTCATAAGTGTTTATAGAATGTTTATATTATATATCTTTGCATAAAAGAAAGTATTGGATGTCCAGAAAGTAAAGAAGTCATAGCACATGAGCTTCTAGAACAGTAACTTGTAAATACACAAGAATCATCTGTCAGGTAAGGAAAAAGGGTAAATAATGTCTGCAGCATAGGTTTTAAACTGCAAAAGGCCTCCCACGCAAAGTTCTTGTACGACATTCAAAAAAGACTTTGTGTTTATCAATCCACTTTACTGCAAATCTGGGCGCCAGTGAGGCCTTAGACTCAGTGAAATAAGTTCAAACATATTTTATTTCTAAAACAAATAGAAGTGGGTTGGGTGACATTACCTGCCAACTCAGCGTAATTTCTTACTGTCAGCCATTCTGTGTATATGCAGGTTTGTACAGGTTTCGTTATCAAGATTTAAACGCACATTAATCGAGATTTTTGTTTCAAGAACAACTGCTATTTCGTTAAAGGAAAACGGAATACTACACTACTACACGGAAAACTTCCAACAGTTTCAACAAGACTAAGGTAGTGTTTTAATATATTTTTCTTGTTAACAAAACATATTTTGTTTATGTATTTGTAGATATAAACAAAAGAACAATTTGTCAATAAGATGTATATTAATAAGGCTACTTGTTAATTTGATTATTCCTTTTACCTGCTCGGCCCATTTTATCTGTACCAATTCAGAAATATGTTATATAAGGTCACAGCCATGATATCTCGCGCTGTTTCCGGGAGGTTGGGTCGAGACCTACTAGTATAATATCAGGATAATATGAATAGATGTGGTAGGTGCGTGTGATTTAATCGTGAAGCAATAATATCGGCCTCTAATAATTGAGGTACTGTCGTTGAGATATCAAGCTAAAACAAAAGGACCATATAGCCCTAGATCGCTCACCAGAGTACATCAGATATTTAAAGAATTCAAGTCATTTGATTTTACCTGGTTTCTTCCAGCAGGAACCAAATTCAAGTTTCAGATAAAAGAATTCTTAAGTTAGTCAATCATCTGGAGGCCTCAATTTCTAAGGGATCAAAAATGCTTATAAAATGATGGTATGAAACCTCCAGGTTATCAATGATGCAAAACAAGAATTAATTCCGAACATTAGTTTCAGGCGAGAACATCTTTTTAATTTTCTATATGGAGTGTATAAGGAAGCTAGACGACCCCGTATGGGATTCATTGTTCAAGGGATCAATTTATTTTAGCAAATTATGGTAGCCAGCCATGAGGTTACCATACATACCAAAAAATCTAACCAATGGTTTCATAGAAGAAGAATCTTTGAAATCTTTTTTATGGAGTTAGTATATAAGGAAACTAGTAGACCCCGAGTGGCCTCATTTTTTAAGGGATCAACTTCATTTTAGCAATTATGGTAGAGTACTATGAGGTGACTATTTGTGTCAAAGGAAATTAAATTCTGACTATTGGTTTCAGAGGAGAAATTTTAGAGTTTTTAAAGTAAAATTCTGTTGGTTGCCATAGCAACCAGAGTTCGGCATGGACCAAGATTATTTAAGCAACTTTTGTGGAGGTTCACCGAAGGATGATCCATGCCAAATTTCATCAATTTCTACTCAGCGGTTTAGGTGAGATGTCATTTAAAGCAAATTGTTGACGACGCACGACGGACGCAGGGTGATCCTAATGACTCACCTTGAGCACGTTGTGTTCTGGTGAGCTAAGAAACAGATCAGCTTTAGCCCTTGTTTTTGATCATCACTTTTTGTCTGGACGATACATGTATAATTAACAAAATAACCCCAAAGACTCAACGTGTATTCTTTTTTAACATCTTCGTTTGTATGTAGTTCTGTTTATAATTAAGAAGTTTATGTTAATTAAGTCACAATTAATGGTGTGTGTGTGTGTGTGTGTGTGTGTGTGTGTGTGATTTTTTTTCTGCAATTTATATATTATGCTGATATATGCGAATAGGAGCATTCAAATGAAGTGCACGTTTACAAAGCCAGCCATCCCAGTCTTCTAATGACCATAGTTAGCGGCGCACGGAGAAGGTGCGATTGCGATGTACTTTATTAAACGTCCAGGGTTTAATTACTAAACGAACTAATAAATTAAAAAGTAAAGACCTGATTAACCTATTCATGAAAAATGATATACTTTTATTCAACTTGGTCAGATGAATTTTCTTCTCTCGATGTTGATGAATTTACACATTTTCATTTGCACAGGTCATTAAGAAATAAAGCCAGTAAACGAAATTCCGGGGGAATTGTCGTGTATGTTAGAAATGAGTATGTTGACACCGATACTTTAGTCTTCACTAGTGAGGATGACATACTGTTTATAAAGTTAGTGGTGATATTTTTTCACTAGATTGGTTGTTCTATTCTGTGGGCTGTGTTATGTTGTTCCTGATGATAGTAGTCGTCAAGCATTTATAGATTCTAATATTTTTGACCGATTAAGCAATTCAATAATTGAAATAGAGAATAAATTTCAGGGCAAAGAACGTTTCTATTTCCTGTCAGGCGATTTTAACGCGTACATCAAATAATCCTGATTATATTACTAATGATGATAATAATATATCAAATACGATTTCTGATTACATAATTGATGAGTCTATACCAAGAGTATCGAAAGATCAAGGTCACTGTAACGATAACGGGACTTTGCTTTTGGATTTTTGTAAACAAACAGGTATGCGTATGTTGAACGGTAGGTCTGGAAGTGATAAAGGGGTGGGACAATATACTTGTATAGGACATCGTGGTAGTAGTGTAGTAGATTACGTGTTAACGTCAAGTAATTTGTTTAATTTTGTTGATGTATTTGACGTAGGAGAGCCAAATATTATATATGATCACTGCACTATTTCTTATAGTTTTTCATTTGAAACTTCCTTGAATGTTAAGCAGGAGTTTAGTTATATTGATCAAGAGAGTATTGGCTATAAGTTTGTATGGAGAGACGATTTAAAGCAGGAATATTGTGATTCTATATCCTCAGATGATGTAGCATCTAGGCTCGATTCATTGCTTGAAAATTTAGTATTATGTTTGATGAATTGAATGTTGAAATATCCTTTGATGAAATTTCAAATGCAATTAAACATGAATCGTAGCGCGGGGCCTGATAATTTATCAGACGAGTTTCTTATTCATGGGAGGGATACGTTACTGTCCTGTCTGCAGGTGCTTTTCAATAAGTTTTTACTATGGGGTATCCCACTTCACAAAAAGGGAGATATAAACAATGTAGAAAACTTTCGGGGTATTACTCTTTTGAGCTGTTTAGGCAAATTATTAACGCGTGTTCTTAATACTAGACTTTCTAAATGGGCCGTAAACTATTTCGTCTATATTGAGACACAGGCATGTTTTAGAAGTAAGATGGGTACAGTAGATAATATTTTTGTGTTGCATGGTCTTATTACGCATATAGTAAATCAAGGCAAACATCTTTATTGAGCTTTTTTCAATTTTTCTAAAGCATTTGATTACGTGGTTCGTGAAATTTTTTGGTACAAACTAATTCAGTTAGGATTAAGTGGAAATATGTTAAATATAATGAAGTCTATGTATATGAGTGTTAAGTCTAGAGTTAAGCATTATAATTAACTAAGTAATGATTTTGACTGCAGCCTCGGTGTTCGACAAGGCGAGTGTTTGTCGTCGATTTTATTTTCTCTATTTATCAACGATATTGAACAAGAATTTCTTGCAAAGGGATATAATGGTATCAGTATTGATAGTGTTAAAATGCTAATGTTACTATATGCAGATGATATTGTGATATTTTCTGAAAATGATCATTATTTGCAATGTGGTATAGTCTATATGTCTGATTACTGTCAAAATGGAAACTTGAAGTAAATACGTCGAAATCAAAAGTCATTATATTTAAAAAATGTGGTCAAATTCCTAGAAATGTTCGTTTTACTTATAATGATTCCGAGTTGGAGATTGTTAACAAGTTTGTTTACCTAGGAATTGTTTTTTCATCAGGTGGATCTTTTAATGCGGCTCAGTTGTCACTTGCTGGTCAAGCACAGAAAGCTATATTTAAAATGAACAAATACTTACATAAGTTCACTTTTCTTTCACCCAAACATAGATGTGATTTATTTGATAAACTTATATTACCAATATTAAACTATGCAAGCGAAGTATGGGGTTTTATTCAAGGGAACGCCATTGAGAAAACGCATTTGCAATTTTGTTGCTGTTGCTGTATTGGGGTTTACCGTCGCTGCGATAGTATTTCAATCATATAGCGACGTCCAGCTAATTACAGGTGGAGGAAGACTCCGAGTACACAGAAGTACCCGGGTAGAACCACCGACCTATCGCAAGCCAGCTGGAAGGCTTCCTCACATGAAAAATCCGAAGTCCCTACCGGGATTCGAACCCACAGCGGTGAGGGTTGCAATTTTGTAAGAAGTTATTGGGGGTAAAGAAAACTACACAGAAAGATTTTGTCTATGGTGAATTAGGTCGAGTTTCATTATTGGTGAGGAGACATTCAAATATAATTAAGTATTGATTAAAAATATTAAGTGTGGGTTCAAATAAATACATTAGAATTATTTACAATGTTTTATGCGATGATGCGATAAAATATCCAAATAAAATTAGCTGGGCTACTCTGTTGAGGTCATTAGTTCAATCATTAGGGTTTCATGACGCATGGCTTAATCAGGGAGTAGGACAAGAAAAAGTGTTTCTCTCGTTAGTGAAACAGAGATTAAGTGATCAGTTTATACAAAACTGGAATAGTCGCCTTCAAAACCCTAGTCGTGCGCTATTTTATAAAACAGTATGTGAAACACTGTACTTATCATAATTGTAAACTTAGTGTTAATTTGTGTATACATATATGTGAGCATATGTAAACCTGCGTATCCATCAGTCGCCCTATTTTAGTTTTTATTGTAGGGTTACAAGAAGGATATCAATTATAAACCAATACAGTTTACGTCTTAAATTGTCTCAAATTTATAGGTATTATATTTATGTATGTGTATGATTTTGGTAAATGTTTATCCTTTAGTTGCCCTTAATTTTCGTTTCGTTAGGGTTACTACTAGAGGGATATTGGTATTATTTCTTACCATTGTTTCTTTAATTGAGCTAAGAAATACTTTTTTGATGTTGGTAGAATTTCATTCAACACTTATACTTGAGTGTGCGAATGTGTAAACGTCTGTATGTCTTCATATTTATATGTAGGAGTATATGCGTATGTCCATATGAGTTTGTTTTCTATATGATTTGGATTCTGTAGTGAGGTTGTAATATGTTGTATTACATATTCAAAACTTATCATTTCGCTATTTTGCGATGTAAAAATGGGATGATGTGTTTTATAGACGATGATGATGCTGATGATTCACAGCATTTAGTATAACTATTGTTATCATAATAATGACAAAATATTCTACAAGCAACAAAATTTTTCAAATATGACATTTAGGATGTACCTTCTCCTTTAATTTGCCCCCCCCCCTCTCTCTCTCTCTATTCTCTCTCTCTCTCTCTCTCTCAATGATATAAAAGTATACATCTTAATGTTATAATACTATACATGCTGTCTGCTGTTATTGTATATTTATGTTGACACAGGGCCATTGTGCTACTGGATTTTGAATAAAAATTTTTGAACAATTAACTATACACAGAGGTGTGTTTTATTAATCTAAAATCATAGATTGGTGCGCCTAGTCTTCCTGTTTATTCATTTTGGAAGTATGATCACGGAGTATTCTATCAAATGTTATTTGCATAGACAATATAATTCTTATACCATATATTTGATTAGTTTAAAAAACAACATCATCAACAACAACAACAACAACAACAATAATATAATATTGAATTAGAGACACCTCAACAGTCGAAAGACGTCATACGGTGTCTAAGTCAACAACAACAACAAAGCAATTGAAATATAACAGTCTGAGTATTTTTCTCAATCCTTCGAAAGTGGTTAAGTCACGATTCTTGAAGCAGATGTAACACCACATTACCATGGATAATGATACAACCTGTCACCGAACTTGAGAACTCGATGACAAAATTATAAGTACCTCAAATGTCGTTGGTTTATTTAACAAATGAAACGGAGATGGAACGAATGTTTATTCTTAAGCCTTTAATGTGAAGAGATATGCACAGATATGAACAGAACACTGATCATACTGCATCACTGGCCCCGGTGGCCGAGTAGCTAACATATGGTTCGTTTTGTGTTGGAGGTTACCGTCACAGCGACAGTATTCTAAAAGCCATTTAGAGGGCTTTCTTACGTGCAGGATCCGCTTGACCCGGCCAGGGTTCAAACCCAATACACTTCACAAATCGGATCTACCTTTGTATTTGTAAACGAATGTATATTTGTCAGCCAGATCCTTTCTGTTACATTCAGCCTGATCATCACTGTAACGTTCAGGCATGTCCTCATTGTTACGTTCAGCAAGATCCTCACTAATACGTTCAGTCAGATTATCACTTTTACGTTTGGTCAGATCCTCATCGTTACGCTCAGAGCGAGATATTTATATGTCCTGTCAGAATTTCACTGTTTCGTTCGGCAAGATCCTCACTTTTAACTTCGGTCAAATCCTCGCTGCTACGTTTCAGTCAGATCATCACTGTTACGTTCAGTGAGGTCCTCATTGTTACTTTACGAAAGATCCTCACTGTTACGTTCAGTGAGATCCTCACTGTTACTTTAGGAAAGATCCTCACTTTTACGTTCTGTGAGATCCTCACTGTTACTTTAGGAAAGATCCTCACTTTTACGTTCAGAGAGATCCTCACTGTTACATTCGGAGATATCTTCATTATTATGTTCGATAAGATCCTCCTTGTTACAGTCAGCCAGATCATCAATGTTACTTGCAATCAGAAATTCACTGTAACGCCAGGTCAAATTCTCAATATTGCGTTTTGTCAGATCCTCACTGTTACACCTGGTCAAATCCTCAATATTGCGTTTTGTCAGATCCTCACTGTAACGTTTCGACAAATCCGTTCGGACATATCCTCACGGTAATGTTCGGTCAGATCCTCACTGTAACGTTCGTTCAGACCTTACTGTTACGTCAGTCAAATCCCCACCCTTACGTCTAGTCAGATCCTCACTGTTTCGTTCGTTCAGATCCTCACTGTTACGTTCGTTCAGATCCTCATTGTTACGTGCAGTCAGATCCACACTCTCACGTTCGTTCAGATCCTCACTGTTACGTTCGTTCAGATCATCACTGTTACGTCTAGTCAGATCCTCACTGTTACGTCTAGTCAGATCCTCACTGTTACGTCTAGTCAGATCATCACTGTTACGTCTAGTCCGATCCTCACTGTTACGTCTAGTCCGATCCTCACTGTTACGTCTAGTCCGATCCTCACTGTAACGTCTAGTCCGATCCTCACTGTTACGTTTGTTCAGATCCTCACTGTTACATTCGATCAGAACCTCACTGTTACGTTCGGTCAGATTCTTAATATGATGTTCGGTCAGATCCTCAATGTTACGTTCTGTCAGATCCTCACTGTTACGGTTCAGATCCTCATTGTTACGTCTAGTCAGATCCTCACTGTTACGTTCAGTCAGATCCTCACTGTTACGTCAAGTCAGATCCTCACTGTTACGTTCGTTCAGATTCTCACTGTTACGTTCAGTCAGATCCTCACTGTTACGTTCGGTCAGATCCTCACTGTTACGTTCGATCAGATCCTCACTGTTACGTTCAGTCAGATCCTCACTGTTACGTTCGTTAGATCTTCACTGTTACGTTCGGTCAGATCCTCACTGTTACGTTTAGTCAGATCCTCACTGTTACGTTTGGTCAGATCCTCACTGTTACGTTCAGTCAGATCCTCACTGTTACGTTTGTCGATCCTCACTGTTACGTTTGGTCAATCCTACTGTTACGTTTGTCAGATCTCACTGTTACGTTGGTCAGATCCTCACTGTTACTTTGGTCAGATCCTCACTGTTACGTTCGGTCAGATCCTCACTGTTACGTACAGTGTGTCCTCACTGGACAGTAGACCAATCTGGAGTATTGGCACGATAAAGTTGTCGTTCAGTTTATTTTAATTTTATCGAAAGCCTTTATTATTCTGAATGCGAGGAGAAATATCCCGTGTTTGCTTGGGAACGGGAGGTCACGAATGTGATCAACGCTTGGTAACATGGAACCCCTTTAACACACACACACACATACACACAGATAAAACGAGGATAAATCCGCATGCTATTTTTGCAGGTCATGGCATTTGTAAGGACTAGAAGAACATATTTTTCGACAGGCCGGCGTCATATGCGGTTTCGACCTCACAGGCAGTTAGCGAGGACGTCATTTATTACAGACTTCGAGAGATCAATACCGTCATGCAACATTCAATGCGTGGAGGAAGCAGATGAAGAAAAACACACTGACAAAGGCATATTTTTCTCTTGTTTAAGATATATATTCATTCTTTTTTATACTTATGAGTAATCAAATCGATCTTGGATTCCAAAATATTTAAATTCATATTGAAAAGTTATACAAGCACAGCTATTTGAGTGTTGTTTCAATTTGTTAAAAGTATAGACAGAACACAGGGTGCATTGTTATTTTTATTTACAAAAGACCATGAAAGTTTTAATTTGGCAAACCTTCAGTTGTTGTTTTACTGATAAAATTGATTTGTGTCTAGCAAGTGAAATTTATTCATAGTTTTTATTCATCTGGAATTATGTGTGTTGTAGTAGGGCTAATACAACTGTTCATATGTGCTCGTTGTGTCTAAAAATAACCAAGTCCCCCTTTTTGTATCTCTTGTGTTGAAAGTAAATTTCTTTTCAGACAATAATGAAATCGCAGTTAAAAAGGTAGATCTCAATATTCGTAGAAACACGACGGCTCATAGAACAAACGAATTTGACATTACTGATACTTCAACAAATGAAAATAAAGAATTTCTTGTGGTACGGCGTGGTCAAGAGTTTGACATCACGGCGGAGTTCAACCGTGCATATGACGTAAACAAGGATGATTTGAGATTTGTCTTCAAGTTTGGTAATTATCAACTGTACTCGTGAGTTATTTTGAAATATATGTACATTATAATCAGTAATGCATCGTTTTTATATTTTGTAGAGTGTATTGTTTTGAAAAATAATTCTTGTTTCATTTCAGTGTTTCAGTGTAAATTTCAACTTATGCCGCCTTCAAGATAACACAAGTTCAGTGCATATTCTGAAGTTATATGTATGTATGTGATAACTCGCATACGATATATATTGTTTTAGTATTACTAAATACCGATATGACTAAAAAAAAAGATCTGAAATCAATCGTTTACCTTCATTTAAATGTGAATGAACTTGCATAGTTTTGGAAGGCAATTTCAAATGTTTGAGCTGATCGACGTTGAATGTGATGTAGTCACGTGACCATTGTTTGCAATCAATATATATCCAGGTGAAAACCCCAAACCCACACAAGGTACACACGTGGTCTTCATCCTGTCTGACAAAGACCTTCCACAGCAGTGGGGGGGATACATCAAGTCATCCGAGGAAAACAGTCTATGTGTGACGCTGGTCACCCCGCCGTCATGTTACGTCGGAAAGTGGACATTAAGTATCGACGTCGTGAAGAAGGCTGACGTCGGAGTAGAGGTGTCCAGATGGCAGCTGAAAGACCCCATCTACATCCTCTTCAACCCCTGGTGTAAAGGTACACGTTGTTCACTGTGTAAAGAGCTTGCTGTTTTTAATGAGAAAATTTATGTTCTATAACGTTATTATTACTCATTAAAAAGTATTGACGTGTTAAACCTTGAGGGGAGCAATTTTAAGAAGTAATCGTAGTCATGACATGAAGCGGTCCTATTGAGATTTTATACGTATTCTCAATTAATTTTTAGTATAATACATTATTATAGCGTATTTCATACTTCCAATATATAGAAATTTTCCATAGTTCTAAATCGTAAGTACTGCTTTCAGATTTTACTGCATAATTGAAAATGTGCAATGCAATAAATAAAAAATTGTATAAGGCACGCACACATATCAGACAGGTAGATAATTAAGCTTGATATAAAAATGCTCGGCAATCCCACTCGAGATTACGTTTGTTAAGACTCTTGCATGTTTGTGTATGTGATAATTATTGTATTCAAGGCCAATGTTACAGTGTAAACCATTTATTAACAAAGACAATTGGCACTTAATATTTTTATTTAATATTTTTCGGTAGATTATAGGCAAATATCATTGACTTAAAAATGGCAGTGCATATATTCACTGCTTCAAACGTCGTCTGCTACTGTTTGATACAAAAACAATTTACGTGTAGATGCTAAACTTAAGCGCTGTTTAACTTAAATTGGTGAGTTGAGCGAGTGTGTATTAAGGAATTATGTCCACTGCCATGTATTCCCATATGCCACTTATGTCTGTTTGGTTTAGATTCTGTGTATGTTGTGAAAAACAAATTTAGAATTGAGTATTAAAAAGTGTGAAACAAAATTTGTTGTAGACCCTTTAACCACTTTATCCTAGTTGACATTTTCAAAATATATTTAGGTTTTAAAAAGTAATAGATGGTTAAAAAATATAATAATGAATACATGGACCACCGTGTCCTAGTGGTAGACTTGACTTGACTATCTGAGTTTACCGTCGCTTCGACAGTATTTCAGTCATATAGCGACGTCCAGCTAATTAACATGACGCCAAAACGCCCCGAAATGAATATGCATATCGGTTTAACCAGTGAAAAGCTGTACAATCCTCCGACAAACAAATGCACATGAATCTTGCTTTCAATAGTTACCTTAGTTCAACAACCTCCGACAAACATTCGGGGCGTGGCTATACCTGTTTTGGCGTCAAGTTAATTTACAGGTGGAGGAAGACCCCTAATGCACGGAGGCATCCGGGTAGAACCACCGACCTACCGTAAGCCAGCTGGAAGGCTTCCTCACATGTCCTTGTGGTAGTGTTCAACGACTATGGTGGGAAGGTTGAGAGCAAGATTGTCTCCAGACTTTCCCTGTAAGATTGTCAAGCTGGTAAAACTTGATTCACAATCGACAGAAAAAGAAATGAGTTTAAACTAAAGACATACTCACAAATATATATTTGATTTTCGATGTCGCCATCAACACTGGACCAAAAGAGATAAAACTTCAATTTACCTTTGAATCATTTCCCCCCAGATGACCTGGTGTATTTCGGCAATGAATCACTGCTCGAGGAATACGTGCTTAACGAGACGGGCAAAATCTACTCGGGTAGCAGCAAGAAGATCTCTCCGAAACCATGGGTGTTCGGGCAGGTATAGGTTCTAATAGTTGTGTAGTGAGCTTACATCTTTACACGTAGCCTCTTTGTAGATCAGGTGCCAACGTTCTGGTGAAAATAACAAATAAAAAAATCTTAAAGATCATCAGATATTTGGGATTTTAATTGTGTTATTCTCTTTACATAGTAGTTTTTTGTTGCAGTTAATTTCTTGCAACTTTTTATAATTATTTTATAACATGTTATTTATTTTGCTGCTGAAATCGATAGGTCGAACTATATCTTGAAACCAGCAGTTTCTGTTTTTGTTTTACACACCATCCTAACTACTGATATAAACGGTATATGCTGTCCCTTTTTACACAATTGTTTGACCACACGTCTCAAATCAGCACAACTTGTGTGTGCGTTGAGGATCATACACGCAATAATTCAAATCTATCACAGTTGTAAATGAATTGGAAGTTGTATTACTGATTGTATTCGATTTTTTTTTCAACAAGTTGTATTTTTTGAATGATGGCAAAAAATTTCATATGAATTATTGAGTTATATTCTTTATTATTCTTCTTCAATAAAAAAAAAAATGATAATAAGGCAAACCAGGTTAAATAAACTAATTATTTAAAAATAGGCAAAATGCAAATCCTGGATGCTTGCTCAAGCAATGTATTGTAATATTAAAACTAATTTGAAACTTATTAAAGATAATTATCATCCTTACTTTTTTTTCTGTTAAGTGTGTTGAATTGATTGGTCACAAAGCCTTGATCTCCTGATAATCAACGGGATGGATTAGAAGAAGAATCAGTCTTGTGGATCTATGCATTCTAAATAAGGTCAAACAACGTGACTTTATATTAGACATTTTAGGTTCCAACAATTATGTAGGACCTTTTCAATTGATTATCTCATTAAGACCTGAACTGTAATCAGATACAATATATAACATTTAACTCAAGCTTTTTGATAGTAAACAATTTCACTAATGTACATCGATTTCTGACTTATACAGTAAATGGCATGCCAAATGTGGAGTGTGATGTTGTCAGAACCAACTGTGTGATAGTTGTGATCAATGAATTCGTATCGAGAGGTAGAAAACACAGAAAACCACAATGTTTGATGCGGGTCTGTATGTCAAACCTGTTGATTCACACAAACAGATGACTCAACATTTCCGTTTCTGAGTAACAAGATAACTTATAATGTAGGAACACATGTAATGAGGGCTCTATAAAGTAAATAATCTCATGGAAAGAGGGCAAGTCTAAGAATAGCAACGCCTATTCGTAATATATGATAAATTTCATGCTGCCAGTCTGACACTGAGAAATGGGCCGGTCTGTCAAGAAAAATATCTAGCCATAGGATTACAAACTTCCCCTCCACAAAGCAATTCTACTATTATAGGAAGAGTGTTGCAATTAAAGTACGGAAGTACATAAGACAGGATGACACTTAATTATGAATGGAAAAATACGAAATTCACGACTGGAGATTTTCATGGTTTATTGAGAAGAACTGACTCAGATCTGTTTTTGCTACATAAAAATTACAATTTGCAACAAGTTAACCAACATATTTTAGACGAACGTTTAGTTGCCCAGACATCATGGCAGTTCTATCAGGTAACTGTGGGAAATTATCTCCGAGTTTGCCTCTGCTGGAAGAAGTGAAAGATTTTATGGAGACAATACTTACAACACAAACGAAGAATTGGCAGGTTGGTTTTGGAACTGGGACAACAACTATTAACTTGTGAAAGCACAAAAGATCAGTCAGAGTGTTTAATTGATGTAACAGTTTTTTTTGCATTACACACGTGTGTGTTCTTGGCTAAGGATAACAGATATTCTATATTTGATTAATTTTCAAATGAATTATTATGAAAACTTTTACACAAAGACTGCATATCATCTGAAGTCCAACATAAACGGAGATGATTGGTTAGTCGCACTGTACGTCTCGTAAATGCGAGTCTCATGAACTTTAAGTTCACAAACTTATGTCACTAGAATCATTGGTGGTTTGTGCATGCTTTAATGACAATTTACTTTTATTATATGACTGACGAAGAACAACAAAAGTGAGACCAAATAAACTAGAGTTGTCGTATAGCAGACTATCCACATCGAAATGTGACCAATTTACTCGGCACAAAAACACAGATGCAAGTGCCATTGCTATCACAAAAATCGGCACCAGTGCCGAAATTGGAGAAAGAAGGGAGACTTCGACCAAACTTGAAAATAATTTATGAAATATTAATGCTTGAAAATTATTGATGGCATGCGATTTGTGCTCGAATTTGATTCGTTTGAGATAATCTGTATGATAAAACAATCATTAGGTTTTGGATGTCAATAGTTTAATAATGCTTGGTTTTCAAATTAAAACCAAAATAACGACATTAATCGTTTTACACCAACATCCGTATATAGCTCACTGTCCTTTAAATTCAATTTTTTCATTGAAACTGTGAATATAAGACAATAAGACAAATAATTGCACTGAAATATTCAGCATATAACTTATTATAAATACTAATGCAATATATTACTAACCATAAATACTATTGCAAATTGCTCTTAATAATATAAGACAATAAGACAAATAATTGCACTGAAATATTCCATCCATTTAGGTAAAGACTATAGTCACTCATCCATGACAGTCTATTGTTATCCAATTAAGCATGATTCCCAACTGTCCCACCTTGATTTTTACTGTTTTATATAAAAGTGGGACAGTTGGGAAGACACCGACATAACAGTACTGATATAATGATGCCTGCTGATATATCACACCACCAACCGTTGACGTCACATCCGGTCTCAAATCCCGACACCAACTTGTGCATGTCGCGACTGAGGATCAAACACGCGACATACCACTTCCGAAGCGGATGTTCTTATCAGCAGTTGTAATTTCTTGGCCACAGGGAATAGTTGTTTTGGACTGAATGTAAATTCACGAAGATCTGTTTTCAACACAAGGCTTCGCTTAAATTATTATTTGAGTGACATGGCCAAAACAAGTTTGCATGATCAAGAAATTAATTGAGGCATTATATTTCTTTATTACTTCTTCTTATACAATTTAAAAAAAAAAATGCAAAACGAAAACGACAAACAGCAGCAGCTGTAACAAAACCACCCTCAAAATAGCATACAAACAAGGCAAATTGCCAAACACTGGAGTTGCTTTGCTCAGACAACTGTTAGTTATATCTTAAAACTAGATCTTATGAAACTTTTATTGACGATAAAACCTGATGATCGGATGCCCTTCGTTTCTAGTTTACCGGTGACGTGCTGGACTGTTGCATGGACCTGCTGGACAACTGTGGACTCCCTGATAAACAACGGGGGAACCCCGTGCTGATAGCAAGGAAGATATCTAGCTTTGTAAGGGATTCTTATGCTATTCTAAAAATGTCACATTCACACGTGACTATTTATCATTAGATATGACTCTAGGATCACCAGACAGAAATGATCACGACGGACACTTTTTTCCCTTTTGTATTAATCAAAGCGCCCATGGTACTTAGAGACTGCCAGCGGCATTAATATGAAAACGCGATAAGACTGGCACGCTGTTTTGAAGTGAAATCAAGAGGGGACATCTATTGAATGTTCTCCAGCGAATCGAGAGTTGGTCTGCGTTCAGTATCGTTGCACTAATTTGTAGGAGGTATGATAGTGCACGTCACTTTATAATATTTGATCACTAAAATATTCCGTTAGTCGTAGAATATGGCTATAGTAACCAACGACATGAATATTTTAATCTCATGCAAATTTGTTTCATATTGATGCGGAGTGAGGGTCATAACTTTTGATTCCATACAAAAGATGCATACCTCAGCATCAGTGGAGGTTATGACCTTACTTGAGTATTAAGCAAGATAATGTCTTTGATAATGTTAGGTACATTGTATATGTAGGTGGCTTTTCTATTTTAAAGTGAAGTAATTCTCTGGAATTATTTTTGGAAGTCTAAAACGTATTATGCAAAGTACTTCTGAACGCGGAGTGATACTTTTGCATTGGCTGCTGCAGTCTGACTATGCTTGCTTATGATAATGACCTCGGCTTCTGCCAATAAACAAAGAAAAATAATCTATGCTCATTTATGGATAGTTAACGATAATCCCCCCCCTCCTATACAAACATATTTTATTCTAGTTTATAGATGAATGAATGATAGAATAAATGCGAATTAAAGTACGTTATAGTACATGTAAGACAGGAAGATGAACTACTTAATATATAAAAGTAAAAAATAACGATAAATTTCAACGAACGTCAGGATATTTTACATTTGTCTTATTTTAAGAAAAACTCTCAGTATTGTTCAATTTACATTTATACAAATTACAATTTTACAATAAGGTTGTTACATACGAGTAATTATTCAACGACGTAATCGTCATTAGGTAAATGCTCCCGACGACAATGGCGTTCTTGAAGGTAACTGGTCGGGGAATTATTCTGCCGGAGTTTCGCCTCTGAACTGGACCGGAAGTGTCGCCATTTTGGAGCAATACTACAACACAAAACGACCAGTCAAGTTTGGACAGTGTTGGGTGTTTTCTGGAGTGGTGACAACAGGTAAGCGTATTAACATTGGTAAAACACAAAAGATTATCTGACTGTTTAATGAGTTAACATTATCTGATTATTTGATTACAGCCACCGTGGTACGCTGTATCTTCTATTATGGATAATCTACTATATTTCTATGATTTTATTATATTTTTCAAATATGAATTATTCATGTCTGAAAACTTTTTAACACAAAACCACATATCATTGAAATAACAATAAACGGAGATCGATTGTAGTATGTACATTGTATGTCTCTCGTAACTTGTATGTCTCTCATAACTTGTATGTCTCTCATAACTTGTATGTCTCTCATAACTCATACTGAGTGGTTTTGTGCATGCTTTTTATTACTTTTATCATATTTACTTTTATTTATATGACTACGTAATAACATGTACAAAAGTGAGACACAAATAAAAAAGCTATTCTGTTCTGTTCTGTAGTATGCAGAGCATTGGGGATACCAGCTCGAAGTGTGACCAATTTCGACTCGGCACACGACACCAATGCAAGTGTCTCGATTGACTATCACTTTGAAAAGAACGGCAACCCACTGCCAAATCTGGACGAAGATTCCATTTGGTGAGACTTTCTTGATTCCATTTTTATCTTCAGTAAATATATATCTTTATGAAATATTAATATTTTGATATATTTATTATGCATGCTTCTCTGCTGTACTTATATATATTCTTATGATTATAATTTCAAAAATTATGATAAAACAAATGCTATTATATTTTGTGTTGATATAGGTTAAAATGTTACCGGTTAATCAGAATATCAGAAGACCAAACCGATAAGGCGATCGATTGTTAATCGTTTGGACCATCCTAAACTTTAGATACCGTTACTCAGCTGTCAGCTGTACAGCTTTAAACATTCAATCTTTTTTCGATATATAAACTGTAGAAATATACACAAATATCAAACAGTTTGAATCCAGGATAAGGCATCTTATAATGTGCGGTTTGATCTGATTCCCATCATATTGCCATAACTTCCGAGGTTCAGAAAAGGAATAAAGAAGATACTAGAATTTAATGAATTTAACGAGCGGCCCCCTGGAATTAAAATGGATTCTTGAGGAACTGATTGGTTGGTCACTAGTGGTGACCACTGACTCGGCCTCCGTGGTGGGCATGGCTGAAGCTAGTATTGAACTCTTCTACAGTCTGGTGCAATCCTCTGTAACATGTTCGACTCATACGTATCTGTCATTCAATGTTCTTGTTATTTATTTGCAGGAATTTCCACGTGTGGAACGACGTGTGGATGGCCAGGCCGGACCTGCCTGAGGGGTATGGGGGATGGCAGGCTATCGACGCCACGCCACAGGAGACAAGTGACAGTATGATTGTCTCCCCTTTCTTGATTATATAAATTTTATGTACATCTAATTTATATATATATTTATTAAATTTCTAAAATAGGATAGGGTTTTCTAA
Source organism: Solen grandis (assembly GCA_021229015.1). Classification (NCBI taxonomy): domain Eukaryota; kingdom Metazoa; phylum Mollusca; class Bivalvia; order Adapedonta; family Solenidae; genus Solen; species Solen grandis. The sequence continues at coordinate 37,750,883 of CM037783.1, read as the reverse complement.
AAATTTGCACATAAGTACTTAAGGCTAGAAATAATATATGAATTAATAATAAGGGTATATTTTAGATAGAGATCTAGTTATGTTTATGTTACTAGAATATCACCTTTAGTGAAATTGTTTTGGAAAAAAACATGGCATTAACAATCATTTCGAGTTGTTCAATTTCTAAAAACTTTAAGAACATGTTCAAATGTTTTCGGATTATGTGTCACAGTTTGTAATCTTTAATATATTCTATAGTATTGGCAATATAAAACGAGCATAAAATCTCCATTTGGCTAGGAACAAAATGTATACTCCAAAGTCATGAACATTATCTAGATATTTCTTTATAAAAACAATTTTTTAACAGAAAGATTTAATCAGATTCAATTCAACGAGGGCTTTCTGAAAATGTAAAATTAATATTTACCTCACTTTGTGTGTTTTTCAACTAAAACAGCTTATTAATTTATAGCCAAATTAGCATAACATCACTAAAATTGGTCTTTTTGGCCCTTCAAAATTTGGCAAATATATTTTCAATAATGTATTTCATACATCCAATATAAAGAAATATGAATTTGAAAAAAAGAAAAACAGTGATTACCCGCTGAAACGTCCTTAAATCCGTATGTTCTAAGGTTTAAATGGAAGAGATGGTTCTTTGACGAGGAGATACGACCGAGGAGAAGAAAGATGTAGAGCGTGTGCCTAGAGTATCTTTCAGATTGCTTTTTCTCTAAGTATAGAGTCATTGTCATTATTTTAAGATGTCTACTGCATGGGTCCTGCATCCCTGGTAGCTCTGAAGAGGGGCGAGGTTCATCTGCCGTACGACGGGCAGTTTGCGTTTGCCGAGGTGAACGCCGACAAACTGTACTGGCTGATCCAAGGAGACGGGAGTGTCCAACTGGCCCATAAGGAGTCCCATGGGTAAAGTTATCGATAAGATTTTATAATAACACACAATGTTTTCAAATTGCAGCATGCAATGTAACGAAATGTCAAGTTTAAAAAAGGAGTTTTAACTATAAATGAACGATGACGTATACAACTTATTAATAAGGAAATTCTTTACTCTAACATCTGAAGTATTAATCTCCAGGTTCTGAATAAGACAAACAAGGAAGACTTCGTTATATATCAAGACCATGGTCGGATTCTAGCTTAAATATATTGAGTAAATAGATTTATCATCGATTTTGTAACTATTACTTAGAGGGTCAATGCACTTTGAACTGACGAATAGGTAATAATTAAATTGATATATAACATCCTGTATTTTGCCTTGCTTCCGAACTGTCATATTAAGTTCAACATCAGGCTTACGTAGACTTCTCGCCTGTCCCTGTATTGCGACACAGTCGAAAGAAATTAAAACAATAATGATTTTTATAAATCCGATTTCTTCATGTTGTGATAGAGTCTGTTACGACATATCTACAGACAATAAAGGACCGAAGCGAGCTTCTATTGTCCGAAGAAATGTCTTGATAGATCCTCTTCAACTTTGTAAAGCACTTGATTTTGTCAAATAGATCAATCTTCTTTGTACATGACAAATTAAAAAATAGAAAGGTGTTTTATCGAAATAAAATGCTGATAAATTTGAATTTTTAGAACTCATATTTATGGTGAGTTCTAACAAAGTTTTTTTCCCAAATGTTTCCCCAGCAACCGTCCTTATAACGAAGGTTTAAGACACGAAGTGATATTTTGCCAATGTTGATGTTGATACCAGTGTTTATCATTTTCAGTGTTGGGAGGTTCATCAGCACTAAGCGGCCTCGTACTCGGTCCTCTTGGAGTGACATGGCAAACGGCCCGTGTCCTGACAGGGAAGATGTCACCAATCAATACAAGTTCGAAGATGGTTCGAATATTAAAACTGTAAACCGATCAGTGGAGAAATAAACAACAAAACACACACACGCACGCACTCACAAACCTGGGCTGAACTATTTCACTGCCATGTTTTGTGGCGAGGTTTCAAAGGCTTAATATGTCCCTGCATGTGGACACTCATGATGAACATAGTAAAATTACTAATTATATGCATACATATATAAAAATAGAAAACTTAAAATGCATGTTAGATACGCAAAGTGTCATCATATATATGAAAATCAATGAGCCTCCATGTCAAGGAATTTACCCCTGTTTATTATATTGTTAAATATACAAACTTCATGATTTGCATTTATTGTCTCTCATATGAGTCAAGTTCTATATTTCATTCTCCAGGATCGGACGAGGAGAGAGCGGCAGTCCGGCGTGCCAACCTTACTACGTCAAACCAGAGTGCTTACGAAACAGGAGACACAGTATGTGTGACTGTCACTTTATCTAAATGGTGTTGAATGAAACCACAAAACATTGACGCATTTGATTTACATTCATTTTGTATAAGCAAAAACATATGGTATCTCCTTCTGTTTACAAATAAGGTTATGACTGATCTATATTAGGCCATCATTTAAATATGCGTGTTACCCAGAACTGTTTTTAGGTGGGTAGGTAGGAAGGAAGAAATTTATTTTCATTCATTTAATCTCTGACAATAGCAAAGCAGACTGATATTCTAGCTAATGGGATGAATCATGAACATATTATCATGCTTACTTAAGTATTTATTTGATTCATTAAACATTATTTTGTTTAAATGTGTGAACGAAAATTGCGGAGGATACCCGATTTAAAATGGCATGAAAACGGCGGAAAGAGCGAAATCAATCTCCAAGCAGAGTTGTCGTCCGTTCCTCACATAACATCTTGTCAAAACAGAAAACACGTATTAAACGTGGATTTAAGTGTGTTTTAAGGATCAAAAGTATAGAAACATTGAATAAATACTTTTTGAATTAACATATACGTGTGTAAAATATCAATTTTGATTGTTATTATGGGAACTATTTCATGCCTTATTTCGCCGATGGGAAAATTCCGCAAACGCTCGTCTGCAAATGTAAATGTTTACAGATTCAGTCGGAAATCGTGATTTAAGACGAGCTTTTTATTTTCATAATTTGTAATTTTAATGACCATTCCGGTAAGGTTCGGTGGTGCTGTTTATATATATATTTATTTGAATTTATATATCACAGTTTAAGGAACCTATCTAGTCTCCTTCAAATTAAATATTTAAACAACGGTCTGGATGACGTCATTTATTTGGAACTATTTTCTGAGCCCACCACAGAGGTGAATGTAATGTAAGCCGGTGTGTAAGAGAGTGGAGCGAAATATGAGAACTAAAAAAAACGGCGGTCTGGGTACCAATTCTTTTGAGACGGTCGGAACACGGCAAACAAACGTTTTTTTTTTTTTATCAAGTCCTATTTGTACACAAAATATTTGATTTGCACATTTAACATATTTTCATCAACTTGCTTATGTAATGTTCGCAACAGTTAACAGAAGTGTTGACCACCTAGCTTTTCAATATTTAGGTGGATATTCAAATTGTGTTCTGCAGGATGTTATTTTCGATTTTACCTCCGACGACGACACATTCCTTGGAGAAACGGTCAAAATCTTTCTAAAGATGCCCAACACAAGCGATGACACCAGGACAATCAGTGGCTCGATTACCATCTCCAGCATGTTCTACACTGGTGTGCCACACAGTGAGATAGTCAAGGTGCCGATAAACAAAGTCCTGGCAGCAAAAGAAGGTGGGTGACTTTCACGAAGAGGTGACTAAAAGTTGTTTTATTTCCATTTCAAATGTGTTACAGTTTAGCAATATGTGCCTTTTGACTTGACTTATTTGAGTTTACCGTCGCTTCGACTGTATTTCAGACATATAGCGACGTCCAGCTAATTACTGGTGGAGGAAGACCCCGAATGCACGGAGGCATCCGGGTAGAACCACCTACCTACCGCAAGCCAGCTGGAAGACTTCCTCACATGAAAATCCGAATGACCCTGCCGGGATTCGAACCCACGCGGTGAGGGACTGAGTGAGTGTTAAAGTCAGCGACTTTACCCTCTCGCCCATTGTGCCTTTTACAGCTTTTCTTCTCTTGAAGCTGTGTTGAACCATTTATATCACGAGTAAACAATTCGATCGTCCGAACGACGAGTTATAATGTATTATGTATATATGCGTAAACGTTCAAATAATATGTAAAATTTGTTTGCTATTAATGTGTCAAATATTACGCTTTAATTCTTGATGTTAATATTGGGCTTCTGCTCTGAGATTTGAAATAATTTTAATGATATGTAAGCAGACAAATCCTCCTCCATCTTCATCATCACTTTTTACATCATTCTCATCATTACCATCATCATCTGCATTAATATGCAAAGTGATTTCTATTGAGAACTTAAGACTTGTTTTTATTTTGTTTGTTTGCTGTTATTGTATTTTCTTTTATCACCATTGTATAGAACATTGATATTTTATTTCAGAAGCCTCATGTAAAGAAGTTATACTTACAATGTTTGCAAACTTACTGAGCCACCTTCTATAGATAAAGATTTTATTTATGATTATTATTATTATCATCATCATCATCATCATCATCATCACACGTGTGATATATTCGTTCGAAAATAGCACGCGCATGGAACGTATATGACACAATATATTTGACGTCTACGTTGACATACGTTTTCACAGGCACACGAAAATAAATATATCTCATTCAAAAAGGGTGTCGGAAAACGAAATTTTCAACAAATATATCACATGTTCTTTGGTTATATTTACTCGTTTATATACAAAAAACGTTATTTAATACGAATTGATTTCTGTACTGTGCATCAAAAGGAGATGTTTAATTATCTAGACTTGAAATATCAGTAAAATAATCAGAATTTTACCTTTTATACATTACATTTGGTATTATTATATGCGGTTACGATGTGTTTTACATGATATTTTATCTGTGTGTAGATGTGTTTATTTGTTTATACATGATTTATACATATATTTTAATATGCAATAACATGAGTGTGTATATGCAGTTTGTTTATAAATGGTCACTTAGTCTATGTATTGGCGTTTATAAACAAATGAGTCTTCGGGAAAAGGATGAATTTTAATGGAGATGAATTGTAGTAAATATGCAAATATAAATTATATGTTTTATAAATAATATGTTTATATAAATTTGTAATGAAAATAACATTAAAATGGTATCAACGTTAAAAATCAATCTAACCATGACTTCATAAAATAAATATAATTAAAACATTTACGATTCATATTGTATTGCATGTATTTAATATGTAAACACAAATCTTCTTTCATGTAAACACAAATCTTCTTTCATGTAAACACAGATCTTCTTTCATGTAAACACAAATCTTCTTTCATGTAAACACAAATCTTCTTTCATGAAAACTCAAAAGGTACACATTACAATTACACTTACACAAGAGCGATAAGAACTTCAAATTTTGAGAAATTACAATAAAAGTGACAAAGATAATGAAAAGAAATATACTTTTCATACATAGTTTCGTACTAAACAAAATACATTTCATCATTATTACCTGAGTAATAGGTGATTCCCAGAATAAGTATTATCTCAGTCTTATAAAAATGGAGGATCTTCTTCCTGTATACCTGCCAAAATCTTCCCGAAAACACGCGCCAAACATCACATGACGTGATAGTGTTGCTAGGAGATGGTAGTATCGTTATCCTCATTTATCTAGACATTGTGAGACATGGAAGTATAAAACAGGAAACAACCACATATTCGAAAACAAATTTTATTTTTTAGTTAACACCCTACGACATACAGTAATAATTTAAACTAAGCTTTTGTTAAATAAATAAGGCTAAACGACTGTTTTGTGACTGATAGTCTGTTTTTTTGTTAATTTTAACTCATATTTAACTACTCTTATCTATTATAAGGTGACCAGTGTGTGACTCCCCGAAACCTGCGAAACAAAAATGTGGACAATCAAATATTCTAACATGTTACTTAATTCAAAACACAAAGTAAAGAATGACGATGATGTATATAAAGATTTTTTTTTCTGCCTGTGAGACATCTCTCTTTGTATAGTTAGTCTACCTGGGACTTTAAAGATCGGCCATGAATAGGAAATATTACGAAATGAACGTAATCTATTATATCTTTTTAAAAGCAAGAAACTTTCGTCTATTTGAAACAATTTTTGCAGAAGCTACGGAGATGATTCAGATCGAGTCTGGCAAGTACCTGGACCATCTTGTGGACCACTGCATGCTGAAGCTGGCCTGTATGTGTATCGTCACGGAGACCAAACAGACTTTCGCTCAGATGGACAAACTCCGCCTCCGTAAACCCCGCCTTAACATCAAGGTACCTAGGAAATTATGTAGATCATTAGGGATGGTGTATAATAAAAACAACACTAACAACAACAATATTAGCTTCTGCTGCTTCTTCTACAATTAAATTTAAAAAAAACTTCGGCCCGATGTGCAAAACCAAGCCTTTCAGTCCAAGCTATAGTGAAAACCTGACGCATACATGCAGAAAATTAATCTTTGACAACAAGGAGATCTTAGGAGATACTTTTACCTAAAATAGGAAAATACAAAAAAAATATAGTGGAAAAGGCTTGAAATGAACAAAACGTTTATTGCCATTTATTCTAAGATCTTGAGGTCTTGGAAAATGCATATTTCACTCGTAGCTTCGCCACTCTTTTAAAATATTGTTATCTATGAGGTCGCTTAAGGAGGGCCTGTCACACAATATGGAATGCGGGAGCTATACCAGAGCACAAATTTGGCAATTTTCAAGGATTGGTACCAGTAAGGAGCACAACGGTATCATATCGTTAACGATAGTACATCGTCAGGGCATCGCCAAAGTATCGGCGAAAAAAAATATGCACAATATTTTTTTGCGGGTAGCTTGCGGAGCGAGTATATGCTTTATTTAATGTCATATGAGCACCGGTAGTGTCCCGTAATAGATCGGCGGCTCTCAGGTGGGCTCAGGTTATACCTACAGATGTGATACTGTAGTCTTGCAGATGTACTAACGATGCACAACTATTCTTCAGTGGTATGATAGCGAACTACTAAGATTGTATTCGGTATCACCACAGTTCTTACATCAGTAGGACAACGGAATCATATCGGGAACGTCGGCACTACATTGGAAATGCTGCGCGATATCTTCAAATGTTTTCTCGACGATGCTCCGAAGAGTTTCTATGTGCTCCGGTTTAGCCCCAGCGAGATACATCGGTAGTGTATGGCTCTTTAGACTTCTATGTGGTTATGTAGATCATTTAATTTCCTACTCACAGGCTCCTGCCACCGGGACTATCGGGAAGGAATTTGAAGTTGAGGTGTCGTTCGTGAACGAGATGCCAGTTACACTGACCGGGATCGAACTAAGAGTTGAGGGTCCGGGAATCCAGAAACCGACACCGATGAAGCTTTGGTACGTATGCACGATTTTTGTTTATTTTATCTAATTATCGGATTGTAACTTAAAAGTTCATAACTGTGAAAGTTCCGTATAGGGCGCAATGTTAAACACACAGATAAACAACTCTTTAATGAATTTTCGCCCACAGCTGATGTATTTCTTCTTGATTTTTGATAAAGATTCATAAAGTTTTCAATGATTATTTCCCAGCCATCTATCGGCAGTATACGAGTATCTTTCTTCCGGTACTCTTCTGTGCTCCAGGGGCCCTACTCTGTGTTGGCTGTCGAGATATGGTATACGTACTTCGAAGGGACGATCCAAAATAATAAATTATATCAACTTAACAAGATAAGATAAGAAATATGGAAAGTGCGAAAAAAATATAGTTGCTAATCACCTGCAATAGTTAAGTATATTCACTGAGGTACTGGAATCCAATCACTTATCCTTTTTATATGGTTGGTGTAAGTTAAGATGACTTACTTATGCTGCCCTCTTCAGGTCCGTGAGTGTTCGACCAAAGAAAACGTTCGTCAAAACACTGACCATGAAGTCAGCGAAACTTGGCGAAAGGGAAATCGTCGTTTACTTTAACTGCATTCAGACCTCGGCAATCACCGCCAGTCACGCCATCAACATAAAGAAGTGACAACAAAAGAAGGAAAACTCTTCGGCCGTGACTTTCTTGAAATATGCAGACCATTAAATCACATCTACTTGTATTGCATGTCATGTATTCTTTATATTATATATTACTGTGTATGACGATAAGCTTGTAATGCTTAAGTCAAAAATAAAATATATGTTCTGTTAATTAGAGATAAAGAAATTGAGGCGTCAAACAATTGTCTTCAATATTAAGGAGTATTGTCGTCATAACTCTATAGACAGTCATGTATCATTTCTTGCAATCATTACTTTAGAGAAGAATGTCTGTCATACAGAAATGTGATACAGATTAAAGTGACAATGATCGGACAGAAGGAACTCCAGGCATTAGAAGAAAAAAACACTCATCTCTCGTGCACTTGTTTACTAGTTGATCTAAACGCTTAACAAGGACAATCGCAGAGGCATCACTGAATACGATAATCACTGGCCAGATCATGAACTCGATTCAACGTTTGAGTGCACTAAATCGTCAGTATTAGATCTGAAAAATCAAAGCGTTGAAAGCACTGAATTTGTGTGTGTTTCGAGAAAAAGAGGATTTGACGAGCTGCAGATATGCTGGTTAACTTATTTTTTTGCCAGATACTAAACTTAAATTAATCGATTTAAGATTGTTATTTTAGATTTGCTTTCTTTTTATTATTTAAATCGATGAAATACTTTTTTTTTTTTGCTATTTGTTACCAATCCATTAAAGCAAATGATTTGTTAATCTTTTCTTGTAACGACCTTGTTTATGCAAGCTAAAGCGGGTTTATATAATTGGGTTTATTTGCATCCCTCGTTTATCAAATTTACTTTGATAAACAAAAGAAAAGCCGCAACCTTATTCTCTCGGCGCTACCAGCGCTTTAATTTATGCTTAGTTCATCTTATCTAATCAGCGCTTTATCTAGTGACGTCACTTTCTCTTTTTATGGATTGAAATAATTGTGTAAAAGGTTTGCTGCGAAGGTCAGTGGCTTTTAACTGATTTTCAGGTTTCAGTATTTCTATAGTTTAATATTAACCCCTGTATCTGAGGTAAATTGTTTAATGTGATTAATATAGTATTGTTTCGGACCCGTTGGGGCCTTATTTTTTAGGATCAACTTTATTATAGCAATTGTTGTAAATGATTTTAAAGTGACGATTTGTTCCAAATTAAATTAAATTCTGTCCATTGGTTTCAGAGATGATATTTTAATAAAAACGACTGCAAATAGCGGAACATTCCTCTCTTTGGGAGAACCTTTAAATCAGAGCATTCAATTCATGGTTATGACTGCAAATAGCGGAACATTCCTCTCTTTGGGAGAACCTTTAAATCAGACATTCAATTCATGGTTATGACTGCAAATAGCGGAACATTCCTCTCTTTGGGAGAACCTTTAAATCAGACATTCAATTCATGGTTATGACTGCAAATAGCGGAACATTCCTCTCTTTGGGAGAACCTTTAAATCAGACATTCAATTCATGGTTATGACTGCAAATAGCGGAACGTTCCTCTCTTTGGGAGAACCTTTAAATCAGACATTCAATTCATGGTTATGACTGCAAATAGAGGAACGTTCCTCTCTTTATGGATTCGTTTCTACCATTGTTTGAAATTGCAACTACCATATCTTTGGAGATAAGTATCTATGTGTTTTATTATTCTGGTGATGTAAATAAATTCTCGACTGTATGAATGACTGTTTTCTGTTTTTACATACCTAATTAGAAAGGACGAATGTACCTCCATTTGAATAAGATACCACCCTGGGTACATTTTCCAACATATGAAATGTACTCTTTTTTTTCTTAAAAGGCAAATAAAATGAAATCGTACACCCCATTTTCTTGCAGTTTGAACCCCTTCTAATTCCGTTTTTATCTTAGTTTCAGATCTTTTTTTTATATTTTGACCAGTTCGTAAAGTTTTAATTTAGCTTTCAAGAATTGTTGGCACATGCTTGCAAGTGTTGCTTAACGTGTGTATACAGATTGCATTAAAATTTTTATACATATTTTTTAAAGGTTGCTATAGCTGCTAAATTACAAACCGAACTGTATTTCTCGATTGCTGCACCAGTACTTTGTGGCTGGGACAGATTGAAAGATTCTCATTTAAGATCGAATTTCTTATCATTGTACCCGTAATCAGTGTAAATTATCAGCTACCCGCTTGGCTTTTAACATATATACAGGGCAGTTCCAGGACTGGTTGTCCCGGTGTCAGGATTGACTGGATATGGTTTCATGTCACATGTCTATGCGTTAAACTGCAGTGTAGCAGCACTTTTCTATCTCAAGTAGATATAGTCATGACTAAAATACTGGCTACGGCACATAAAAATACGGGGACTCGAAGTTGAATGTGTCGAATCATCGCATATAATGGTAACATTAAAAATAAGAAGGAAGGACACTGTTAACGGCATATTTTTGAATATCACATTTTCGTGCAAATTTTGCTCAGTAATGTGGTTCATTTATGTTTGAAATTACGAATCTTGGCGGTTCCCTTGTTGTTCTGCTCTTAAACGTGATAAAATGTGTTTTTAATATGTTCCAGTCGAGCTTGACAACTGCCGGGATAGGCTACTTCCGGTTTCATTTGTAAATGAAAGGTTCAGTTGTCAATGGTCAATACATTTATATACTGAATTTTGTAACTGAAGCGGAAAATTCAAATCCACGATAAAAATGACTGAAACGTCATTATATATGATTGATATCCAGTGTCGTGGTAAAGAGTTGTAAATCATTTTCCCGGGAAAAATGAGTTTTGATAATGTTTTCTTATTGACCAATGAAATCTTACCTTTTTATTCACTGCGAATGAAACCTGATATAGGCAGATCCGGCAGTTGTCAAATATTAAAACCACGATATCATTAGATAATGCCAGTCACAATAATGTTTAGAAATTTTATTTATTTATTTCATTTTAAACACAACTTTTTCCATTTACATAGTCAAAGTTGTGTTAAAACGCGATTTCACTTCGAGCCCTTGTGCGTAAAAACCCAACAAAAAAGGTTATCGTTTACTGTCTGAAAACTTTTAATAGGAAAAAAAGTTAATCGCCCACCCCATTACGTAACCTTAAGGCTGTGGTATTGATTCCATGTTTTAAGTTGTCAAAATAGTACCGGCCGGTACATTCGTAAATAAGCTGTGTATATATTTCATAGCTTAACCTTAATTTATCTAATCATACGACAAGGAGAAATTTAGTTTCACAAAACTATAGTTTTTCATACCGCTCGGATACGCTACAATAGCATCAGCCTCCGGTTGCGCAGTTGGGTAAGTGCTCGTTAGTCTGGATCCCTGCCGCACTTCAACGTGGTGTCAGGGGCAGGTAATCCATACCAGACTAAAGAGCTCGTCTGCTGAACTAGGGGCCCCAAGATCGAATCCTACTGAATAAACTTTTTTATATTTCGCTTATATTACATTTTTATCCCCTCTTTCTTTTTTTTTTCACTTCCTTGTATATTACATCTCATAAATTTAGCGACAAATACGTTTTACAGCATTATTTTTAAACCACAGACAATTTAAATCTTACCAGCATTATTATATCAAATATATTATATTGTAACACCTTTCTTTCTGTGTTGTTTTTTCTTACGCCGAATATCTTTTTTAAAAGATATATTTTTTTTTATTTCTACCGATCATCAGTGAACGAGCTGCTTCAAATGAGTCTCAAGAGCGAATGTAAAATTAATGTTTCTGCTTTGCGCAATATTCGAATAAATACGATTCCAGAATCGTCCTGCGTGTTTTGTTTTTGTTTTTTGTTGTTGTTGTTGTTTTGTTTTTTTTGTTGTGTGTGTGTGTGTTGTTTTGGTGTTGGTTTTGTTGGGTTTTTTCTAATCCCAAGTAATGACCGATTCCGAAGTATGCATTACTGTACAAGTTAATTTTAAGATGCGTCATACTTATGGGTGTATACTGTATAAAGTGAAAATACTGGACTGCTGCCACTATCATCAAACGGTGTGTGTGTGTGTGTGATCATTTTTCCGTCGTCTGTCCGTCTGTCAGTCCGTCACACTTTTTCAGTCACGCTTGTCTGTTACACATTTCCCGTTATGCTTCAGCAGGTGACACATGTGTTCCAAAGAACACTTGTATTTTTTTGTTGGGGGAGGACATTCTCACATAATTATGAAGGCGCAGTGGTCACTTGGATTGAATATATCAAACTTGATATATATAATATAATACAAAGTGTAAAAACTTGTTTTACAATCGCCTTAATTAAACGAGTGTATGAATAAATAAAACTGAAAGTCAGTACTCTTTATTTTACTGTGATTATCAATGTTACAGTTCTCCTAGATATCTAGATTATAGCAGCGAGGGACTCAAACTCTCAACATTGGTAATTAGCCCTTTTGAAACTCACATACAGAAAAAGTTAAACGAAAAAAGAAATCACATTGTAAAAGGGAACTATTCTTTTTTATTTACACATACAAGGTTTCTCCAAAATACCACTAATTTCTACGACGCAAAGAAGTCTGATGATATCACGATATCCTATGAAATCTAGGTTGCTTTTCGTTTGTAAATAATTAATGTTTTACACAGGCAGTTTTAAATGAGCATGTTCAATTAGGCCTTGTGCATATACTCGTATAAACTATCAGACATACAGATAAACTGACCGGTTCCGGTGGGCGAGTGGTTAAAACGTCACAGAGATTTTGTTTGTTGGGTTTATCGTCCCACCGACAATATTTCAGTCATTTGGAGACTATATCAATTTACGACATACCAGGTAAATAGTGCTGCCACACTACAGTATCACACTGAAGTCAAGTTGATTTATGGAAACACTATCTGTGTGTCTGGTTTATTCAGGATGCCAAATAGACGACATTAAACATACTTAACTCTTCGGAGAATATTCATCGATACATTTTTTTTTCGATACTTTTTTTGCACAAGAGTAGATTACATGCCCTTGTCCGCGGTATGGATTTTTCCTTTTGTAAACTGAGAACCGTACAGTAGAAATGCCTTACATATGCTTCATCTTGGCCAAATTAGTCGTTTATTTTATTGGTTCAAATTATAATTATATGTGAGAGGGTACTTAGAAAATAAAGGAAAACGATCAAATTAATATATTTCACGAATTGATGAATAGATATATATAAACAGTTTACAATGTGTCAAAAAAGATGTCCATAATTATATGAAGCGGAAGACTAGTCAGTTGTTTTGAACCAATGAATAGGTCTGGCTTTAGTATAAACCCAAATTAACTGGTTTAAAGACCGCATGAATCAGATACCAGCAAATATTCATATATATGAGGGTTTGTAGCAACGTTATATGTCGCACTTGACGTTATATATCGCAAGGCTGACGCTAAGCGTCGCAACCAACGCTAAATATCGCAAAACATCCTGCGTTATATATCGCATCTGTAACGCCAAATGTCGCAAAAAATTGCACTGTCGCTACATGTCGCAACACCAACGCTAAATGTCGCACTCCTTTATAAGTGGAAATAAATAATCCTACAGAACAACATACTACAGAATCGCAGTGCCAGACAATCGTTAATAATCATTTCAGGTTGTTTCCCTTTAAATCGGTAAGAGTGGAATGGTCAACAGCACAAAAAACGGAGAAGTTAGAACACGTTCAAACGGAACAGTTAGGGCAAGTACACAAGGAACAGTAATAGCAAGTTCAAACAGAACAGTTCGGGCAAGTTCACGTGGAAAAATAATGGATTTTTATACTCTATCTTCATTTCAATCATTTCTTTTCCCCCATTGATCAACTTGATCAACTTTGAATGAGACATGGGTCTTGTATACGCACGTTTTACAAGTTAAAAGTACAAATGATTATAGAGCTCAGTGGATGAAATGTAGGTCCTTTTCAAAACTTAAATAAATGAACGATTAAAATAGAATAATATTATTAAAAAGTAATAAATTAAATTAAATAGCCAATAAAATAAAAAGTCAAATAATTTTAACATTAAATTTTCATATACTTATTTATATTTTGATTTTCACCTCAGGGCATCGAACCCACGCGGAGTGATACTGAGCGGAGTCGTAGACGGAGTTGCTACCTCTGCGCCATTTCGGAGCCTTATTATGAATGGAATTAGAACACATAAAACATTATCCTTGGGCTGTTTAATAAAACGATTCCATGTCGTTGGAAAAAATACCAAAATAAGCTCTATTTCTTAATTACTGAGATAGCTAGTTGTATTTTGTTGAGCTTCTGGAAGGTAAAATAACTCTGTATATAACATAATTAAACGAAATAATAAATGCTCAAAGAAGTATATTTGTTTTCATGAAAAACAAAAAACATTTGAATGTAGAACTAATTTAATACCCGTTCGAAAGATATTACAAATGGGGTATATAAAGTGTGGATAATGAGAGGCAGAAGTAAGGTCCAAAGTAAGTTTCTGCACAATGCAGACTTTCCCTAACGTTCGCTAGAGGCGAACTCAATCGGCCTTAACCGTTGTATGGTTTTGGTCTCAATTCAAGCATGATCCTGGTCGTGGGCTCTCATGCAAAGTGTTCATTTTTTTTAATTTTTTTTTGTTTCCAGTCTTAATTAATTTTAAGCTTTCTTTTTATATAGTGTCTTTTAGATAAAAAAAATCTGTCTCATTTGTTTATTCTTACTCCTGGAAATTTCTCTTTCTTCAAATAATACAACAGTCATTATTCCCTCTGTAAAAGTATTTTCTTTACTAGCAGCATTTTTTCCATCTCTTCAGCAATGTCTCTTTCTTGAAAAAGGTCATCTATTCACACACATTCTCCTTCAAAACCTTAGCTTACATTCCATCTTTCCCCAATAATGTCCCTCAGTCCTCAATTGATTCTGTATATTTATCAGGAAGCCGGTAGAGAATTTGAATGAGGGAATAGTTTATGAAATAGAATGACTGTGCTATTTGAAGAAAGACGGATTGCAAGTCTCCGTGAGATTCCATCCTTACCTTTTCCAAAGGGAAACAACTCGAAATGAATATTTACGATTGTCTGGCACTGCGATTCTATCGCCCCACCAGCAATATCAGTGCTTTGATTTTTGAAATGGCTATGGGCATATAGTGTTACACCCGTGTGTGTGTGTGTGTGTGTGTGTGTGTGTGTGTGTGTTCAAGAATTCGTGTCCAAGCTGTAACTGTGTTATGTATGGCCATTTTTTAAAATAAAACACCAGTGATTCTTAGGACAAGACGATGTGTCGCGAACAAGAACCGGGATGCTAGCTGGAAGTGAATGTCACAGCACTCAGTTGACCTTAAAATCGTGTCCAAGCTGTAACTTTGTTATGAATGGTCGCTTTTTAAAATATCTTGGCACATGTGATCCTTAGGAAAAGACGATGTGTCGCAAAGAAGAACCAGGTTGATAGCTTGAAGGTCAAGGTCACAGCACTCAGTTGACCTTAAAATCATGTCCCAGCTGTAACTTTGGTCTTGATTGATTGTTTTTCAAATAAATTGGCAAAAGTGATCCTAAGAACAAGACGATGTGTCGCAAACAAGAACCCGTTTGCTAGCTTCGCACTTCGCTGACCTTAAAATCTTGCCCCAGCTTTGTTATATATAGTGGTGTTTTGAAATAATTTGGCACAAGTGGTCCTTAGGACAAGACCATGTGTTGCAAACAAAAACCAGGCTGATAGCTTTAAGCCAAGGTCACAGCACTTGGTTGACCTTAAAATTGTGTCCCAGCTTTAACTTTGTTGTGAATGGTTGTGTTTTGAAATAACTTGGCACAAGCGATCCTTAGGATAAAACAATGTGTTGCGAACAAGAACCAGGCGGCTAGCATGAAGGTCAAGGTCATAGCACTTGGTTGACCTTTGAATCAAGTCCGGGCTGTAACTTTGCTGTGAATGATTGTCTTTTGAAATAACTTGATCACTAGGATATGATGTATTGCAAACAAGAACCAGGTTGCTAGCTTCAAGGTCAATGTCACAGCAGTTAGTTAAGTTTAAAATTAAAAAGTCCTGTCTGGACTGTATCTTTGTTGTGTATAGTTATGTTTTGAAATAACACAAGATGGGAACCTTAGGACAAAACACTGTGTCCCAAAACAAGTACAGGTTGCTAGCTTGAATGTCAAGGTCACAACACTTGGCTGAGGTCAGGGTCGAAGCGTTCATTTGATCTTAAAATCATCTTTTATAATTTCAGTTTTTCATATTCACGGACGAAAAAAAACCATCATCTAATAAACATAATGGCGGCGGCATCCGTGTCCTATGGACACATTTCTAGTTTAATCCTCTTCCAGCTGGCTTGCGGTAGGTCGGTGGTCGGAGGCATCCGGGGTCTTCCTCCACCTGTAATTAGCTGGACGCCGCTATATGACTAAAGTACTATCGAAGCGACGGTAAACTTAATTAAATAGTCAAGTTTAGTTTAATCCTAAGACATGCACTTTCAATTTGAAATTAAACCTTACGGACAGTATAACGGAAGAATTACAGACACATGAAAAAAGTCCATAATGACCAATGTTTTTGTAACAGGATATATTTTATATACAGGAGCGTCGTATCCAATAAAAATCCCAATAAAACAAATGATTTTTGAAATTGTGATTTTATTCTTATTTTTTTCCAGCCGATTTTCGAGACAGCAGGACATCTTTGATATTGAGAATACACATTATTTCAAATCACCCATATGTTCACAAATAGATCTAGAATAAAACCTAAACTAATAAAAAATACTATGGCCTAAGACGGTAAGTGTCTATGAAAGAGAAAGTCAGCAATAAACAATAAAGACACATTATGCTTCCAACAGCAGTATATAATATTATTCGGACAGAAAAGCAGTGTGTACTACAGATTTGTTACGAGATGCAGTCTGCACATACTCGTTAACGACAACGTTACTACACTGCATAAATAAGAAAGAACCTTTTACTAAAGTTCATTCAATTGTTCACAAAAATAAATTTAATATGCATATTCCGCACATCTTCGTCAATTTTCCATAGACACTCCGTATGTCTACGTTATCGAATCACGAGTGCATAAATCGGTGACGTAGAAGATAAATAAATTATGATATCAAATTAAAATTATTTCCGTGAAAATAAAAAAACAAAACAGAATTGTCTTTATCTAAAGGCCAAGAAATCCTAATTTATTGCATGTCTAAAAGGGTAATCTTTCTTTGTGGCTCGATACTTAAAACATTTTGGTGGTCCACGGTGCTGTAAGGGTCACTAGTGCATAAATCGGTGACGTAGAAGATAAATAAATTATGATTTCAAATTCAAATTATTTCCGTGAAAATAAAACAAGAGGCCCATGAGGCCCTAAATCGTTCACCTGAGATAAATAGGTTGACCCAAGGAACATCTGTACCAATTTATTTTAAAATCTGGCCAGTAGTTTTGAAGAAGATGATTTTTAAAGTTTTCATTTTTTTTTCTTTTTGTTGCCATGGCAACCAGAGTTCTATATGGATCAAGTTTATTTTAGCAACTTTTGTGAAGGTTGACCCAAGGATCATTCCTGCCAAATTTAATCAAATTCTGTCAATTGGTTTCTGAGGAAATGTTGATTAAAGTTTTCCCAATATACATATAAGGCAAATAAGCCCCGCCCCTGGCGGCCATGTTTTTTTTACGGATCGGAATAATTTTAGCAACTTTGGTAGAGGTTGACCTAAGGAATATCTGTACCAATTTATTTTAAAATCTGGCCAGTAGTTTTGAAGAAGATGATTTTTAAAGTTTTCACTTTTTTTCTTTCTTTTTGTTGCCATGGCAACCAGAGTTCTACATGGATCAAGTTTATTTTAGCAACTTTTGTGAAGGTTGACCCAAGGATCATCCCTGCCAAGTTTAATCAAATTCTGTCCAGTGGTTTCAGAGGAGATGTTGTTTAAAGGTTTCTCTATATACATATAAGGCAAATAAGCCCCACCCCTGGCGGCCATGTTTTTTTTTACGGATCGGAATAATTTTAGCAACTTTGGTAGAGGTTGACCCAAGGAACATCTGTACCAATTTATTTTAAAATCTGGCCAGTAGTTTTGAAGAAGATTATTTTTAAAGTTTTCATTGTTTTTCTTTTTGTTGCCATGGCAACCAGAGTTCTACATGGATCAAGTTTATTTTAGCAACTTTTGTGAAGGTTGACCCAAGGATCATCCCTGCCAAGTTTAATCAAATTCTGTCCAGTGGTTTCAGAGGAGATGTTGTTTAAAGGTTTCTCTATATACATATAAGGCAAATAAGCCTCTCCCCTTGCGGCCATGTTTTTTTACGGATCGGAATAATTTTGGCAACTTTGGTAGAGGTTGACCCAAGGAACATCTGTACCAAATTATTTTGAAATCTGGCCAGTAGTTTTGAAGGAGATGATTTTTAAAGTTTTCAAATTATTTTTCTTTTTGTTGCCATGGCAAACCAGAGTTCTTCATGGATCAACTTTATTTTAGCAACTTTTGTAGAGCCTCACCAAAGGAACATTTCTGCCAAGTTTCATTAAATTCTGTCTAGAGATGTCGTTTAAAGCAAATTGTTGACGACGCACGACACACGACGACGGACGACGGACGAAGGGCGATCACAAAAGCTCACCTTGAGCACGTTGTGCTCAGGTGAGCTAAAAAACAAATAGAATTGTCTTTATCTAAAAGGCCAAGAAATCCTAATTTATTGCATGTCTAAAAGGGTAATCTTTCTTTGTGGCTCGATACTTAAAACATTTTGGTGGTCCACGGTGCTGTAAGGGTTTCACGCCGGATTCCGGGATACATCAATTTATTTCATGTAAACCAGTGAAGTACTTAGTTTTATCAGTTGAGGGGCCTCCTTGGCAGAGAGGGTAAAGTCGCTGACATTAACACTCACTCAGTCCCTCACCGCGTGGGTTCGAATCCCGGCAGGGTCATTCGGATTTCCATGTGAGGAAGCCTTCCAGTTGGCTTGCGGTAGGTCGGTGGTTCTACCAGGATGCCTCCGTGCATTCGGGGTCTTCCTCCACCTGTAATTAGCTGAACGTCGCTATATGACTGAAATACTGTCGAAGCGACGGTAAACTCAAAAAGTCAAGTCAAGTATACGAGTTGAATATATTTCATATAGTTACCACGCGTGCAGTGATATATTTCATATCACCACTGTCACCGGTCTGCTGTGGTGAAAGAAAATTGGCTATGTTTCCCCAATTTTAAGTGAATCGACACAATATACTTAGTCAACTTTGTATTTTTCTTCCCTTTTTTTTTATGGTTGAAATAAAATAGTCAACTTGATATCAATTATTTTGTCGAAATGGCTAAAATTATTACTGTTCTCCATTATCAGTGAGCAGCAAAAATGCAGAAAAGAAAATTTCAAACCCGTGTAACTGTTTTGTTTGTGAATGTTGTGCAAAACTATTTATTCCATCACCACCGTTGTTGTTGTTGTTTCCATGATCTAATTTAAAATGTGCTTGTTTTTCGTAGATATAGAATATATCTAACCTCAAAATGGTATAATTTCAATTTTTTTTTTCGGTGAGATATACTCCATATCTACTCAAACAAACAATTTCTATATCTAAAACTGGCACAGTAAAAATTGGGCCTTAACGGTCGTGCCCGTTAAAACCCCGTAACACCTAGCTCACTGTTTTCGGGATACGTCAGTAATGCTACAAAAGAGTGCTCATAAAGAGGTGCGTTGATGTTGCGACATATAGCGGCAGTACAATTTTTTTCGACATATGTCGTCACAGATGCGACATATAACGTTAGGAGGTTTTGCGACATTTAGCGTTCGTTGCGACATTTAGCGTCAGCTTTGCGCTATATAACGTCAAGTGCGACATTTAGCGTTGCTTATATTTTTAAATTCATTTCTTAACAAATTTACAGCAACATTTTTTGGCGTCATTTATAGATGGAAAACGATTGTACTTTCAAAAATTAAATTTATAAGTTACTACAATAATGAAATATAAAATAAATTACGTAAAATTCTTTGTGAAATAAATATCTAGATATACTGTAAATTGAACATAACCGTTACTCCTTTGAAAAAAGAAGTAGTAAAAAATCTTGAAAAAGAAAATGAAATGGAGCAATTCTTCAATTTCATTTTCTTCTGTGAAATAGAATATAAATGTTTTCTACTATGCTTAAACTATGGTCTCGAATGGTGCCAAGTAAATCTATTAAAGGTATAAAAAAAAAAAAAAAAAAAAACAGAAAAGTTAGGGCAGTGATATGTGAAACATTTTGTCAAAATGTTTCTGAGTTCCTATAGCAGCATAAATTTGATATTCATACTACTCATATGCATTTAAGACGGTATTATATACGAGTTTGTTTCAGACGTTCGTGAATTTTTGTTATACCGTAGATACGGATTTATACACATATCTTGAAATTATATCACTGTAAAGTTAACCCATTTCTATAAATCAGTGATGTACATGGAATTATTGTAAACATTACAAATAAACATGATTACCTGGAAAGTCCTCATTGTATTTTTATGACAAACTTTACGATAAAATGACAAGTATTATCCAACATCATGAAAAAAGTGCTTGTTTGCAGGGTGCCGTTAGTTATGTGTCTATGGAAACATATGAAATATATACCGTAATCGTTATATTATATGTAATAATGAGTGTATAAAAAACTACAAACAAAAGTTAATATCTTTGAAATGCAAGAGCAGTAAAAATATGTCGAGATATGAAGAACATCCTCGAACTTCTGAAACACCCCTCTTACACTGATATATCAACTTTTGGAAATATCTAATGCAGCAATGATGGGAATGATGTTTTTAAACATATTATCATTTACGGGTTAATTCATTTACAATTGAACAATGTTTACAAATCTTACTCTCATTTATTGTTTAGATACGTAAATGTCATGCTTTGATATTTATCTTATACATATCATTTTAACAAATATATGTGTCCACATTGTAAAAGTATCGGAATGGCTATAAACATAACAGAAATAATAAAAAAAAACAAGGACAGATATTCTTATCTATTTAGAAATGATTAAATGCCAATGTGGACATGAATATAGAATATTTACCTTTGCTATCTACTGACATCAAAATAAGATAAAACAATATTGCTTATGAAGCTCAAACGCTGATAAGTTTTTGTGATGATCAATAGAATATAGTTGGGCTATTCATAACAAATGTCAAAACTCGCTGAATTTACTTCTAGGGTGATAATACACGAGTTACATCAACTGTCCAAGCAACCCTGCTTCCCTTGCCATTTGATAAAATACGGATTCCTTATTGGCCAGAAGTGTCTGCGGTCTGTCGAATTCCCTCACCTCTCCACGTTCCAAGACAAGAATTCTATAACCGGGAATAAAAAAAATATACATACATCAGAAATAAATAAAATAACCTTTATTTATTGAACCTAAACGCAATGTTATAATTCTATATAACTAAACTTTTTATCTAGAGTACTGAGCATAAGATACAATTATAAACTGGTGGGAGCCGTAACTGAGGGGTTGTGTAGAGTTGGCTGAGCGGGAGTTCACCATGAACAAAGTAACATTGCTACATACATTGGGAGAGTGGTTCACTTGTAGTACACACGGTTTGGGATCGAGAAGTCACAGGCTCGAAACCTGCCAGGGACCCTGCTACTTTCCTTGAGCAGTAAATTCACTCCACTTTGTCACTCCAGGTGTAAATGGGTACCTGAGAGGACGATATTATTCCGTGGCGTCATGGTGTGGGCTGCCATAGGCGAAGTGACGGATAGATGGATACTAGTTAGCAGTCTGATGACTAGGAGTAAAAGCTGTTCAGCATGGCATGAAACTTACGGCACAGGAAATATCGAGGAGGATTAGTGCAGAAATTGTAAAGACTTAATATATTCGATGGCACAAAAGAAATCAGTTTAATCTTTCAAATGTACTCACTTGTCGTAATCTATGATGGTGTTAAGTCTATGCGCAATAGTCAGTACTGTGCTCTCTTTAAATTCCTCCCTGATTGTTTTCTGTATAAGCTCATCTGTTTTCATGTCTACCGCAGCCGTTGCCTCGTCAAGGACCAGTACTTTGCTATTACGTAGAAGGCTTCTTGTCAAACAAACAAGTTGGCGCTGTCCCATACTTAAATGATACATTAATGGAAGGATATTGCTCTTCATTTTAAACATATAATTTTCAGCATGCTGAATTTTCTCACAATTTTTTGAAACCAACTTAAAAAACTTTCTTGTCATAATCGTGTTTCACAATTGGAAATCATGGAAAATGGTTTTATCTAACGAAGAAGCATTTTAATTGAAAAAGCAAAAGGAAAAGATTATTTATTATCTACAAAGAACAATAATGAAAGTGGTGTGAACGTTTCTGTGAGGTAGGTATATGCAATGATTATCTTAAGATTAGGATGTCTCCATGTTGTTTTTCGATACTAGTCACATAGAAACATACCTCAGATTTTGTCCTCCCTCTCCACATTCGTAGTTCAGTTTGTCAGGCAGAGTGTCAACAAATGACTTCAGGTGTGAATGCTCTAGCGCTGTGTAAATGTCCTCATCACAATGAACACCAAGTGGGTCAAGATTTGTCCTAAGAGTTCCAGAAAATAGGATAGGATCCTGTAATTAAAAAAATACAAAAATTCAAGCATGATATGAACAAGAGCTCCACTGAGAGCGGGGCAAAATACGCCCGAAGAGAGGTATTGAAAGTGACCTACCTTTACGAATGGATAAGCACTTTATCAACAGCAACGTTTAAATAAGAAGATGCAGACAGACAGAAAGAAGGAGGGCAAACTAACATTCCCCTCTTGTGTAAACATCAGTAGGAGACTAATAAACAGACACGAAATATATTCGCATTATATCAGTATGCAATGTTGCTTTATATTGTGACCTTGACCCAATACAGCTGAAACTTGCACTTGAACTGCACTTCATCTCAGCATGGTTGTCGTTTCTGGCAAATAGTTTAATTCTGCTTAAGTGATTCAAGAGGTACAGAGCTGATACAAAATATTCTAACATAATAACAGTATGGCATGTGACCTTTAAGTGTGACCTTGACCTTGAACCAAGACATCCGAAAACTACGCTCTGCTCATCCTCTCAGTATGGTTGACATTTCTGTCAAATAATTTCAATTTCCTTCCAGCGGTTCAAAAGATACAGAGTGGACAAGAAATTATTAACAACCTTCAAGTGTGACCCTGACCTTGAACAAGACATCGAAACCTACGCTCTGCACAGTCTCTCTGTATGCTTAACATTTCTGTCATATAATTTCAATTTCCTTACAGTGGTTCTAAAGATACAGAGTGGACACAAAATATTCTAACATTATGATAGTATGAAATGTGACCTTCAAGTGTGACCTTGACCCTGAACCAAGACATCCGAAAACTACGCTCTGCACATCCTCTCAGTATGGTTGTCATTTCTGTCAAATAATTTCAATTTCCTTCCAGTGGTTACTAAGATACAGAGCGGACACGAAATTGCTAACGGGCGGACGGACGACCAGTGGCATAACATAATATTGTACTTCGGGCGTACAAAAAGTGATTATTTGACAGGAGCACATGCTTCTAAAGCCTCAATGAACTTTTCATGTTATGTTGAAAAAAAAAACTGAATTGTTTAATGAAGAGTGCGTATATGTCCCAACATTGATTACAAAAGGATGAGAACAAGCACAACATGAACGGTCGAAGATAAACTGAATACTGTACCTGTGGAAGGATAGTAAGATTCGACCTAAGATCAAACAGGCCGAGTGTGCTGATGTCATAGTTGTCAATGGTAATACTGCCACTAGCAGGCTCAACTAGGCGGAATAAGCCTAACGTTAGGGAACTTTTTCCTGCGCCTGTTCGTCCAACAATACCGATCTGAAGGATAATAACGAATGACCATTATATCAAACTCAGGAAAGCAACAAGACCCTTTGTAGTATTAAACATCTTAATCTGTGATAATAAGATATATTTCTTGTATTAAATTATTAAAACACAAAATAATAGGACATCATGTATTTGTTTCTATTTTGTGTTTTCGGAACCAAATCTTTAAGCCATGAATAAATATGCTTAAAAAAGTGTGTATGTATAGTTGTATAAACATAAGCTACTTCAAACTACTATTAAGCCTGGACAACTGGATAAAGTCATTACCTTTTCTCCTGGCTTGACGGATACATTTATATTTCTGAGGACAAGATCAAGGTCATCTCGGTAGCGTAGACCGTAATTCTTTATTTCAACAGTTCCTTCTTTTGGCCATTGTTTCTTTGGTTGAACGCACGTATGAAGGGGAGCCTGCAGGAATTTACAATCTACTTTTTTTTCTAACGTTACTATCTTCTTACATAAAACTATGTCAAAAATATAGGAGGACAGATTTATATTTAAAATGTGTATTCTGCTTACACACGCCATTAGATATTTTCAGGAATTTATAAACTTCAGAAAACAATTTGCCTTAAACCTGCAGGCCAACGCAAGTGATATAGTACCTTAGCAAGTCTCTTCACATTGAGACTGACTCTTCAAAAACTGTACATACGTGTACCATAGCAAGTCTCTTCACATTGAGACTGACTCTTCAAAAACTGTACATACGTGTACCATAGCAAGTCTCTTCACATTGAGACTGACTCTTTAAAAACTGTACATACGTGTACCATAGCAAGTCTCTTCACATTGAGACTGACTCTTCAAAAACTGTACATACATGTACCATAGCAAGTCTCTACACACTGAGACTGACTCTTCAAAAACTGTACATACATGTACCATAGCAACTCTCTTCACATTGAAACAGACTCTTCAAAAACTGTACATACATGTACCATTGCAAGTCTCTTCATATTGAGACCGACTTAAAAACCTGTACATACATGTACCATAGCAAGTCTCTTCACATTGAGACTGACTTCAAAAACTATACATACATGTACCATAGCAAGTCTCTTCACATTGAGACTGACTTCAAAAACTGTACATACATGTACCATAGCAAATCTCTTCACATTGAGACTGACTCTTCAAAAACTGTACATACATGTACCATAGCAAGTCTCTTCACATTGAGACTGACTCTTCAAAAACTGTACATACATGTACCACTGCATGCACAAGCCATTAAACTACAGACATTTTCACACACTAAATGTCCATAAAAACAATAAGAAGATATATCTACCCCATAATTTTTGTGAAAACCTATTTAACAGGATAAAATATTTTAATGGGTTACACTTAACAAAAAACCAAGAAAATGGTCATTTAAGGTGCGAAAACGTCATTGAAATGTGTTTAGGTTTACGCACGCCAATAGCCATCAAAGCCATCCATATAACTCCACACAATATAACCTTTTAAAATGTCAAACAATGGAAACCTCAGGGGCAAATTGACATGTTATG
>CM037783.1:37705289-37725301 GCA_021229015.1 Solen grandis | reverse complement strand
TGACATATCTACAGACAAGAAAAAACCAAAGCGAACTGACGAATAGGTAATAATTAAATTGATATATAGCATCCTGTATTTTGCCTTGCTTCCGAACTGTCATATTAAGTTCAACATCAGGCTTACGTAGACTTCTCGCCTGTCCCTGTATTGCGACACAGTCGAAAGAAATTAAAACAATAATGATTTTTATAAATCCGATTTCTTCATGTTGTGATAGAGTCTGTTACGACATATCTACAGACAATAAAGGACCGAAGCGAGCTTCTATTGTCCGAAGAAATGTCTTGATAGATCCTCTTCAACTTTGTAAAGCACTTGATTTTGTCAAATAGATCAATCTTCTTTGTACATGACAAATTAAAAAATAGAAAGGTGTTTTATCGAAATAAAATGCTGATAAATTTGAATTTTTAGAACTCATATTTATGGTGAGTTCTAACAAAGATTTTTTCCCAAATGTTTCCCCAGCAATCGTCCTTATAACGAAGGTTTAAGACACGAAGTGATATTTTGCCAATGTTGATGTTAATACCAGTGTTTTTCATTTTCAGTGTTGGGAGGTTCATCAGCACTAAGCGGCCTCGTACTCGGTCCTCTTGGAGTGACATGGCAAACGGCCCGTGTCCTGACAGGGAAGATGTCACCAATCAATACAAGTTCGAAGATGGTTCGAATATTAAAACTGTAAACCGATCAGTGGAGAAATAAACAACAAAACACACACACGCACGCACTCACAAACCTGGGCTGAACTATTTCACTGCCATGTTTTGTGGCGAGGTTTCAAAAGCCTAATATGTCCCTGCATGTGGACACTCATGATGAACATAGTAAAATTACTAATTATATGCATACATATATAAAAATAGAAAACTTAAAATGCATGTTAGATACGCAAAGTGTCATCATATATATGAAAATCAATGAGCCTCCATGTCAAGGAATTTACCCCTGTTTATTATATTGTTAAATATACAAACTTCATGATTTGCATTTATTGTCTCTCATATGAATCAAGTTCTATATTTCATTCTCCAGGATCGGACGAGGAGAGAGCGGCAGTCCGGCGTGCCAACCTTACTACGTCAAACCAGAGTGCTTACGAAACAGGAGACACAGTATGTGTGACTGTCACTTTATCTAAATGGTGTTGAATGAAACCACAAAACATTGACGCATTTGATTTACATTCATTCTGTATAAACAAAAACATATGATATCTCCTTTTGTTTACAAATAAGGTTATGACTGATCTATATTAGGCCATCAATTAAATATGCGTGGAAGGAAGAAATTTATTTTCATTCATTTAATCTCTGACAATAGCAAAGCAGACTGATATTCTAACTGAAGGGATGAATCATGAACATATTATCATGCTTACTTAAGTATTTATTTGATTCATCAAATAATATTTTGTTTAAATGTGTGAACGAAAATTGCGGAGGATACCCGATTTAAAATGGCATGAAAACGGCGGAAAGAGCGAAATCAATCTCCAAGCAGAGTTGTCGTCCGTTCCTCACATAACATCTTGTCAAAACAGAAAACACTTATTAAACGTGGATTTAAGTGTATTTTAAGGATCAAAAGTATAGAAACATTGAATAAATACTTTTTGAATTAACATATACGTGTGTAAAATATCAATTTTGATTGTTATTATGGGAACTATTTCATGCCTTATTTCGCCGATGTGAAAATTCCGCAAACGCTCGTCTGCAAATGTAAATGTTTACAGATTCAGTCGGAAATCGTGATTTTAGACCAGCTTTTTATTTTCATAATTTGTAATTTTAATGACCATTCCGGTAAGGTTCGGTGGTGCTGTTTATATATATATATTTCACAGTTTAAGGAACCTATCTAGTCTCCTTCAAATTAAATATTTAAACAACGGTCTGGATGACGTCATTTATTTGGAACTATTTTCTGAGCCCACCACAGAGGTGAATGTAATGTAAGCCGATGTGTAAGAGAGTGGAGCGAAATATGAGAACTAAAAAAAACGGCGGTCTGGGTACCAATTCTTTTGAGACGGTCGGAACACGGCAAATAAACGTTGTTTTTTTTTTTTTATCAAGTCCTATTTGTACACAAAATATTTGATTTGCACATTTAACATATTTTCATCAACTTGCTTATGTAATGTTCGCAACAGTTAACAGAAGTGTTGACCACCTAGCTTTTCAATATTTAGGTGGATATTCAAATTGTGTTCTGCAGGATGTTATTTTCGATTTTACCTCCGATGACGACACATTCCTTGGAGAAACGGTCAAAATCTTTCTAAAGATGCCCAACACAAGCGATGACACCAGGACAATCAGTGGCTCGATTACCATCTCCAGCATGTTCTACACTGGTGTGCCACATAGTGAGATAGTCAAGGTGCCGATAAACAAAGTCCTGGCAGCAAAAGAAGGTGGGTGACTTTCACGAAGAGGTGAATAAAAGTTGTTTTATTTCCATTTCAAATGTGTTACAGTTTAGCAATATGTGCCTTTTGACTTGACTTATTTGAGTTTACCGTCGCTTCGACTGTATTTCAGACAAATAGCGACGTCCAGCTAATTACTGGTGGAGGAAGACCCCGAATGCACGGAGGCATCCGGGTAGAACCACCTACCTACCGCAAGCCAAATGGAAGACTTCCTCACATGAAAATCCGAATGACCCTGCCGGGATTCGAACCCACGCGGTGAGGGACTGAGTGAGTGTTAAAGTCAGCGACTTTACCCTCTCGCCCAATGTGCCTTTTACAGCTTTTCTTCTCTTGAAGCTGTGTTGAACCATTTATATCACGAGTAAACAATTCGATCGTCCGAACGACGAGTTATAATGTATTATGTATATATGCGTAAACGTTCAAATAATATGTAAAATTTGTTTGCTATTAATATGTCAAATATTACGCTTTAATTCTTGATGTTAATATTGGGCTTCTGCTCTGAGATTTGAAATATTTTCAATGATATGTAAGCAGACAAATCCTCCTCCATCTTCATCATCACTTTTTACATCTAATCATCATTACTATCATCATCTGCATTAATATGCAAAGTGATTTCTATTGAGAACTTAAGACTTGTTTTTATTTTGTTTATTTGCTGTTATTGTATTTTCTTTTATACCTTGTTTCAATGTTTGCAAATTATACCTTCTATAGATAAAGATTTTATTTATTATTATTATTATCATCATCATCACACGTATGATATATTCGTTCGAAAATAGCACGCGCATGGAACGTATATGACACAATATATTTGACGTCTACGTTGACATACGTTTTCACAGGCACACGAAAATAAATATATCACATTAAAAAAGGGTGTCGGAAAACGAAATTTTCAACAAATATATCACATGTTCTTTGGTTATATTTACTCGTTTATATACAACAAAAAAACGTTATTTAATACGAATTGATTTCTGTACTGTACATCAAAAGGAAATGTTTAATTATCTAGACTTGAAATATCAGTAAAATAATCAGAATTTTACCTTTTATACATTACATTTGATATTTTTATATGCGTGTGTACGGATGTGTATTTTATACATGTATACTATATTTTAATATGCAATAACATGAGTGTGTATATGCAGTTTGTTTATAAATGGTCACTTAGTCTATGTATTGGCGTTTATAAACAAATAAGTCTTCGGGAAAAGGATGAATTTTAATGGAGATGAATTGTAGTAAATATGCAAATATAAATTATATGTTTTATAAATAATATGTTTATATAAATTTAAAAAAACCATGATTCATAAAATAAATATAATTAAAACATTTACGATTCATATTGTATTGCATGTATTTAATATGTAAACACAAATCTTCTTTCATGTAAACACAAATCTTCTTTCATGTAAACTCAAAAGGTACACATTACAATTTCACTTACACAAGAGCGATAAGAACTTCATATTTTGAGAAATTACAATAAAAGTGACAAAGATAATGAAAAGAAATATACTTTTCATACATAGTTTCGTACTTAACAAAATACATTTCATCATTATTACCTGAGTAATAGGTGATTCCCAGAATAAGTATTATCTCAGTCTTATAAAAATGGAGGATCTTCTTCCTGTATACCTGCCAAAATCTTCCCGAAAACACGCGCCAAACATCATATGACGTGATAGTGTTGCTAGGAAATGGTAGTATCGTCATCCTCATTTATCTAGACATTGTGAGACATGGAAGTATAAAACAGGAAACAACCACATATTCGAAAACAAATTTTATTTTTTAGTTAACACCCTACGACATACAGTAATAATTTAAACTAAGCTTTTGTTAAATAAATAAGGCTAAACGACTGTTTTGTGACTGATAGTCTGTTTTTTGTTAATTTTAACTCATATTTAACTACACTTATCTATTGTAAGGTGACCAGTGTGTGACTCCCCGAAACCTGCGAAACAAAAATGTGGACAATCAAATATTCTAACATGTTACTTAATTCAAAACACAAAGTAAAGAATGACGATGATGTATATAAAGATTTTTTTTTTCTGCCTGTGAGACATCTCTCTTTGTATAGTTAGTCTACCTGGGACTTTAAAGATCGGCTACGGAATAGGAAATATTACGAAATGAACGTAATCTATTATATCTTTTTAAAAGCAAGAAACTTTCGTCTATTTGAAACAATTTTTGCAGAAGCTACGGAGATGATTCAGATCGAGTCTGGCAAGTACCTGGACCATCTTGTGGACCACTGCATGCTGAAGCTGGCCTGTATGTGTATCGTCACGGAGACCAAACAGACTTTCGCTCAGATGGACAAACTCCGCCTCCGTAAACCCCGCCTTAACATCAAGGTACCTAGGAAATTATGTAGATCATTAGGGATGGTGTATAATAAAAACAACACTAACAACAACAATATTAGCTTCTGCTGCTTCTTCTACAATTAAATTTAAAAAAAACTTCGGCCCGATGTGCAAAACCAAGCCTTTCAGTCCAAGCTATAGTGAAAACCTGACGCATACATGCAGAAAATTAATCTTTGACAACAAGGAGACCTTAGGAGATACTTTTACCTAAAATAGGAAAATACAAAAAAAATATATGGAAAAGGCTTGAAATGAACAAAACGTTTATTGCCATTTATTCTAAGATCTTGAGGTCTTGGAAAATGCATATTTCACTCGTAGCTTCGCCACTCTTTTAAAATATTGTTATCTATGAGGTCGCTTAAGGAGGGCCTGTCACACAATATGGAATGCGGGAGCTATACCAGAGCACAAATTTGGCAATTTTCAAGGATTGGTACCAGTAAGGAGCACAACGGTATCATATCGTTAACGATAGTACATCGTCAGGGCATCGCCAAAGTATCGGCGAAAAAAAATATGCACAATATTTTTTTGCGGGTAGCTTGCGGAGCGAGTATATGCTTTATTTAATGTCATATGAGCACCGGTAGTGTCCCGTAATAGATCGGCGGCTCTCAGGTGGGCTCAGGTTATACCTACAGATGTGATACTGTAGTCTTGCAGATGTACTAACGATGCACAACTATTCTTCAGTGGTATGATAGCGAACTACTAAGATTGTATTCGGTATCACCACAGTTCTTACATCAGTAGGACAACGGAATCATATCGGGAACGTCGGCACTACATTGGAAATGCTGCGCGATATCTTCAAATGTTTTCTCGACGATGCTCCGAAGAGTTTCTATGTGCTCCGGTTTAGCCCCAGCGAGATACATCGGTAGTGTATGGCTCTTTAGACTTCTATGTGGTTATGTAGATCATTTAATTTCCTACTCACAGGCTCCTGCCACCGGGACTATCGGGAAGGAATTTGAAGTTGAGGTGTCGTTCGTGAACGAGATGCCAGTTACACTGACCGGGATCGAACTAAGAGTTGAGGGTCCGGGAATCCAGAAACCGACACCGATGAAGCTTTGGTACGTATGCACGATTTTTGTTTATTTTATCTAATTATCGGATTGTAACTTAAAAGTTCATAACTGTGAAAGTTCCGTATAGGGCGCAATGTTAAACACACAGATAAACAACTCTTTAATGAATTTTCGCCCACAGCTGATGTATTTCTTCTTGATTTTTGATAAAGATTCATAAAGTTTTCAATGATTATTTCCCAGCTATCTATCGGCAGTATACGAGTTTCTTTCTTCCGGTACTCTTCTGTGCTCCAGGGGCCCTACTCTGTGTTGGCTGTCGAGATATGGTATACGTATTTCGAAAGGACGATCCAAAATGATAAATTATATCAACTTATCAAGATAAGATAAGAAATATGAAAAGTGCGAAAAAATATAGTTGCTAATCACCTGCAATAGTTAAGTATATTCACTGAGGTACTGGAATCCAATCACTTATCCTTTTTATATGGTTGGTGTAAGTTAAGCTGAATTACTTATGCTGCCCTCTTCAGGTCCGTGAGTGTTCGACCAAAGAAAACGTTCGTCAAAACATTGACCATGAAGTCAGCGAAACTTGGCGAAAGGGAAATCGTCGTTTACTTTAACTGCATTCAGACCTCGGCAATCACCGCCAGTCACGTCATCAACATAAAGAAGTGACCACAAAAGAAGGAAAACTCTTCGGCCGTGACTTTCTTGAAAATATGCAGACCATTAAATCACATTTACTTGTATTGCATGCCATATGTTCTTTATATTATATATTACTGTGTATGACGATAAGCTTGTAATGCTTAAGTCAAAAATAAAATATATGTTCTGTTCTGTTAATTAGAGATAAAGAAATTGAGGCGTCAAACTATTGTCTTCAATATTAAGGAGTATTGGCGTCATAACTCTATAAGCAGTCATGTATCATTTCTTGCAATCATTACTTTAGAGAAGAATGTCTGTCATACAGAAATGTGATACAGATTAAAGTGACAATGATCGGACAGAAGGAACTCCAGGCATTAGAAGAAAAAAACACTCATCTCTCGTGCACTTGTTTACTAGTTGATCTAAACGCTTAACAAGGACAATCGCAGAGGCATCACTGAAGATGATAATCACTGGCCAGATCATGAACTCGATTTTGGGTGCACTAAATCGTCAGTATTAGATCTGAAAAATCAAAGCGTTGAAAGCACTGAATTTGTGTGTGTTTCGAGAAAAAGAGGATTTGACGAGCTGCAGATATGCTGGTTAACTTATTTTTTTTTGCCAGATACTAAACTTAAATTAATCGATTTAAGATTGTTATTTTAGATTTGCTTTCTTTCTTTTTTTATTTAAATCGATGAAAGATTTTTTTTTTTTTTTTTTTGCTATTTGTTACCAATCCATTAAAGCAAATGATTTGTTAATCTTTTCTTGTAACGACCTTGTTTATGCAAGCTAAAGCGGGTTTATATAATTGGGTTTATTTGCATCCCTCGTTTATCAAATTTACTTTGATAAACAAAAGAAATACCACAACCTTATTCTCTCGGCGCTACCAGCGCTTTAATTTATGCTTAGTTCATCTTATCTAATCAGCGCTTTATCTAGTGACGTCACTTTCTCTTTTAATGGATTGAAATCATTGTGTAAAAGGTTTGCTGCAAAGGTCAGTGGCTTTTAACTGATTTTCAGGTTTCGGTATTTCTATAGTTTAATAATAACCACTGTATCTGAGGTAAATTGTTTAATGTGATTAATATAGTATTGTTTCGGACCCGTTGGGGCCTTATTTTTTAGGATCAGCTTTATTATAGCAATTGTTGTAAATGATTTTAAAGTGACGATTTGTTCCAAATTAAATTAAATTCTGTCCATTGGTTTCAGAGATGATATTTTAATAAAAACGACTGCAAATAGCGGAACATTCCTCTCTTTGGGAGAACCTTTAAATCAGACATTCAATTCATGGTTATGACTGCAAATAGCGGAACATTCCTCTCTTTGGGAGAACCTTTAAATCAGACATTCAATTCATGGTTATGACTGCAAATAGCGGAACATTCCTCAACCTTTAAATCAGACATTCAATTCATGGTTATGACTGCAAATAGCGGAACATTCCTCTCTTTGGGAGAACCTTTAAATCAGACATTCAATTCATGGTTATGACTGCAAATAGCGGAACATTCCTCTCTTTGGGAGAACCGCGGAACATTCCTCTCTTTGGGAGAACCTTTAAATCAGACATTCAATTCATGGTTATGACTGCAAATAGAGGAACGTTCCTCTCTTCTTGGATTCGTTTCTACCATTGTTTGAAATTGCAACTACCATATCTTTGGAGATATGTATCTATGTGTTTTATTATTCTGGTGATGCAAATAAATTCTCGACAGTATGAATGACTGTTTTCTGTTTTTACACACCTAATTAGAAAGGATGAATGTACCTCCATTTGAATAAGATACCACCCTGGGTACATTTTCCAACATATGAAATGTACTCTTTTTTTTCTTAAAAGGCAAATAAAATGAAATCGTACACCCCATTTTGTTGCAGTTTGAACCCCTTCTAATTCCGTTTTTATCTTAGTTTCAGATCCTTTTTTATATTTTGACCAGTTCGTAAAGTTTTAATTTAGCTTTCAAGAATTGTTGGCACATGCTTGCAAGTGTTGCTTAACACTGTGTGTACACAGATTGCATTAAAAATTTTATACATATTTTTTAAAGGTTGCTATAGCTCCTAAATTACAAACCGAAATGTATTTCTCGATTGCTGCACCAGTACTTTGTGGCTGGGACAGATTGAAAGATTCTCATTTAAGATCGAATTTCTTATCATTGTACCCGTAATCAGTGTAAATTATCAGCTACCCGCTTGGCTTTTAACATATATACAGGGCAGTTCCAGGACTGGTTGTCCCGGTGTCAGGATTGACTGGATATGGTATCATGTTACATGTCTATGCGTTAAACTGCAGTGTAGCAGCATTTTTCTGACTCAAGTAGACATAGTCCCCAAATGACTAAAATACTGGCTACGGCACATAAAAATACGGGGACTCGAAGTTGAATGTGTCGAATCATCGTATATGATGGTAACATTAAAAATAAGAAAGAAGGACACTGTTAACGGCATATTTTTGAATATCACATTTTCGTGCAAATTTTGCTCAGTAATGTGGTTCATTTATGTTTGAAAATAAGTAAAGAATCTTGGCCGTTCCCTTGTTGTTCTGCTCTTAAACGTGATAAAATGTGTTTTTAATATGTTCCAGTCGAGCTTGACAACTGCCGGGGTAGGCTACTTCCGGTTTCATTTGTAAATGAAAGGTTCAGTTGTCAATGGTCAATACATTTATATATTGAATTTTGTAACTGAAGCGGAAAATTCAAATCCACGATAAAAATGGCTGAAACGTCATTATATATGATTGATATCCAGTGTCATGGTAAAGAGTTGTAAATCATTTTCCCGGGAAAAATGAGTTTTGACAATATTTTCTTATTGACCAATGAAATCTTACCTTTTTATTCACTGCGAATGAAACCTGATATAGACAGATCCGGCAGTTGTCAAATATTAAAACCACGATATCATAAGATTATCATAAGATAATGCCAGTCACAATAACGTTTAGAAATTTTATTTATTTATTTCATTTTAAACACAACTTTTTCCACTTACATAGTCCAAGTTGTGTTAAAACGCGATTTCACTTCGAGCCCTTGTGCGTAAAAACCCAACAAAAAAGGTTATCGTTTACTGTCTGAAAACTTCTAATAGGAAAAAAAGTTAATCGCCCACCCCATTACGTAACCTTAAGGCTGTGGTATTGATTCCATGTTTTAAGTTGTCAAAATAGTACCGGCCGGTACATTCGTAAATAAGCTGTGTGTATATTTCATAGCTTAACCTTAATTTATCTAATCATACGACCAGGAGAGTCACAAGGAAAATTTAGTTTCACAAAACTATAGTTTTTCATACCGCTCGGATACGCTACAATAGCATCAGCCTCCGGTTGCGCAGTTGGGTAAGTGCTCGTTAGTCTGGATCCCTGCCGCACTTCAACGTGGTGTCAGGGGCAGGTAATCCATACCAGACTAAAGTGCTCGTCTGCCGAACTAGGGGCCCCAAGATCGAATCCTACTGAATAAACTTTTTTATATTTCGCTTATATTACATTTTTATCCCCTCTTTCTTTTTTTTCACTTCTTAGTATATTATATCTCATAAATTTAGCGACAAATACGTTTTAAAGCATTATTTTTAAACCACAGACCATTTAAATCTTGCCAGCATTATTATATCAAATATATTATATTGTAACACCTTTCTTTCTGTGTTGTTTTTTCTTACGCCGAATATCTTTTTTAAAAGATATATTTTTTTTTATTTCTACCGATCATCTGTGAACGAGCTGCTTCAAATGAGTCTCAAGAGCGAATGTAAAATTAATGTTTCTGCTTTGCGCAATATTCGAATAAATACGATTCCAGAATCGTCCTGCGTGTTTTTTTTGTTTTTTGTTGTTTTTTTTTGTTTTTTTGTTGTGTGTGTGTGTGTGTGTGTGTGTGTGTGTGTGTGTGTGTGTGTTGTTTTGGTGTTGGTTTTGTTGGTTTTTTTCTAATCCAAAGTAATGACCGATTCCGAAGTATGCATTACTGTACAAGTTAATTTTAAGATGCGTCATACTTATGGGTGTATACTGTATAAAGTGAAAATACTGGACTGCTGCCACTATCATCAAACGGTGTGTGTGTGTGTGTGTGTGTGTGTGTGTGTGATCATTTTTCCGTCGTCTGTCCGTCTGTCAGTCCGTCACACTTTTTCAGTCACGCTTGTCTGTTACACATTTCCCGTTATGCTTCAGCAGGTGACACATGTGTTCCAAAGAACACTTGTATTTTTTTGTTGGGGGAGGACATTCTCACATAATTATGAAGGCGCAGTGGTCACTTGGATTGAATATATCAAACTTGATATATATAATATAATACAAAGTGTAAAAACTTGTTTTACAATCGCCTTAATTAAACGAGTGTATGAATAAATAAAACTGAAAGTCCGTACTCTTTATTTTACTGTGATGATCAATGTTACAGTTCTCCTAGATATCTAGATTATAGCAGCGAGGGACTCAAACTCTCAACATTATGCACCATAGTCAATAGAAATCACTACTTAACATAATTCGTGCTATTGACATCTGATATTTGGTAATTAGCCCTTTTGAAACTCACATACAGAAAAAGTTGAACGAAAAAAAATCACATTGTAAAAGGGAACTATTCTTTTTTATTTACACATACAAGGTTTCTCCAAAATACCACTAATTTCTACGACGCAAAGAAGACTGATGATATCACGATATCCTATGAAATCTAGGTTGCTTTTCGTTTGCAAATAATTAATGTTTTACACAGGCAGTTTTAAATGAGCATGTTCAATTATGCCTTGTGCATATACTCGTATAACAGACATACAGATAAACTGACCGGTTCCGGTGGGCGAGTGGTTAAAACGTCACAGAGATTTTGTTTGTTGGGTTTATCGTCCCACCGACAATATTTCAGTCATTTGGAGACTATATCAATTTATGACATATCAGGTAAATAGTGCTGTCACACTACAGTATCACACTGAAGTCAAGTTGATTAGTGGAAACACTATCTGTGTTTCTGGTTTATTCAGAATGCCAAATTGACGACATTAAACATACTTAACTCTTCGGAGAATATTCATCGATATATTTTTTTTTTTCGATACTTTTTTTGCACAAGAGTAGATTATATGCCCTTGTCCGCGGTATAGGTTTTTTCCTTTTGTAAACTGAGAACCGTACAGTAAAAATGCCTTACATATGCTTCATCTTGGCCAAATTAGTCGTTTATTTTATTGGTTCAAAATTATAATTATATGTGAGAGGGTACTTAGAAAATAAAGGAAAACGATCAAAATTAATATATTTCACGAATTGATGAATAGATATATATAAACAGTTTACAATGTGTCAAAAAAGATGTCCATAATTATATGAAGCGGAAGACTAGTCAGTTGTTTTGAACCAAAAAATAGGTCTGGCTTTAGTATAAACCCAAATTAACTGGTTTAAAGACCGCATGAATCAGATACCAACAAATATTCACATATATGAGGGTTTGTAGCAACGTTATATGTCGCACTTGGCGTTATATATCGCAAGGCTGACGCTAAGCGTCGCAACCAACGTTAAATATCGCAAAACATCCTGACGTTACATGTCGCATCTGTAACGACAAATGTCGCAAAAAATTGCACTGTCGCTACATGTCGCAACATCAACGCTAAATGTCGAACTCCTTTATAAGTGGAAATCAATAATCCTACGGAACAACATACTACAGAATCGCAGTGCCAGACAATCGTTAATAATCATTTCGAGTTGTTTCCCTTTAAATCGGTAAGAGTGGAATGGTCAACAGCACAAAAAACTGAGAAGTTAGAACAAGTTCAAACAGAACAGTTCGGGCAAGTTCACGTGGAAAAATAATGGATTTTTATACTCTATCTTCATTTCAATCATTTCTTTTCCCCCATTGATCAACTTGATCAACTTTGAATGAGACATGGGTCTTGTATACGCACGTTTTACAAGTTAAAAGTACAAATGATTATGGAGCTCAGTGGATGAAATGTAGGTCCTTTTCAAAACTTAAATAAATGAACGATTAAAATAGAATAATATTATTAAAAAGTAATAAATTAAATTAAATAGCCAATAAAATAAAAAGTCAAATAATTTTAACATTAAATTATCATATACTTATTTATATTTTGATTTTCACCTCAGGGCCTCGAGCCCACGCGGAGTGATACTGAGCGGAGTCGTAGACGGAGTCGCTACCTCTGCGCCATTTCGGAGCCTTATTATGAATGGAATTAGAACACCTAAAACATTATCCTTGGGCTGTTTAATAAAACGATTCCATGTCGTTGGAAAAAATACCAAAATAAGCTCTATTTCTTAATTACTGAGATAGCTAGTTGTATTTTGTTGAGCTTCTGGAAGGTAAAATAACTCTGTATATAACATAATTAAACGAAATAATAAATGCTCAAAGAAGTATATTTGTTTTCATGAAAAACAAAAAACATTTGAATGTAGAACTAATTTAATACCCGTTCGAAAGATATCACAATTGAGGTATATAAAGTGTGGATAATGGCAGACAGAAAATAAGGTCCAAAGTAAGTTTCTGCACAATGCAGACTTTCCCTAACGTTCGCTAGAGGCGAACTCAATCGGCCTTAACCGTTGTATGGTTTTGGTCTCAATTCAAGCATGATCCTGGTCGTGGGCTCTCATGCAGTGTTCATTTTTTTTTTTTTTTTTTGTTTCCAGTCTTAATTAATTTTAAGCTTTCTTTTTATATAGTGTCTTTTAGATAAAAAAAAAATCTGTCTCATTTGTTTATTCTTACTCCTGGAAATTTCTCTTTCTTCAAATAATACAACAGTCATTATTCCCTCTGTAAAAGTATTTTCTTTACTAGCAGCATTTTTTCCATCTCTTCAGCAATGTCTCTTTCTTGAAAAAGGTCATCTATTCACACACATTCTCCTTCAAAACCTTAGCTTACATTTCAGCTTTCCCCAATAATGTCCCTCAGTCCTCAATTGATTATGTATATTTATCAGGAAGCCGGTAGAGAATTTGAATGAGTGAATAGTTTATGAAATAGAATGACTGTGCTATTTGAAGAAAGACGGATTGCAAGTCTCCGTGAGATTCCATCCTTACCTTTTCCAAAGGGAAACAACTCGAAATGAATATTTACGATTGTCTGGCACTGCGATTCTATCGCCCCACCAGCAATATCAGTGCTTTGATTTTTATCTTGACTTTACATTATGCCCCCGCCATGAAATGGCTAGGAGCATATAGTGTTACACCCGTGTGTGTGTGTTCAAGAATTCGTGTCCAAGCTGTAACTGTGTTATGTATGGCCATTTTTTAAAATAAAATACCAGTGATTCTTAGGACAAGACGATGTGTCGCGAACAAGAACCGGGATGCTAGCTGGAAGTGAATGTCACAGCACTCAGTTGACCTTAAAATCGTGTCCAAGCTGTAACTTTGTTATGAATGGTCGCTTTTTAAAATATCTTGGCACATGTGATCCTTAGGAAAAGACGATGTGTCGCAAAGAAGAACCAGGTTGATAGCTTGAAGGTCAAGGTCACAGCACTCAGTTGACCTTAAAATCATGTCCCAGCTGTAACTTTGGTCTTGACTGATTGTTTTTCAAATAAATTGGCAAAAGTGATCCTAAGAACAAGACGATGTGTCGCAAACAAGAACCCGGTTGCTAGCTTGAAGGTCAAGGTCACAGCACTTTGCTGACCTTTGAATCAAGTCCGGGCTGTAACTTTGTTGTGAATGATTGTCTTTTGAAATAACTTGGCACAAATGATCCCTAGGATATGATGTATTGCAAACAAGAACAAGGCAGTCCAAAGGACAGCTATATCCCCCGCCGCTGGCCAAATATTAGAATTTGTTTGGTCATAGGATTATGTTCACCTTAACCTGGCATGGTTGTAGCGGACATAGAAGATCAGTTTAAGACAATTTAACTTTCCGGAGTTATGTATGAATCTAAGAATTCGGAGGCACATATATTAAAAGTTTACTGACAAGTTTTACATGGGAAACAGTACAAAAAGTGAACATCAATGAAGTATAGGATGTGTAACCACAAAATACATGTGTAACTCAATTAAAAACTTTATATATCATGACATAATTTGTATGATTGTGAACATGACACGAGATATCGAGATGACATGAAAAAGTGGAGGCTTAAACATTTGACCTTCAAGGATGACCTTGACCTTGAGCCAGCGTGACCGCCTCATGCCTTCTGCACATCAGCTCAATGAGGTTAACATTTAAGCCGAGTTTGAAGAGAATGTGTCCAAGCGTTCATGAGATATGGAGCGGACACGAAAATAACATTTGACCTGCAAGTATGACCTTGACCTTGAGCCAGCGTGACCACCTCATGCCTTCTGCGCATCAGCTCAATGAGGTTAACATTTTAGCCAAGTTTGAAGAAAATGTGTCCAAGGGTTCATGAGATATGGAGCGGACACGAAAATAACATTTGACCTTCAAGTATGACCTTGACCTTGAGCCAGCGTGACCGCCTCATGCCTTCTGCACATCAGCTCAATGAGGTTAACATTTTAGCCGAGTTTGAAGAAAATGTGTCCAAGCGTTCATGAGATATGGAGCGGACACGAAAATAACATTTGACCTTCAAGTATGACCTTGACCTTGAGCCAGCGTGACCGCCTCATGCCTTCTGCACATCAGCTCAATGAGGTTAACATTTTAGCTGAGTTTGAAGAAAATGTGTCCAAGCGTTCATGAGATATGGAGCGGACACGAAAATAACATTTGACCTTCAAGTATGACCTTGATCTTGAGCCAGCGTGACCGCCTCATGCCTTCTGCACATCAGCTCAATGAGGTTAACATTTTAGCCTAGTTTGAAGAAAATGTGTCCAAGCGTTCATGAGATATGGAGCGGACACGAAAATAACATTTGACCTTCAAGTATGACCTTGACCTTGAGCCAGCGTGACCACCTCATGCCTTCTGCACATCAGCTCAATGAGGTTAACACTTTAGCCGAGTTTGAAGAAAATGTGTCCAAGCGTTCATAAGATATGGAGCGGACACGAAAATAACATTTGACCTTCAAGTATGACCTTGACCTTGAGCCACCGTGACCGCCACATGCCTTCTGCACATCAGCTCAATGAGGTTAACACTTTAGCCGAGTTTGAAGAAAATGTGTCCAAGCGTTCATAAGATATGGGGCGGACACGAAAATGTTTCGGACACACTGACGGACTGACGGACGGACGGACGGACGGACGGACGGACGAAGGGCATTCCTATAACCCCCCTCCCGCTTCGCGGCGGGGGATTAACAAGGTTGCTAGCTTCAAGGTCAATGTCACAGCAGTTAGTTAAATTTAAAATTAAGAAGTCCTGTCTGGACTGTATCTTTGTTGTGTATAGTTATGTTTTGAAATAACACAAGATGGGAACCTTAGGACAAAACACTGTGTCCCAAAACAAGTACAGGTTGCTAGCTTGAATGTCAAGGTCACATCACTTGGTTGAGGTCAGGGTCGAAGCGTTCATTTGATCTTAAAATCATCTTTTATAATTTCAGATTTTCATATTCACGGACGAAAAAAAAAGCATCATCTAATAAACATTATGGTGGCGGCATCCGTGTCCTATGGACACATTTCTAGTTTAATCCTCTTCCAGCTGGCTTGCGGTAGGTCGGTGGTCGGAGGCATCCGGGGTCTTCCTCCATCTGTAATTAGCTAGACGCCGCTATATGACTAAAATACTATCGAAGCGACGGTAAACTTAAATAGTCAAGTTTAGTTTAATCCTAAGACATGCACTTTCAATTTGAAATTAAACCTTACGGACAGTATAACGGAAGAATTACAGACACATGAAAAAAGTCCATAATGGCCAATGTTTTTGTAACAGGATATATATTTATATACAGGAGCGTCGTATCCAATAAAAATCCCAATAAAACAAATGATTTTTGAAATTGTGATTTTATTCTTATTTTTTTCCAGCCGATTTTCGAGACAGCAGAACATCTTTGATATTGAGAATACACATTATTTCAAATCACCCATATGTTCACAAATAGATCTAGAATAAAACCTAAACTAATAAAAAATACTATGGCCTAAGACGGTAAGTGTCTATGAAAGAGAAAGTCAGCAATAAACAATAAAGACACATTATGCTTCCAACAGCAGTATATAATATTATTCGGACAGAAAAGCAGTGTGTACTACAGATTTGTTACGAGATGCAGTCTGCACATAAAGCAATTTACCAACCATTATCAACCTTTTAAATTATTCAATTGTTTACAAAAATAAACTAAATATACCTATTCCGCATATCTTCGTCAATTTTCCATAGACACTCCGTATGTCTACGTTATCGAATCATGAGTGCATAAATCGGTGACGTAGCAGATAAATAAATTATGATTTCAAATTCAAATTATTTCCGTGAAGAAAAAAAAAAAAAAACAGAATTGTCTTTATCTAAATGCCAAGAAATCCTAATTTATTGCATGTCTAAAAGGGTAATCTTTCTTTGTGGCTCGATGCTTAAAACATTTTGGTGGTCCACGGTGCTGTAAGGGTTGCACGCTGGATTCCGGGATACATCAATTTATTTCATGTAAACCAATGAAGTACTTCACCGCGTGGGTTCGAATCCCGGCAGGGTCATTCGGATTTCCATGTGAGGAAGCCTTCCAGTTGGCTTACGGTAGATCGGTGGTTCTACCCGGATGCCTCCGTGCATTCGGGGTCTTCCTCCACCTGTAATTAGCTGGACGTCGCTATATGACTGAAATACTGTCGAAGCGACGGTAAACTCAAAAAGTCAAGTCAAGTATACGAGTTGAATATATTTCATATAGTTACCACGCGTGCAGTGATATATTTCATATCACCACTGTCACCGGTCTGCTGTGGTGAAAGAAAATTGGCTATGTTTCCCCAATTTTAAGTGAATCGACACAATATACTTAGTCAACTTTGTATTTTTTTTCCTTTTTTATGGTTGAAATAAAATAGTCAACTTGATATCGATTATTTTGTCGAAATGGCTAAAATTGTTACCGTTCTCCATTATCAGTGA
Source organism: Solen grandis (assembly GCA_021229015.1). Lineage (NCBI taxonomy): Eukaryota > Metazoa > Mollusca > Bivalvia > Adapedonta > Solenidae > Solen > Solen grandis. The sequence goes on along the minus strand of CM037783.1, from coordinate 37,707,643 downwards.
GCAGCAAAAATGCAGAAAAGAAAATTTCAAACCCGTGTAACTGTTTTGTTTGTGAATGTTGTGCAAAACTATTTATTCCATCACCACCGTTGTTGTTGTTGTTTCCATGATCTAATTTAAAACGTGCTTGTTTTTCGTAGATATAGAATATATCTAACCTCAAAATGGTATAATTTCAAATTATTTTTTTTCGGTGAGATATACTCCATATCTACTCAAACAAATAATTTCTATATCTAAAACTGGCACAGAAAACATTGGGCCTAAACGGTCGTGCCCGTTAAAACCCCGTAACACCTACCTCACTGTTTCGGGATACGTCAGTAATGCTACAAAAGAGTGCTCATAAAGAGGTGCGTTGATGTTGCGACATATAGCGGCAGTACAATTTTTTTCGACATATGCCGTCACAGATGACATATAGCGTCAGGAGGTTTTGCGACATTTAGCGTTCGTTACGATATTTAGCGTCAGCTTTGCGATATATAACGTCATGTGCGACATTTAGCGTTGCTACAGGGTTGATTATATTTTTAAATTCATTTCTTAACAAATTTACAGCAACATTTTTTGGCGTCATTTATAGATGAAAATGATTGTACTTTCAAAAATTAAATTTATAAGTTACTACAATAATGAAATATAAAATAAATTACGTAAAATTCTTTGTGAAATAAATATCTAGATGTACTGTAAATTGAACATAACCGTTACTCCTTTGAAAAAAGAAATAGTAAAAAATCTTGAAAAAGAAAATGAAATGGAGCAATTCTTCAATTTCATTTTCTTCTGTGATATAGAATACAAATGTTTTCTACCATGCTTAGACTATGGTCTCGAATGGTGCCAAGTAAATCTATTAAAGGTATAAAAAAAAACCCAGAAAAGTTAGGGCAGTGATATGTGAAACATTCTGTCAAAAATGTTTCTGAGTTCCTATAGCAGCATAAATTTGATATTCATACTACTCATATGCATTTGAGACGGTATTATATACGAGTTTGTTTCAGACGTTCGTGAATTTTTGTTATACCGTAGATACGGTTTTATACACATATCTTGAAATTATATCACTGTAAAGTTAACCCATTTCTATAAATCAGTGATGTACATGGAATTTTTGTAAACAATACAAATAAACATGATTACCTGGAAAGTCCTCGTTGTATTTTTATGACAAACTTTACGATAAAATGACAAGTATTATCCAACATCATGAAAAAAGTGCTTGTTTGCAGGGTGCCGTTAGTTATGAGTCTATGGAAACATATGAAACATATACCGTAATCGTTATATTATATGTAATAATGAGTGTATAAAAAACTACAAACAAAAGTTAATATCTTTGAAATGCAAATTGCAGTAAAAATATGTCGAGATATGAAGAACATCCTCGAACTTCTGAAACACCCCTCTTACACTGATATATCAACTTTTTGAAATATCTAATGCAGCAATGATGAGAATGATGTTTTTAAACATATTATCATTTACGGGTTCATTCATTTACAATTGAACAATATTTACAAATCTTACTCTCATTTATTGTTTAGATACGTAAATGTCATTCTTTGATATTTATCTTATACATATCATTTTAACAAATATATGTGTCCACATTGTAAAAGTATCGGAATGGCTATAAAGATAACAGAAATAATAAAAAAAACAAGGACAGATATTCTTATCTATTTAGAAATGATTAAATGCCAATGTTGACATGAATAGAGAATATTTACCTTTGCTATCTACTGACATCAAAATAAGATAAAACAATATTGCTTATGAAGCTCAAACGCTGATAAGTTTTTGTGATGATCAATAGAATATAGTTGGGCTATTCATAACAAATGTCAAAACTCGCTGAATTTACTTCTAGGGTGATAATACACGAGTTACATCAACTGTCCGAGCAACCCTGCTTCCCTTGCCATTTGATAAAATACGGATTCCTTATTGGCCAGAAGTGTCTGCGGTCTGTCGAATTCCCTCACCTCTCCACGTTCCAAGACAAGAATTCTATAACCGGGAATAAAAAAAATATACATACATCAGAAATAAATAAAATAACCTTTATTTATTGAACATAAACGCAATGTTATAATTCTATATAACTAAACTTTTTATCTAGAGTACTGACATAAGATACAATTAAAACTGGTGGGAGCCGTAACTGAGGGGTTGTGTAGAGTTGGCTGAGCGGAGGGTTTACCATGAACAAAGTAACATTGCTACATACATTGGGAGAGTGGTTCACTTGTAGTACACACGTTTGGGATCGAGAGGGCACAGGCTCGAAACCTACCAGGGACCCTGCTACTTTCCTTGAGCAGTAAATTCATCCCTTTTTTCCC
>CM037783.1:37655189-37705189 GCA_021229015.1 Solen grandis | reverse complement strand
AAATATACCAGTAGGATAACTAATAAGAACAAAAGCAATAATTTGGTATTGTTTATCATGGTTTCGTATAGACTTTGTGGCATATTATCGTATTCATTGACTTTCAGTATATCCATTTTCTGAGATTGTATACCGGTAAATTTCACTTCTCGGTGATTGAAAAAAGAAAACTGAAAAGCTGTATATCATCATATAAGGCGCACCCCCTCTATAAACTTGAATTATCTGGAAAAAAAGGTGTGCCTAATCTGCCGGTGTATATGGTAAATGTCAGTGTGACCTTGAATTTTGATCGAATGACCTCAAAATCAATTGACAATGGGCAATTTCCCTACCAAGTTTCAACATTAGGGGCCATGATGGTCCTGAATCGCTTACCTGAGAAATATTGCCTTCATTGTCTTTAACACAGTCATACTGAAAACAAAATCCATGCTAAAGTACAGCAAAATAATCGCAATTCCACACAAAAACTGTACCTGTGGTCCAAATGTTGATGGTTATAGCTATAAAAACAAGTGGCCCATAGGGTGAGACCAATTTTGACCCAAGAACCATGATTTGAAAACTTGATTCTGGTCAACAAGGCCATGTTACATACCAAATATTTAAACCCATGATATTTTGGTTTCTGACAAGAAATTCTAAAAAAGACCCCCCTATTTAATTCTATGTAAAATCAAGTGACCCCTGGGCAGGGTCAATTTTGAACCAAGAGCCATGATTTGAACAAACTTGGTAGGTAGATGTCTATAAGACCATGTAACACACCAAATATCTAACCTCCAGGCTTTGTGGTTTCTGAAAAGAAGATTTGTCTAGATTTTCCTATATAAGCCTGTGTAAAATCAAGTGATCCCCTGGGCGGGGCCAGTTTTGACCCCAGAGCCAAAATTCTAACTAACTTAGTAGATGTCCATAAGACAATGTTACACACCAAATATCTAAACTCCAAGGCCTTGTGGTTTCTGAAAAAGAAGATTTTTTCTAGATATTCATATTTTAGTCAATGTAAAATCAAGTGACCCCTGGGGCGGGGCCAATTTTGACCCCAGGGCAATGATTAAAACAAAGCTGATAGATACTCATAAGGCCATTTTACATAAAATATTTTAACTACAGGCCTTGTGGTTTCTAAGGAGAACATTTTCTAGTTTGTTTTTTTTTTTTGTTTTTTTTTTGCTATACAAGTCTATGTTAAATCAAATGACCCCCGGGGTAGTGCCAGTTTTGACAACAGGGCCATGATTTGAACAAACTTTGAAGAGTTTTACTAGACATTGCTACACAACAAATATCTAAACTCCAGAAATTGTGGTTTCTGAGAAGATTCTATTTTTAGCTCACCTGAGCACAACGTGCTCATGGTGAGCTTTTGTGATCGCCTTTTGTCCGTCGTCCGTGCGTGCGTCCGTCGTCAACAATTTCTTTAAACAACATCTCCTTCTAAACGACTCACTGGATTTTGATAAAACTTCACAGGAATGTTCATTATGGGGCCCTTTACCAAAGTTGTTAAAATTATTTTGATTGGTCAAAAATCTAGGTCACAGGAGAAAAAAATATTTTAAAAATGAAAATTTTAAAAATCTTCTTCTCCGAAACCACAAGGCCTAGCCTTTTGATTTTAGTATGTAGCATGATCTTATGACTCTCTACCAAGATTGTTCAAATTATGGCCCTGGGGTCAAAATTGGCCCCTCTTCTTCTCAGAAACCACAAGACCTGGAGCTTAGATATTTGGTGTGCAGCATTGTCTAGTAGATCACTACCAAGTTTGTTCAAATCATGACCCTGGGGTCAAAATTGGCCCCCCCCAGGGGTTACCTGATTTTACATAGGCTAATATAGGAAATACTTGAAAAAATCTTCTTCTCAGAAACCACAAAGCCTGGAGTTTAGATATTTTTAACATAGGCTAATATAGGAAAAACTTGAAAAATCTTCTTCTCAGAAACCACAAGGCCTAGGGTTTAGATATTTGGTGTGCAGCATTGTCTAGTAGATCACTACCAAGTTTGTTCAAATCATGGCCCTGGGGTCAAATTTGGCTCTGCCCCAGGGGTCATTTGATTTTACATAGCCTAATGATATCAGGTGAGCGATCCAGGGCCATCATGGCCCTCTTGTTTTCCTATATAAGCCTATGTAAAATCAAGTGACCCCTGGGGAATGGGCCAATTTTGACCGCAGGGTCATGATTTGAACAAACTTGGTAGAGGTTTACTAGACACTGCTACACAACAATTATAAGTTTTAGGCCTTGTAGATTTGCAGAAGAAGATTTTCAAAGTTTGCATTTTTAAAATCTCTTTTTAGCTCCTGTGACCTACTTTTCAATTTCGTTAAAAGTAAACTTTTCGCCTCCCTGCCATAACTAATTAGGTCTTTTTGCTTGAGGCAGAATAAAATTTTGAAGAAAGCTGCAATGACAAAGGCAATATGCTAATCAGTCCTGGTGACACCATTGCATCCTAAAATGCACCTCATTCTCTCAAATAGGGCTGCTGCCTTTTCGGTAACCTTTTTTAATTTGAACCTCAAAAGGAAGAAAAAATAGAATAATAATAATAAGAAGAAGAAAAAACATAAAAAAACCCAATAGGTCTTTCTGCTTGAGGCAGAAAGCCCTAATAAAAATTTGAAGAAAGCCGTTATAACAAAGGCAATATGCTTATCGGTCTTCAGGTGTACACCATTGCATCCTAAAATGCATCTCATTCTCTCAAATACGCATCGCAATTCACCTTTCAACATGGGCACTCTTTCCTGCGTAGGAACATATGGTTCGTGGGTAACCAATCTTTCCTTACTTCAAATTGCTAGATTTTCATATACAAGCCCTTATTCGAAAAACATGCATATCTGCCATGTTTGACGGAATCACTTGAAATTTTCAGGACTTTTGCACATTGTAGGCTATGGCATTCGTGCAAATGTCAACTTCAAACATCAACTTGCCGATTTTATATGAATTTTTAGCTCACATGAGCACAACGTGCTCAAGGTGAGCTTTTCTGATCGCCTTTTGTCCGGCGTCCGTCGTCCGTGCGTGCGTGCGTCCGTGCGTCTGGCGTCAACAATTGCTTCAAACAACATCTCCTCCTAAACGGCTTGGCCAATTTGAAAAATATTTTGCAGGAATGTTCCTTAGATGAAGCTCTACTAAAGTTGTATAAATGGTTCTGGTCCATCGCATAATTAGGTCACAGGAGCTAAAATAGATTTTAAAAATGAAAATTTAAAAAATCTTCTTCTCTGAAACCACAAGGCCTAGCCTTTTGATTTTTGGTATGTAGCATATCTTATGCCCTACCAGATTGTAAAATTATGCCCTGGGTAAAATGCCCCGCCCAGGGGTCACTTGTTTACATAGTATATAGAAAACTTAAAAAATTCTTCTCCGAAACCACAAGGCCTAACCTTTTGATTTTTGGTATGTAGCATCATCTTATGGGCCACTACCAAGATTGTATAAATCATAGCCCTATGGTGATAAATGACCCCGCACCAGGGGTCACTTGTTTTACATAGAGTTATATAGAAAAATCTTAAAAAATCTTCTTCTATGAATCCATAAGGCCTAGAGCTTAGATATTTGGTATGAACCATCATCTTATGGGCCACTACCAAAATTGTACAAATCATAGCCCTATGGTGATAAATGACCCCGCACCAGGGGTCACTTGTTTTACATAGAGTTATATAGGAAAATCTTAAAAATCTTCTTCTATGAATCCATAAGGCCTAGAGCTTAGATATTTGGTATGTAGCATCATCTTATGGGCCACTACCAAGATTGTACAAATCATAGCCCTATGGTGATAAATGACCCGCACCATGGGTCACTTGTTTTACATAGAGTTATATAGGAAAATCTTAAAAAATCTTTTTCCATGAATGCATAAGGCCTAGAGCTTAGATATGTGGTATGAAGCATCATCTTATGGGCCACTACCAAGAGTGTACAAATCATAGCCCTATGGTGATAAATGACCCCGCATCAGGGGTCACTTGTTTTACACAGAGTTATATAGGAAAATCTTAAAAAATCTTCTTCTATGAATCCATTAGGCCAAGAGCATAGATATTTGGTAATGTAGCAACATCATATGGGACACTACCAAGATTGTACAAATCATAGCCCAATGGTGATAAATGACCCCACACCTGGGGTCACTTGTTTTACATAGAGTTAAATAGGAAAATCTTAAAAAAATCTTCTTCTATGAATCAATAAGGCCTAGAGCTAAGATTTTTGGTATGTAGTAGCATCTAATGGTTCATTACAAAGATTTTCAAAGTCTTGGCCCTACGGTGATAAATGACCCTGGGCCCAAGTCTTCTCTGAAACCATATAGCCCATTGCTTAGATATTTGGTGTGTAGTATTGTCAGGGGTAAAATGTTTTAGATTAATTTATATCAGAATCCTTGTCTGTTTAAAAACCTTGACATCAGTTGAAGCAATGGTACTCAGGTGAGCGATTCAGGGCCATCATGGCCCTCTTGTTTAATAATTTCAGCTTAAATATGCATGACGTCATAATCACATGACCAAACAAATATTCCTTGCAGTATACATCACTTCACTTCTCAGTGTGTGAATCCTGAAAAAATCATAATTTTTGACTCAAAGTTCATGAAACTACAGCGTTTCAATTTCGTTAAAAGTACACTTTTCGTCTTTCTGCCATAACTCAACCAATTCAACCCCAATCTTCAAAAACTAAATATCACCTGAAAGGTCTTTCAAAGCACTACAGATTTCATTAAGTGTTCCGGTAGCATTTTTTTGTTTTTGAGATACACTTTGCCGAATAAAAACACCAATAACTGACATATGACCTTGACCTTTACAATTTTCCGGAAACGGAAGTGACGAAGGTAAATGAGATGCTATGTTGCACATTCAGTGAAAATTTTATGCAAATTGGTCAAAAGTTAAGGCATGTAGGGCTTAAAAACCCTACATTTTGGATTAAAAGTTTGTTAACGCATCACGACGTCATTTTGCGTCATACAATGTCAGTCTTTTCAGAGCTGTATGAAATTGATAAGACAAATGTTCTATCCAAATTAGAAGTTTCTAGCTTATCTAAAAGCTTTGTAATACTTAAATACATTTTCAGGTCCAAAGTTGAAACTTGGTTCAGCCACAGATACTTGGTCTTTTTGAATGTTGCAAAATGTATATAATCCTGCACAACTACATCGCAATCCATACATTCTGTGAAAAAATCAAGTCAATTGGTCAATAAATGACGGCTGTAGAGCGCAAACAATCTTTGGTAGCTTTTTTGAACCCTGATGTCACGTGACATCATATGAAGAAAAAAATTGCTGCAATCAAAAGTGCCAAAGTCACTGTGTATACTGTTAAAATTTCATGCTGCTGCCTTTTCGGTAACCTGTTTTAATTTGAACCTCAAAAGGAAGAAAAAAGTAGAATAATAATAATAACTAGATGTCATTCGAATGATAGGACTTTCTGTAACCTGTGTTAATGCAAAAAGCAGGAGATAGAAGTTTCATGTAATGACTCACCTCTGGTAGTATTTCATGTTCATGCTGATTAATTGACATTATATTATAAATAAGCGTTAAGTTACGAAGAAAAAAAAAATAAGTAGCAGTAGTAGTAGTATGCTTATGACGTCATATGACGTCACGACTCAAAATATATTAAGAAATTCTGCAGAACTGCAAACTGTGTAAGTTTCAACTTTCTATCTCATCCCGAAGTTCTTTAGCCCTTAAAATGAAATTTTTGGTCCTATGTTCGAATCCTACTTCAGCCACAATACTTCGGTTTTTTGGAATTAAGGTTAGCTGACAAAATATTCACACCTTAGTTTCAAGATGTACCATCTGTAAAAATTTGAAGAAAATCTGATCATAAATGGCGGCTGTAGAGCGCGAACACCATTTTTCACTATTTTTAGCTCTGACGTCACGTGACGTCATAGGGTGCTGAAAATGCTGTTGCTTAAAAGCGCATGCTTTACTGCAATAACTCTGAAATTTTCATTATTCTGAACAATTGGCATCATGTCGAAATCATTGCCCCAAATTAAAAATAAGTGGTATGCTTATGACGTCCTCTGACGTCACGATTCAAAATATTTGTAGAAATGCTGCAGAACTGCAAACTGTGTAAGTTTCAACTTTCTATCTCATCCTAAGCTCTTCAATCCTAAAATGAAATGAAATGTTCGAATATTACTTCAGCCACAGAACTTTGGTTTTTCGGAATTTCGGTAAGCTGGCAGGATATGTACACCTTAGTTTCAAGGTGTACCATCTGTGAAAATTACAAGAAAATCCGACCATAAATGGCGGCAGTAGAGCGCGAACACCATTGTTCAATATTTTTAGCTCTGACGTCACATGACGTCATAGGGTGCTGAAGATGCTTTTGTTCAAAAACGCATACTTTACAGTCATAACTCTAAAATCTTCATTATTCTGAACAACAAAAAATTAAGAAGTATGCTTATGACGTCACATGACGACATTTGACGTCACGACTCAAAATATATGTAGAAATTCTGCAGAACTGCAAACTGTGTAAGTTTCAACTTTCTATCTCATCCTGAAGCTCTTTAATCCTAAAATGAAATTTTCGGTCCTATGTTTGAATTTTATTTCAGCCACAGAACTTCTGTCTTTCGGAATTTCGGTTAGCTGACAGGATATGCACACCTTAGTTTCAATATGTACCATCTGTGAAAATTTGAAGAAAATCCGACCATAAATGACGGATGTAGAGCGTGAACACCATTTTTCACTATTTTTAGCTCTGACGTCATATGACGTCATAGGGTGCTGAAGATGCTTTTGTTTAAAAGCGCATACTTTACTGTCATAACTCTGAAATATTCATTATTCTGAACAACTGGCATCATGTCGAAATCATTGCCCTAAAATAAAAATTAAGAAGTATGCTTATGACGTCACATAACGTCATATGACGTCACAACTCAAAATATATGTAGAAATTCTGCAGAACTGCAAACTGTGTAAGTTTCAACTTTCTATCTCATCCTGAAGCTCTTTAATCCTAAAATGAAATTTTCGGTCCTATGTTCGAATCTTATTTTAGCCACAGAACTTCGGTCTTTCGGAATTTCGGTTAGCTGACAGGATATGCACACCTTAGTTTCAAGATGTACCATCTGTGAAAATTTGAAGACAATCCGACCATAAATGACGGATGTAGAGCACGAACACCATTTTTTACTATTTTTAGCTGTGACGTCATGTGACCTCATAGGCTGCTGATAATCATTGAAATCAAAATTTCCTCACGTGACGAATAACCCATAAAAATTTCATCGTCCTAGGACTATTGCAACATATTAAAATAAGCGTTTAGTTAGGAAGAAGAAAAGAATAATAATAATAAAAAAATGACGTCACGTGACGTCATATGACGTTTATTTTCACATAATTGTTAGACACACAGAGACCTACTAACTGACAAAATTTCAACTTTCTATCTCAAATAGGACAGTTTTTATAAGCATTTAAAAATTAACGTCCTTGGTTCGAATCTTGGATCCGCCATAGATGCTTGGACTTTTCGAATTTTGAAAAACGGACACCGGTATACACAATAAGAACGTAATATACACATTCTGTGAAAATTTGATAAAAATCGGCCCATTAATAATGGCTCTGGACTGTGTACAAACTTTCGTAGTCAATTTCAAATGTGACGTCATATGACGTCATAGGCTTCTGAAAATCATTGAAATCGAAATTTCAGCGTCTGAATCATGTGTCATTAAATTTTCATTGCCCTTCGACAATTTCAACATATAGAAATACCCTTGTTAATATTAGAAATGCATTATCATATAATGACGTCACGTGACGTCATATGACGTTTATTTTCACAAAATGTTTAAGACTCCCAGAGACCTATATACTGACCAAATATCACTTTTCTATCTCAAATAGGACCGATTTTATAAGCATTTAAAAATTTACGACCTTGGTTCGAATCTTGGATTCGCTATAGAACCATGGACTTTTCGAATTTTGAAAAACGGACACCGAGATGCACAACTAGAACTTAATATACATATTCTGTGAAAATTTGATGAAAATCGGTTCATAAACAATGGCCGCAGACCGCGTACAAACTTTTGTTGCATATTTCAAGTTTGACGTCATATGACGTCATAGGCATATGAAAATCATAGAAATCAAAATTTCAGCATTTGAAGCATGTGTCATTAAATTTTCATTGCCCTTCGACAATTTCAACATATAGAAATATTCTTGTTAATATTAGAAATACATTATCATATAATGACGTCACGTGATGTCATATGACATTTATTTTCACAAAATGTTTAAAACTTCTAGAGACCTATATACTGACTAAATATCAACTTTCTATCTTAAATAGGACATATTTTATAAGCATTTAAAAATTTACGACCTTGGTTCGAATCTTGGATTCGCTATAGAACCATGGACTTTTCGAATTTTGAAAAACAGACACCGGGATGCACAACTAGAGCCTAACATACACATTCTGTGAAATTTTGATGAAAATCGGTCCAGAAATAATGGCTGTAGACCGCGTACAAACTTTTTCACGTGACGTCAAGTCTGACGTTATATGACGTCATATGAATATGAAATTCAATGCATCCGAAAGCTCATGGTTTGAAATACATGCCATAAAATTTTGATTGCTCAGGGCCAATGGCAACACATCGAAATTAACACAAATATAAGAGGAAGAAATAACGAATAATAAGAAGAAGAAGAATAAACAGTACAAACCCAATAGGACTTTCTGCCAGTAGGCAGAAAGTCCTAATAAGAAGAAAAAACATAACAAACCCAATAGGTCTTTCTACTTGAGGCAGAAAGCCCTAAAAAACAACAAGAATATCGGTATAAACCAATGGATGCTCCCCAATAAATGCTAAATAACAAAGGGCAATAACTCCAAAATTATGCAAAGCTGAGTTGTGGTTCTTGTACACTGCACTTCTCCTCATTGAGATCTATCTACCTATGAAGTTTCATATTGATATCTCTTATACTTTTTGTGCTATGCACCAGACAAAATTTAAGTATGAAAAATAACAATGGGCAATAACTCCAAAAATATGCAAAACAGAGTTGCAGTTTTTGTACACTGCACTCCTCCTCAGTGATATCTATCTACCTATGAAGTTTCATATTGATACCTCTTATCCTTTTGTGCTATGCTCCAGACAAAATTTAAGTATGAAAAATAACAAAGGGCAATTACTCCAAAATTAGGCAAAAAAGAGTTGCGGTTCTTGTACACTGCACTTCTCCCCATTGAGATCTATCTACCTATGAAGTTTCATGTTGATACCTCTTATAGTTTTTGTGCTATGCTCAGGACAAAATTTTAGTATGAAATATAACAAAAGGCAATAACTCACCAAAAAAAGGAAAAACTGAGTTGTGGTTCTTGTTCACTGCACTCATCCTCATAGATATCTATCTACCAGTGAAGTTTCATGGTGATACCTCTTATACTTTTTGTGCTATGCTCCAGACAAAATTTAAGTATGAAAAATAACAAAGGGCAATAACTCCAAAATTAGGCAAAACAGAGTTGCTGTTCTTATACACTGCACTCCTCCTCATTGATATCTATCTACCTATTAAGTTTCATATTGATACCTCTTATACTTTTTGTGCTATGCTCCGGACAAAACTTTAGTATGGAAAATAACAAAGGGCAATTACTCCAAAATTATGCAAAAAAGAGTTGTGGTTCTTGTGCACTGCACTTCTCCTCATTGAGATCTATCTACCTATGAAGTTTCATGTTGATACCTCTTATAGTTTTTGTGTTATGCTCTGGACAAAATAATGATGGACGGACACTGATAAAGCAACACTGCTGGTTTCACTTTTATTAACAATGTATTCAGAGAATTTTATACCATATATAAATTTAATGAAACTCTTTGAAACAATTCACATAATATATTTATGACAACAATACAAAGAATGAAATCAATAAGGGGTTAATTAATATTTTGCATTTATTAGTTTCAATATAAAATATTGATTATTTCCCTTACAAATTTAAAAGGCAATGGTTTGGGGCCTCATTTTTTACGGGATCAACTTGATTTTAGCAAAATTAGGTGACCATTTGTGCTAAATGAAATTAAATTCTGACCATTGGTTTCAGAGAAGATGATTTTTTAAATTTTCTATATACATATAATGTAAGTATCTTGTGATGACACAAGACGGACGACGATGGATGCAGGGTGATCCCAATCCTAAAAATTGTAAAAGTGAACTGTTACTAAGTCTCCCAAATGAAGTTTCTCCTTAGACAATCATATACAAATGTTTTTTGAGAAAAAAGGTCATAAGTAAAATTGAGCCCTTGGTAACCCATGTGAACATCAAAGAAGTACCATTCAATCCATCTAATCATAATGAACAAGACTATATAAAATTATTGTTAATTTAATGGATCTCAATGATTTTTAGATGTGTGTGACATAGTCACTCACAACTATAGTATCTACATTCTGAGCATCCCTTTCATTTTATTGAAAACCGAGTAACCTCTCAATTTTAAATGTATTGTTACAGCCAATGTGATGAAATGGCGCAACAAAGAAAAGCCAGCAACAAACTAGTTAACTAAATATATTTTAATTATAACAAGTGACAAATAACAATATGAATATCACAACATACAGTGTCTTAAAATTATTATAATAAATTAGTTTGATCCTTGTCTGATTGATAAAATTTAAATTTAACCTGAGCAATCCAACAGATATGTCCTTTATCCAAATATAAAGCCGAAATTTATCCCACAATGTTGAATGGTCACACTTGATGCATTGTTGCAAACAAATCTACAAAACAAGTCTGCTGATCCCTCAAATCGGTCAATTAGGTCAGGAGTTATGCCCCTTTCAATATTCAAAAAATGCCAAATTTCACATTGTTTACACTCTAGCATCGTTATCTTTTGAGCAATCATCTTCAAACTCTATGGGAATGCTTATGACCATGATGTCTCGCTTGAGTTTGATTATGGCTGAGATCTGTCAATTAGGTCAGGAGTTATGCCCCTTTCAATATTCAAAAAATGCCAAATTTCACTTTGATTACACTCTAGCATCTTCATTTTTTTGCAATCATCTTCAAACTTTATGACATTGTTAATGACAATAATGTCTTAGTTGAGTTAAATTGTGGCTGAGATGGGCCTTTTAGGTCAGAAGTTATGCCCCTTTTAATATAAATAATGCAAGATTTCACTTTGTTTATTCTCTACCAACTTCATTTTTTTAACAATCTTTTTTAAACTTTAAGACAATGTTTATGCCCATAATCTTGCAATCGGGTTCAATTATAACTGATATTGACTCTTTAATTTAGGAGTTATGCCCTTTTCACCTTAAAAAAAGCCAGATTTCACTTTTACACTCTAGCATCTTTATTTCTTAAGCAATCATCTTTCTCAGGTGAGCAATCTAGGACCGTCTTGGCCCTCTTGTTCTTATTAGGGCTTTCTGCCTTAAGCAGAATTTCCTATTGGGTTTGTTATGTTTTTTCTTATTATTAGGCAGAAAACCCTATTTGGTTTGTTTTGTTTTTTATGCTCACCGAAGGTGACGCATATAGTCGCCGCTTCGTCCGTCCGTCCGTTCGTCCGTCTCACTTTCCTTGTCCGGACTATTTCTCAGGAACTAACGGCTTGAATTCAACGAAACTTTATGGGAAGCTTTATTACCAAGAGGAGATGCGCATATCCTCAGCATGACCCGGTTCCTAAATTTTTCAAAGAGTTATGGTCCATTGACTTTTTGGCCAATAGTACATATTGCATGATTCTTGTCCGGGCTATTTCTCAGGAACTAATGGCTTGAATTCAAAAACTTTATGGGAAGCTTTATACCAGAGTAACGGTTTTGAATTCAATAAACTTTATGGGAAGCTTTATTACCAAGAGTAGATACGCATATCGTTGACGTGACCTGGTTCCTCAATTTTTAAGAGAGTTATGGCCCCTACTACCATGTTGTTGACTGATATTCATGTCATTTGCCTAATTTAACAGGAGATATCATTTAAACAAAACCTCACAAAATTCAATATGCTAGTAATGTCAGTCATAATCATGTCAGCTAATTGTTGTTTAGGCCATTATACACTATTTCAAATATCCAGTCATATGTCAAGAGTGTTGGTTAACCTCTTTGATATGAGCACACATTGAAATGTATGACTTAATTTTCAGTAGTATAAAAACTTAAAAAAAATCAATGAAAGATCTGATGAGTAACACGTATTATCATATTAAATAGTAAACTGTTACTAAGTCTCCAAATTAGAGTTGGTAAAACATCTCATCTGATGAGGAGAATAGATATGATTTAGGAATGGGGATTTCAACAGCTTTGAGCTGAAAGGTCCTAAGTAAAATTTTGGGGATGGGGCCTGACCCCTGTGTGATCTTGGGGGAGTGTGATCTTGGGGGACACCAAAGTATTTACCATTTTATCTTCTGTCTCATCAAAAGGAACAAGAATATATAATATGGTTTACTGTTTAGAGAGTTAAGAGCTTTTTTTTACCTTTTTTATGCTCACTGAAGGTGACGCATATAGTCGCCGCTTTGTCCGTCCGTTCGTTCGTTCGTCCGTCACACTTTCCTTGTCCGGACTATTTCTCAGGAACTAACGGCTTGATTTCAACAAAACTTTTTATGTGAAGCTTTATTACCAAGAGGAGATGCGCATTACCTGGATTCTATACATGATAAGCATGTGCTGATCCCATTCAGGTCCTTAACATATCCTCCCACCCATTGACCAAGGCCTTATTTGTAACAATGACGTTCTTCGGGGAGCATCTGTCAGTTCTACTGACTTTCTTGTTCTTATTATTATTCTACATTTTTCTTCCTTTTGAGGTTCAAATTAAAATAGGTTACCGATAAGGCATCATGAAATTTAAACAGTATGCACAGAGACTTTGGCACTTTTGAATGCTGCAATTTTTTTCTTCATGTGATGTCTCGTGATGTCAAGGTTAAAAAAGCTACCAAAGCTTGTACGCGCTCTACAGCAGTCATTTCTTGACCAATTGACTTGATTTTTTCACAGAATGTATGGATTGTGATTTAGTTGTGCAGGATTATATACATTTTGCAAGATTCAAAAAGACCAAGGAACTATGGCTGAACCAAGTTTCAAACCTTGGACCTGAAAATGTATTTAAGTATAATGGAGCTCTCAGATCAGCTAGAAACTTGAAATTCGGGCAGAACATGTGTCCTGTGGATTTCTTTCAGCTCTGAGAAGACTGACGTCATATGAGGTAAAATGACGTCATGACGTGCTCACAATCTTTTAATTCAAAATTTACGGTTTTTTAGCACTACATTCCTTAGTTTTTTTGGCGATTTGCATAAAATTTTCACTCAAGGTGCAACAGTGCATCTCATTGCTATTAGTCACTTCCATTTCCGGAAAGTTACATTTGTCAAGGTCAAGTCAATTATCGATTTTTACTTTGATTGTAAATACATGTACCTCAAAAACGATAAATATTTAATCAAGACTGTATGGGTATAATTTGTAGTGCTTTCAAAGACCTTTCATGTGATAATTAGTTTTTAAAGATCGAGGTTGAATCAGTTGAGTTATTGCAGAAAAACAAAAACTAAATATTAAAGATTTACCTAATATTCATTAACTTATAGGGAGAAAACAACTTGATATGAACATATTTTCCCTGATTTTTGCCATTTTCTATGGTTTGCCGATATCTAAAAAGTGGTTAAAGATACATACATTTATATAGCAAGCGAATTGTGTGGAATAAGACCTTTCTAATGATACCTGGCTTTTTAAAATTGGAAATCATAAGGAAGTTACATGAACAATAAGAATTCATTGAAACCAATCTTTCATGCAATTCTGCAGTTAATCCCAATCACTTGATTTCTTTTTTATGCTCAGCGAAGGTGTCGCATATAGTCGCCGCTTCATCCGACCGTCCGTCCATGCCTCCATCGTCAACAATTTCTTTAATCAACATCTCCTTCTAAACTACTCGCTGGATTTTGATAAAACTTCACAGGAATGTTCATTATGGGACCCTTTACCAAATTTCTTAAAATTATTTTGATTGGTCAAAAATCTAGGTCACAGGAGCTAAAAATAGATTTTAAAATTGAAATTTTTTAAAAATCTTCTTCTCCGAAACCACAAGGCCTAGCCTTTTGTATTTTGGTATGTAGCATGATCTTATGACTCTCTACCAAGATTGTTCAAATTATGACCCTGGGGTCAAAATTGGCCCTGCCCCAGGGGTCACATGATTTAACATAGGCTAATATAGGAAAAACTTGAAATATCTTCTTCTCAGAAACCACAAGACCTGGAGTTAAGATATTTTGTATGTAGCATGATCTTATGACTCTCTACCAAGATTGTTCAAATCATGACCCTGGGGTCAAAATTGGCCCCGCCCCAGGGGTCACTTGATTTAACATAGGCTAATATAGGAAAAACTTGAAAAATCTTCTTCTCAGAAACCACAAGGCCTGGGGTTTAGATATTTAGTGTGAAGCATTGTCTAGTAGATCACAACCAAGTTTGTTCAAATCATGGCCCTGGGGTCAAATTTGGCCCTGCCAAGGGGTCACCTGATTTTACAAAGGCTAATATAGAAAAAAACTTCTTCTCCGAAACCACAAGGCCTAGCCTTTTGATTTTTGGTATGTAGCATGATCTTATGACTCTCAACCAAGATTGTTCAAATTATGACCCTGGGGTCAAACTTGGCCCCGCCCCAGGGGTCACTTGATTAAACATAGGCTAATATAGAAAAAACTTCAAAAATCTTCTTCTCAGAAACCACAAGGCCTGGGGTTTAGATATTTGGTGTGCAGCATTGTCTAGTAGATCACTACCAAGTTTGTTCAAATCATGGGTCTAGGGTCAAAATTGGCCCAGCACCAGGGGTCACTTGATTAAATATAGGTTAATATAGAAAAAAAAACTTGAAAAATCTTCTTCTCAGAAACCACAAGGCCTGGAGTTTAGATATTGGTATGTAGCATCTACTGGGTCTCTACCACGTATTTACAAATCATGACCATTGAGTGAAATTTGGCCCCACAAAAGGGGTCCCTGATTTTACATAGGCTTATATAGGGAAAAACTTGAAAAATCTTCTCAGAAACCACAAGGCCTGGTGTGTAGCATTGTCTTGTGGATCTCTTCTAAGTTTGTTCAAATCATGACCCTGGGGTCAAAATTGGCTCTGCCCCAGGGGTCACTTGATTTTACATAGCCTAATGATACCAGGTGAGCGATCCAGGGCCATCATGGCCCTCTTGTTGAGTAATAACTTTATATATCTCAAACCGTAACATTGGAATTTAGAAGACCTTTCTAACGGTACCTATGTTTTTAAAATCGAACATCATATAAGGAAGTTACATGAAAAATGTATTTCCGAAAAACCACAAACTGAAAACAAAGCCACATATTCCCTTTTGAATGCATTGACTTTAAATTTTGAATAATGTCATATGACGTCACAGATTTCATCTGCTATTTATATAAGTTTGCACTCTAAAGCTGTCAATTCGGGGCAGATTTTCTTCAATTTTTAGCTCACCTGGGCACAACGTGCTCATGGTGAGCTTTTGTGATTGCCTTTTGTCCGTCGTGCGTGCGTGCGTCCGTCCGTCTTCAACAAGGTTCTTTAAACAACATTTCTTTCTAAACTACTCACTGGATTTTGATAAAACTTCACAGGAATGTTCATTATATGGCCCTTTTCCAAAGTTTTTAAAATTATTTTGATTGGT
Source organism: Solen grandis (assembly GCA_021229015.1). NCBI lineage: Eukaryota > Metazoa > Mollusca > Bivalvia > Adapedonta > Solenidae > Solen > Solen grandis. Next base: position 37,689,319 of record CM037783.1, on the reverse strand, counting down.
CAAAAATCTAGGTCACAGGAGCTAAAAATAGATTTTAAAAATGAAAATTCTAAAAATCTTCTCCAAAACCACAAGGCCTAGCCTTTTGATTTTTGGTATGTAACATGATCTTATGACTCTCTACCAAGATTGTTTAAATTATGACCCTGGGGTCAAAATTGGCTCCGCCCCAGGTCATTTGATTATACCTCCGAAACGAAGTTTGGGGGGGTATATAGGAGTCACCCGGTGGTCGGTCGGTCCAGTGGTCCGTTGCATTTTCCTTGTCCGGAGCATAACTTGAAAACCACAAGTTGGAATTCAATACAACTTCATGCAATGATCAAGCACATGGAGAGGAAGTGCAGTGCACAAGAACCATAACTCCATCTTGACTTATTATAGAGTTATTGCCCTTTGTTACTTTTCCTTGTCCGGAGCATAACTTGAAAAGTACAAGTTGGATTTCAAAACAATTTCATACAATGGTCAACCACATTATGAGGAAGTGCAGTGCACAAGAACCATAACTCTATCTAGAGTAATTACAGAGTTATTGCCCTTTGTATTTTTTCCTTGTCAGGAGTATAACTTGTAACCTTGTCGGGAGTATAAGTTGTAAAGTACTAATTGGATTTCAAAACAATTTCATACAATGGTCAAGCACAATGAGAGGAAGTGCAGTGCACAAGAACCATAACTCTATCTATAGGAATTACAGAGTTATTGCCCTTTGTTACTTTTCCTTGTCCAGAGTATAACTTGTAAACTACTGGTTGGATTTCAAAAAATTTCAACAATGGTCAACACAATATGAGGAAGTGCAGTGCACAAGAACCATAACTCTATCTAGAGTAATTACAGAGTTATTTCCCTTTGTTACTTTTCCTTGTTTTTAACATAACTTGTAAACTACTGGTTGGATTTCAAAATAATTTCATACAATGGTCAACTACAACATGAGGAAGTGCAGTGCACAAGAACCATAACTCTATCTAGAGTAATTACAGAGTTATTTCCCTTTGTTACTTTTCCTTGTTTTTAACCAGGTTTTCAACTAGTTGAAACCTGGTTATTAGAATGCCGAACGTCGTTGGCTGGGCGGGCGGGCGGGCGTCAAACTTTCGTTTCCGCTCAATAACTTAAGTTAGAATTTAGATATAGCAATTATATTTGATGGGTAGATACCTTATGAGAAGAGGAAGGTTGGGATTGCTTTTCAGGTTAATCGGGTCAAGGTCAAGGTCACAATGGTTAAAAATAGATTTTTTGTTTCTGCTCGATAACTTGGGTAAAAATGAAGGTATAACATTCATATTTTATAGGTAAATAGCTTATGGTAAGAGGAATGTTGGGATTGCTTTTCAGGTAAATAAGGACAATGTCAAGGTCACAATGGCTTAAAATAGATTTTTTGTTTCCTCTTGATATCTCGAGTTAGAATGAAGGTATAGCATTCATATTTGATAAGTAGATACCTTTAGGGAAGAGGAAGGTTGGAATTGCTTTTCAGGGAAAATGGATCAAGGTCAAGATCACTATGACTAAAATATATTGGAAAATGGATCAAGGTCAAGATCACTATGACTAAAATATATTAGAAAATGGATCAAGGTCAAGGTCACTATGACTAAATATATATATTTTTTTTTCTTTTCTGTTTGATAGCGGCTTGCTATGAATGCTTTTGTTTTTATGCTTCACTTATGCTTTTCTTCATTTACATAGTTGCGGTGCCCTTGCTATCTTGACAAATATTATACAAATGTCTGATTGCTAGAATTGCTTAATAAACCTTCAATAAGAAATAAAATAAATGCATTTGTATCAGTCTTTGGATAATTCCTGTAGGTTGCTTTTCATGTTTTAAAATATCCATAATTTCCTTGAACTAACATTTAATTTTGAATCTTGTATTTTACCCTGCATTGATATTGCAGGTCAGAGACAATTACCCTTTGACAATCTGATTTCACACCTTTGAGCTTGTTTTCATGTAACATATAGTGACACATTCTTTTATTTGCTTAAATTCTCCTTCTTCATTTCTGAATGCATTCTGCCCAAATCTACACAGTATGGCCAGTACATAGTGACTTGACCTATATTGTCAATTTAACCATATTTCTTAGAGTTATGACCCTTATTTACTCTTCATCCATGTAACATAAAGTATTAATGTACTTTGGTGATCATTTTATAAATAAAATCTTCATTTCGAATTGGATTTTCCATGTTGAAAACCTGGTTTTGTGACAGACCCTGTCGCTTTAAGCCTTGTTCTTGTTTGGAACATAACTAAAAAATTATACATGGTATTGACTTCAAACTTAAAATGTAACAGATGGCAACTAGGAGAAGTGCATTGTCCAGGAACTGTAACTCTACCTGGTCCCATTTTTTAATTATCTCCCTTTGTTTGAATCTTTTTTTCTTGTCCAGTACATAATTCGAAAATTATACAAGGTATTGACTTGAAGTCTGGCTTTTACTGCATTTGTGGGGGTATTAATCACCTTCAGTGATAGTTCTAGTTTAACATAGGCTAATACAGGAAACACTTGAAAAATCTTCTTCTCAGAAACCACAAGGCCTGGGGTTTAGATATTTGGTGTGCAGCATTGGCTAGTAGATCACAACCAAGTTTGTTCAAATCATGGCCCTGGGGTCAAATTTGGCCCCGCCAAGGGGTCACTTGATTTTACATAGCCTAATGATAACAGGTGAGCGATCCAGGGCCATCATGGCCCTCTTGTTTAAAGATGGTGTATGTCAGTATATTAAATTAGTATGATCAGGTTTGACATGGTTTGCAGTGCAGAAAGCCCTTTCTTTTGTTCTGAACAAAAGAAAGAAGTCTAGTTTTTGTTTGTTTTTGTTAAGTTTATACCAGGTCAAAAGATGCAAACAACTATATAGGGTATATAATGGACTTCTCTGGCTTTGACTTCGATTCTTCGTACTAGCTCTCTTTTTCACTGAACCCTTTGAGATATTGCTTTGAAACTTGGAATACATTTTCAGGGATTTTTTATCTCACGATTTCGTGATATTCTCTCACTAATTTGGCTAAAATCACATCCAGATTTCTCAAATGGGACAAAATGTCGCACCAGAAAATCTAGGATCGTACCCCGATTGACGGTTATGCAATCGCTAAGCCGTAATCTCGGAATGTCTGCAGTGCGTTTATAATACGGTATTCACTTCCATCCTGGATGTTCTGCATGAAAAATCGATATCACCAAAAGGCTATAGTTTAGTCAGATCCCAAGCGCCCCTGGTGATCGGAGCGTCTGCCATACAGATACGTCGCAAATGAAATTTTTTTTTTATTTTTTTTCGCCTCAAAGCAATACAAATACTAATCAAAGTATAACTGCTACGACCGAGCCTGATTCATCAACATCTACCACTGCCGATTTAAATTTGCCATGCCCCAAATCAAACACAGTAAGATAATTGAATTCCCAAATTTCCAACAGCGGTGGTTGACTATGTACAGTCCATGGCTTGATTATGGTGAACAAGAAGATCTACTGTGGTGTAAAATTTGCAGGGATGCCAATTGCAAGAACATAATGGCACTAGGGACAAATAACTTTAAAACTACAACCATACAATGGCACATAGCAAACACAGCTTGTTTTATTCTTAGACATGTACTTGATGACAAGTTCTTAGTGTACATCATGTGAAGAAAGACAAAAGCTTAAATGAAAGACATATTTTCTGTTTTGAACATGAAATATAACAAGTGTACAATTTAATAACATTATTTGAAGTATTATAGAGAGTGGTAATAAAGCTGGCAAAAAAAAAAAATGTTATTGAAATATGTTCTCCACAAAGGTACAAATCTCAAGAATTTTCACGAAATCTCATAAAAATTGGGCAAATGGGAGAAAAATCTCACTGACTGTCCAGTCCAAAATGATCCCTGCATTTTTATTGCCCTTGTTTACTTCTGATAATACAGGGATTCTTACATTGCTTTATATTGCATTTTTTTTGGTAACTGACAAGCACAAAATAGTCCAGTGCACTGTTTTATAGATAGCTCTTGTATAAAAAATGTTTCTAAAACTTTCCTCTGTATATTTCAGATTCCCAAATGTGTTGATACTGACCACATCCAATGTGACGGGTGCTATTGATCTAGCATTTGTAGACCGGGCAGACATCAAGCAGTACATTGGTCCCCCCTCCCCTGCAGCCATCTTCAGCATCTACAAGTCCTGCATCATTGAACTTATGAAGGTTCTTGATATATTTCTTTGATTTTATTATCCCCTAAAGAAACAATGGTTTCCATATTCCCACGATCAAGTTCAATTAAAGCTGATATCAGCCAGTTAAGTCAGGAGTAATGTCACTTTTAATATAATAAAATGTCACATTTCACTTGGTTTACACTCTAACGTCATCAGTTTTTGAACAATCATCTTCAAACTTAATGACAATGTTAATGACCATAATCTCTGGATCAAGTTCAGTTATGGCAGATATCGGCCAATTAGGTCAGATGTTATACCCCTTTTAACATAAAAAAAGAGGGCCATATGGCCCTAAATCACTCACCAGAGTACATAAGCTTATTTAAAACCTTGTAACCTCCAGCTGCAACCAGATTCAAATTTCAGATAAAAAGAATTCTTAAGTAAATCATCTTCAAATTTATTTTAGGAATAGAAGTAGACAATGGTGAGGTGACCATTTGTACCAAAAGAATTAAATTCTGACCATTGATTTCATAGAAGAAGAATTTTGAAATTTCTATATAGAGTACAAATGTATAAGGAAACTTAGCTGAATCCATAGGGGTCTTATTTTGCAAAGGATCAACTTTATTTTAGCAATTATGGTAGATAGCCATGGGGTGACTATTAATTTTGTGCTAATGAAATTAAATTCTAGCCATTGGTTTCATAGAAGAAAATTATATATAATAAAAGTATCTGAGGTTCCTCATTTTTCATGGCAACATAGGCAGCCATAAGGTGACATGAAAAAATAAATTCTAACTATTGATTTCATAGAAAAATAATTTTGAAATTTCCTAATCCGAGTACCTAAGGACACTAGCCCTAGGGGCCCTGTTTTTCATGGGATCAACTTTATTTTAGTAATTATGGTAGACAGACATGAGGTGGCTATTTGTTTTATATGAAATTAAATTCAGGCCTTTGGTTTCATAAAAGAGTTTTGAAATCTTCTGCAGTAGAACCTCGTTAAATCGAAGTCCTTGGGACCAAGCTGAAAACTTCGAAACAACGATTATTCAGGTTAAAAATCCGATGGAAATTTCAGTTTGTGAGCGTGCATGTCTGTGTTTCATTACCAGTGCATATTGTGGAAATCATTATGCCATGAAAACCACCTATTAGGTGTACGTATATACTATTTGCAAGTCATGAAAAGTTATGAAAATATATCATGATCTACTTAGATGCTTCTAGTGAACATAATCATTCTACCATGTCAAACAATGATACATATTTTTACCGTCGATCTGCTGCTTCAAGTAGTGTCGCATGCGGTGACAAACGCAATGATATGGAATGTACTTAATATCTGACGCCTGGGTTTATCTGCTGGCACGTGCATATTATGCAAACTGTCAGATATCGATTAGCAATAATCAGCATTTCTGGTGGGACACACATTGCCCAACCCAATCTAAAAAAAGGTGTGAAAAACTTGCCTGAGCCATCACTCCAGGTGCCTCCGCAAAATAAACTTGGTTAATTGATAATAAGGATGATAATTAGTTCACGAAAATTTATGAAATTTTACTTCGAAATAAAAATTGAAAAAATGTACATGAATTGCAACCTCGGGACTGGGATTTTTACATCGAAATAGCTTAAAAATCAAAATAGCGAAATTTGGATTAAACATTTATTTTTATGTTAAAATAAGAAGGGAAGAAATTGGGACTGAAAATAAACTTCAAAATGGCGGGGAATTTGGTTTAATGATGTTCAGTTTGGCGAGGTTCTGCTGTATATGGATTATATAAGGAAACAAGCTGACCCTCTGTGGCCTCATTTTACATGGGATCAACTTCATTTTAGCAATTGTGGTAGACAGACATAAGGTGACCATTTGTGCTAAATAGAATTAAATTCTAACCATTGGTTTTTGTCAAGCCCTCTTGCATTGAGCAAACCTTATCCAATCTGAACTGGGGTGCAGGGCCTTGGAAAACCGTAGATGAACCCTATTTATTTTGAGGTCACTAGGTCAAAGGTCAAGGTCACTGTGTGCATTATTATAAAATCCTTTCTGATCATTAACTGGAGAACCTAAGGGCCAGGGTTTGTGAAAACTGGTAGGGACATTGGTCATGACGAGTAGATGAACCCTATTGATTTTGAGGTTACTAGGTCAAAGGTCAAGGTCACTGTGTACATTAGTATGAAATATTTTTCCGATCAGTAACTGGAGAACCGCAGGGCCTGGATTTGTGTAAACTGGTAGGAACATTTACCATGACCAGCAGATGAACCTTATTGATTTTGAGGTCACTAGGTCAAAGATCAAGGTCACTGTGTACATTAGTATGAAATCCTCATCTAATCATTAACTGAAGAACCACAGGGCCTAGGTTTGTGAAAACTGGTAGGGACATTGGCCATGACAAGATGAACATGGCCTGGGGTCAAAATTTGCCCTGCTCCAGGGGTCACTTGATTTAACATAGACTTATATATATAAAAAAAAAAAAAAAAAATAATAATAATATAAAAAAAAAAAAAAATCTTCTTTTCAGAAACCACAAGGCCTGGAATTCAGATATATGGTGTATAACATGGCCTAGTAGACCTCTACCAAGTTTGTTGAAATCATGACCCTCGAGTCAAAATTGCCCAATCCCAGGGGTCACCTGATTTTAGACTTATATAGGAAAAAACTAGAAAAATCTTCTTGTGAATCTTCTCAGGGTGAGCTTTTGTGATCACTTGATTGTCCTTCGTGCGTCAACAATTTCAACAATCTTCTCCTCAAAAACTACCAGATGGATTTTCATCAAATTTTGCCAAAATGATACTTATGATAGCCTAATGCAAATTCCTTTTTCTTTTTTTTTTTCGATTACATTACAGGCCCGGATCCAGAAATTTTCTGCTGGGGGGGCCAACATCCGAATGTGATAGGAGTGGTAGGGGGGTTCGCATGCTCCCCCGAAAAAAAAGTTTTTAGTGTGATGGAGATGCATTCTGAAGGGTATCTGGGGATAATAGTGAAGGTTTTTGTTGTTGTTGTTGTTTTTTTTTTGGAAATAAACATTTTTCGCATGCTCCCCCGAAAAAAAAGTGTGATGGAGATGCATTCTGAAGGGTATCTGGGGATAATAGTGAAGGTTTTTGTTGTTGTTGTTGTTTTTTTTTTGGAAATAAACATTTTTCGCATGCTCCCCCGAAAAAAAAGTTTTTTGTGATGGAGATGCATTCTGAAGGGTATCTGGGGATAATAGTGAAGGTTTTTGTTGTTGTTGTTGTTTTTTTTTTGGAAATAAACATTTTTCGCATGCTCCCCCGAAAAAAAAGTTTTTAGTGTGATGGAGATGCATTCTGAAGGGTATCTGGGGATAATAGTGAAGGTTTTTGTTGTTGTTGTTGTTTTTTTTTTGGAAATAAACATTTTTTTTCTACCGATGGCTCCCGATGTTTGAGCCAAAAAAAGACTGAGCAGTCCGTTGAAAAATGACAATTATTAGGCTTCGGGATTGGTCCGTTGAACATTCACTGCTGTTTCGGCTATGACACAATAGCCTTGAGTCCCGATGTTCGGAAAAGCACCGGGGGACCTCCTCCGATGATCGGCGAAGGTGCCCTGGAGTTTCACTGAGTTTGTAAAATCATCGGGGGAATATCCCCGTTGATTAGGGGATCTTGCGAACCATCATACGTGTCTCGGGGAAGATTATTGAGAGTATGAAAATTTGATGGTGGCATTAAGCGACTAAGTCAAGAGAATACTTTTGGGGGGGGGGGGGGGGGGGGTTTAAGGGGATGCCCTAAGCAATGTCCAATGGCCTTTTTGATCGTCTCAGTCTAAGACTGGCCAAAACAGAAACTAATTTCTGGTTGCGTTTTTCAACCCTTGCCATTTTTTTTCTATTTTTTTTTCAAATATTATGAGATTCAATCATAAGATCGGGAATGTGTCACAGAAAGGCCGCCGAATATCCCCGAATGCCCCCCTGATACTTCGGCGAGACATCACAGACGCATCGGGGATTCATCGGAGGAAAAAAAATCGCGGAAGCTCCGTGAATGCTGACCGGAGCTTCTCTGCGGATATTTCCCCGGCTTGTTTTCCCGATAAGACATCGAGAACACATCGGGAAAATTTCAATGAATTCTTTTTGAAGTACACCCGAGGCCTCCCGATGACTCGCGACGCTATTTCCATAGAGAGTACGTATGCATCCCATCCCCAAGGCAAAAAAAAAAAAAAAAATGCCAAGTGGGACCGAGCCTTTAGCATTGAGCGATATAATGTTATCTTTTAGCGGCGCAAAGTCATGTTATTGAATAACTGCTGTGCAATCGTATAATTTTTATTACAATTGCATTTACAGGCCCCGATCAAAAATAAATAAAATAAAAATAACGGTGGGGGGAATGGAAGCGCTGGGGGGGGGGGGGGCACTGATATTACTGAAATGGCATTACTTCTTCCGGGTAAGAAATACGGGCTTATCTAGTATTTTCATTCACAAACTTGCATAAAATATTTCATAAGGGTTTCCTGAACCCCCACAAAAAGTGACTTGTGATCATTAGTTTTTGACTCAACAGTGTAAAAGACAGTTTTGTCAAAGACTGAGAAAAAATCAATTTTCACGTTAAACATAATCATTTTGTCAAAAATGTGGAAAGGAATAGGTTCGACCTTAATGATGTTGGCTGTCAAATTGTCGATCTGGAAGCAGTCTTCACACAGAAATTCTCAGAAAAAAAATTAGGCGCACGTTATAGGGTAGGTGTGGGCCCCATTTGTGTGTCATTTTTTGTACATTTTTAGTTTTAGTTGAAACATTTTGGTTTTTCTAAGTGTTTAATCAGTGACAAAACAAACAACAGATGTTGATATTTAATATAAAATCTTTAATATCCGTTTTATTTTGCAAATAAATTGTGTATTCTGTGCATTAGTATTCGTTGACTTATCAGTAACATTGATCAATAACTGATTACCTAGATTTGATTTGAATTAGTAATCAAATTTTAAAAATTTTATTTTATTCGTAAATAATAAGAAAAGTGAACATGATGATGTATAGACCTACTTTTTGTATTTATATATTGAGAGAGTTAGTTAAGAAGAATTTAACTGCTTCGTTAAAATAATACTTACAAGTTATGTAAAAATAGTATAGCTGATGACATTTAGAAACACAACCCATTTCTGATAAAGTTTAATTTACATGGCTAGCGATAGGTATGCATCTTCCCTGCAGGATAGCTTTTTAATTTTTTTTCCAAAACAAAATCGGCAATTTTTCATACCTGAAAGTTCATCAACCTGGCAGTTAAATTGCCCGCTTTTCATTCAAGATTTAAAATTTTAAAGATGTAGAGAAAAGTGAATTTAAAATTTCGTTGATTAGATTTATTCAAAGTTATTCGTTAAATCAATAATTTCTTTGGGCTCTAGTGAAAATATTTCGATAGCAATTACATTTTAATGTCCAACTTAGTTGTTGTTTTTAGTGGCTAATTTTATACTAATCGATTTTTATGCTTTTCCTAAACATCACCTGTCGAGAATAGTTTTACTGATATAAAGTTTTTGTAATTGCCTATTTTTCTTCAATCATTAGATCGCTCGGCAAACGAGATGTCCTTAGGTATCACTCGACAATAGCCTGTGAATCAGTGAAGGTGTCAATCAATTTGCATACACAGTACCTTAAACACATGCTTATCACTAAGTCATGGATGACTGCCGATTCGGATTACCTACACATTAACAGCAGGGGGCCATAAAACAATAGGAGTCTGGCTGGTCAGGTGGTTATGCGGTTGGTTCAGTATGGGGGCCAACGATGGGGATTTCCTCTAGACAGCTCAAACATTATGTAATCAATGGATTTTATAGCCTAGAAAAAAATGTATAACCAGGGCAGCTGGGGGGGCCAAGGCCCCCTCGGCCCCCCCGGTGAATCCGGGCCTGCATTAAAAACTCTGGTTGTCATGGAAACCAGAAGATAAAATCTTTAAAATGCCTTTTCTCAGAAATATATAGACCTACAGATTTGATATTTGGTACTAGCATCAGCTCATGTTGACTCAACATCAGTGCAAAATTTATGCCTCTGGGGTCACAATGGACCACATTCAAGGACCACACCCGGAATTTTGTATAGAACTATATAGGGAATTCTTGAAAGTTTTTATCCTCAAAAACCACTCCATGGTTTTTCACCAAATTTCACTAAAATGATACTTATTTAAGCCTGAGGCTGATTCCTAATTTTTATTGAATTTTATGAAGAACTTTGGTTGCCATGGCAACCAGAATACATAACTTGTGTTGTCGTGTGTCGACAATTTCAACAATATTTTCCTCTGAAACTACCAAATGGATTTTCATCAAATTTTACCAAAATGATACTATGATAGCCTAATGCAATTTCCTATTTATTTTTCAATTCCATGAAAAACTCTGGTTGCCATGGCAACCAGAAGGGAAAATCTTTAAAATGCTTTTTCTCATAAATATATAGACCTACAGATTTGATATTTGGTACTAGCATCAGCTCATGTTGACTCAACATCAGTGCAAAATTTATGCCTCTGGGGTCACAATGGACCACATTCAAGGACCACACCCGGAATTTTGTATAGAACTATATAGGGAATTCTTGAAAGTTTTTCTCCTCAAAAACCACTCCATGGTTTTTCACCAAATTTCACTAAAATGATACTTATTTAAGCCTGAGGCTGATTCCTAATTTTTATTGAATTTTATGAAGAACTTTGGTTGCCATGGCAACCAGAATACATAACTTGTGTTGTCGTGTGTCGACAATTTCAACAATCTTTTCCTCTGAAACTACCAAATGGATTTTCATCAAATTTTACCAAAATGATACTATGATAGCCTAATGCAAATTCCTATTTATTTTTCAATTCCATGAAAAACTCTGGTTGCCACGGCAACCAGAAGGGAAAATCTTTAAAATGCTTTTTCTCATAAATTTAAAAACCTACAGATTTGATATTTGGTACATAGCATCAGCTCATGTTGCCTCAACATCAGTGCAAAATTTGTGCCCCTTCGGTCACATGGCCACACTCGGATTTTTATATAGAACTATATATAGGGAATTCTTGAAAAAACTTCTCTTCCAAAACTAGTCCATGGATTTTCACCATATTTAACTAAAGTGATACATATTAGCCTTAGACTAATTCCTAATTTTTCTTGAATTTCATGATCGTATTATAAGAGCACTGACTGTCGCAGAATGGAAAATCTTTTTAATAGCGATTCTGATGAGCCTTATTTTTCAGGTTTTGCTGAATCCGACTTAAGAGATTGATTGGATAGATAGTCATACAAAATTACAATCCAGTTAATAGTTTATTTTGATAATCAAAATCTCATATGTGCAGTCTAAATTCTCTCTCTCACCATCTTCCAAATCCCAGAAGTATGAATGATGTCACATTTATTTCAATTTATTATTACCTGTTGTTTTATTGAGTCATTGAAATTAAAAAGATATATAAAATCTATTTGATTTTATTTGTAAGTGGGTATTTTTATTTTCTTTTTGCTTTTTAGCTCACCTGAACATGTAGTGCTCATGACTTGTGAGCTTTTAGGATCAATGGCTGTCTGTTATCCTTCATCCACATTTGTTTCAAACAACATCTCCTCCAAAATTTCTGGGCCAAATTTGATAAAACTTGCCCGTGATGCTCTACCAAAGTTGTTCAAATGGTTCCGGTCCATTGCATATCTGGGTCACAGGGGCTAAAAATAGATTTTAAAAGTGAAATCTGAAAAAATCTTCTTTTCCAAAACCAAAAGTCCTAGAGCTCAGATATTTGGTGTGTTGAATTGTCTAGTGGACCTCTACCAAGTTTGTTCAAATCATGACCTTGGGGTCAAAATAAGCCCAGCCCCAGGGGTCACTTGATTTTATATAGACTTACATAGGAAAAACTAGAAAAAATCTTTTTGTCCGAAACCACAAGGGCTGGAATTTAGATATTTGGTGTGTAACATGCCTTGTGACCTCTACCAAGTTTGTTCAAACATGCCTGGGCTCAAATGGGCCCCATGCAAAGGGGCTAATTGATTTTACATAGACTTATATGGGAAAAACTAGAAAATCTTCTTGTCAGAAACCACAAGGCCTAGAATTTAGATATTTGGTGTGTAACATGGCCTAGTGGACCTCAACCAAGTTTGTTCAAAACATTGCCCTGGCGTCAAAATTTGCCCCACCCTCAGGGTCACCTGATTTAAAATAGACTTTTATAGGAAAACCCTCAAAAGAACCACATGGATTAGAGTTAAGAAGTTTTCTTGTGGACCTCAACCAAATCTGTTCAAATCATGGCCTTGTCAAAATTTGCTGCACCCCAGGCCCCGTTTTCTCAAAATGGTACTAAAGTATGATTTTTAAACTCAAACTCAAAATATGCACATAAGTTTCAATAGGAATTTCAGGATAATTCTCAAATTTGAGCCTAAATAAAGCATTTCTAGAACATGGGACCAGGAGTCACTTAATTTTATATAAAGCTATGACATTCAAGATTTGGATGGCAGGTACGGTTTTTGTGTGGTAAATGATCTTGCTGTATTTCTGCATGGTTTATGATCAGTTTGACTCATAATACCATAATAGGCAATGAAGGCAATGTTTCTCAGGTGAGATATTCAGGGCAATCTTGGCCCTCTTGTTGTTTTGGGTGGGGTGGGTTCTCCTTTGTGACATACTAAAATTTGCATTCCTCCACCAGATATTAACTTGAATAATAATTATTTACCTCATTCCTATTGGGGTTAAAAGGGTATCATTAGAAAAGTAATTCTTTTTTCCACAAACTTTTTTTTATTTACATCATAGTGCTTAATGTCATTAATGTTTAACACTGTTATTTTAGGCCTGAACTATACAGGTACCTGTCACAGTGTCAAAACCTAAATATTCCAGAGTAACCCATATGAAGATTAGGTAGGTCAATTGCTGGCTTATCTATGAATACAGGTTACAGTGGCACTATCGTATCAGTTGTCAAAATATACGATTGATATACGATTGAAATACAAACGATATACGATCTGTGATATACGATGTACGATAGCAAGTTTGATTTTCTTTACAATACGATGCGATGCGTTTATAATCTGATACCATACGATCTGCGATTTACGATATATACGGTAAGCACGGTTTACATGACATTTTTACACCTGCAAGCTTGATTTGACTACAAGTCCAGAAATATGCAAAAACTTCATGTTGTTTACAATATTTATCATTACATGTAACTGGTAAGCAGTGTGTTCATCTGAAATAAACATAGCGAGCAACAGGAAATGGGGACATACTAAACTGCGGTCCCCCTGAAAAAGCGACAGACTCTGCGATCTCCATCGAGATCACTGTTAACAGCACAAGTAATGAGAGAAAGTTTTAAATGAAGATTATTTATAAATATATTTTTATGATTACATGTAATAATAACAATCACAATAAAAACAAATGATAACAGTAACAATATTTTTTCTTAAAAAATTATGAATATAATATCATTGGTCCATGCCCTTTTATATACAATCACAACCAATCAATGAGCGCTTGTGAACCAACACATAGAAGTATAGCACATGCTAGAGAACTTCTGGTTAACAGTCAAATAGCCGAAAAAATGTAATAATGCATGAACAAGTGCATGCAACCTGCACCTTATATATAGAGAGAAAGAGATACCTGTATTGCTGCTTCTTTAAACAATTAAATAATTTAAAAAAATGAAGACCTAAAGGCCATCTTGTTCGAAGAGAAGTAATTAGTGAAGAGGTCGCCTATTCTGTCGCAGCTTATACATGATGATAGCAGAAAATCTAATTTGCAAACAACTTCTAAATTGGTCTCATGCTTTCAACCATAAGCACAAATTATTTGTTCTTAAAAAAGAACTGTTGCTATATTTTACTCGCTGTTTTAAGTTGTCTAGTAGATTGCTCCGTTGTCTTCGGGATACTCCATGGAAGGATGAAGAATTTTGAGTTTTCTGTATTAAGGGTCACACTTCATTATGTACACTCGCAATGTTGTGAATATACTCTTAAAACGCGTAAGCGGCAGAGCTTTTAGTCAGACAGTATTAATTTAGTTAGTACAGTTTATATTACGTAAGTGCTCTATAGTGTATGTATGTATATACACAGACTTATTCTAAGTTACTTGTAAATTATTGTATAATATTTATTATAATAGAGGAACAGTTTTTGACTAAGCTACCCACTGACACTACATACATAACACCCTGGTTCTTTCTGTGATAATGTTATCATAATAGGCCTACGACTATCTTTCATGTTTTCTGTCACATTAATTAGTACCGGTTATAACATTCATGTTGTGTAAAGGTTGATTGTCCCTCCCTCGCTTTGGGGTTGGATTGGGTGTGGGGGGTGAGTGACGGTATATCGGTACCAACGATACATAAAGGTGACATATCCGGTCAAAATTAACACATGCTGTGCCAGCTGATAAGAAGGTATGACATGTGTTTGGTGAAATACAATTACGTTGGTTAAATATACACATTCATGCATAAATGTACATACATGAGAGAAAAAAATCACATATATTTTAAGTGAACTTTACATGTAATAATATGGAATTTATAGATTTTTTTCCCATTTGACTTTTATCATGTAGTGAATTTGTGTTTTCACGGACAAGGAGAGATCTGTAATTTGACTAAAACCGTATGCCTCTATTCTCAAAGTCAGTATGTTAATCTTCTATTGTAGGCGTCTTTTTTTTTTTTTTTTTTTTTGCTGAAAAAAAAAAAGCATCGGAAAGGACAGTGATTGGATACAAGTGAGTCCAGGTGCGATACCCTAGCTCTTTTTGCGAAAAGACGCATTGGTTGTTTTACGTGTCAGAGGAATAGCACCGACCGATACAGGGGAGAGAAGTTCCTGCTTAGAACCAGTACTGAGTTCTCTGAGTTCCCATAGCAACCCCAAGTGCAAGACAAGGGCAAATCTAGTACAAATTTTTTTTTATTCAAACTGAGAGGGAGAGAAGAAAGAGAAATAAGTTCTGTGCGAATTATGACATTTGCATATGTGGGGAGAGAGAGAGAGAGAGAGAGAGAGAGAAGGGGGGAATAAAGTAGGAAATAAAAAAAATACACATTAGAACTATAATGTAGGTATCAGTGAAAGTTACGATCATCTCTTTCCATGTTTTTAATAAGAGCACGCGAGCGAACACTGCAGAAGAAAAAGGTCCCGGAAAATAAGTTATTCAAAGGAAGCATCATGTTGGACGAAATCAGAGTTTGATTATGCATAATTAGGTCAGATTTAAATTGTGAATTTTCAGACTTGCTAATCATGAAAATTTTGATCAAACACATCAAATAAACTTATAGGAATGAATGTGGCCCAGCGTATACTTCATTACCGATTTAATGCTTTCGAATACATATTATTCACACGTGCATCAGCTTGCTTAATGACGCACAGCGTCTGCTGCAGAAAGTCACATAGGCCACTACACATGTATATATTGGTACATAAAAAGTAAAAGAATGTTATTATAACTAAACAAATAATAAGATTATACTAAATAATATAATTTATGATAAAAAATAATACATATACGCAAAATGTTGAATTTATTTTCTATAAAAAAATAAATAAAGGGTGTCCCGATAAATAGACTGCCAAAAATCTAAGAGTGATTTGAAATGATATACATTATGCGATTTACGATATACAATTTATGATATACCATTGCTTTAAGATACGATGCGATAAGATCCCGTTCATTATGTGTAATGCGATAGGATTCGATACGTTACGATGCGATTGAGTATACGATACGATGCGATAAGAATGATATACGCTACTTTTGACAACTGATACGATAGCTCCACTGTATCTCTACAGTGATAGCAGCATGAGGTCTGGGTAGGTGTTATGCATGGTTGGCTATGAACTAAAGGATTATTAATATTATTTGGAAAAGTTCATCTTGCATGAAAGAAAAAATAAAAATGTGTCCATTCATTTTATATTTCCAGGCAGGAATAATAAGTCCAGCAGAGTCTATATTAGATTTAAGAACACTGGAGTTCATGAGGTTTGTGGACAACGATGTCACAAAATTCAGCCTGCAGCTGAGGGGTATAGCCGAGTAAGTATGGACATAGTGAGTCAGAAGGTTAAATTCTCAATCTTTTTAACTATTATACCTTGAATTAAAGGTTTTTATACCATGAGATAGTTGGAAGGTTTGATTCTCCATCATTTAAACCATAACACCATGAAGTAGTCAGAAGATTTGATTCTCAATCTTTTAAACCATTACACCATGAGGTAGTTTGAAGATTTGATTCTTCATCTCATAAACCATAACACCATGAAGTAGTCAGAAGATTTAATTCTCCATCTCTAAACCATACAATGAGGTAGTCTGAAGATTTGATCCTCCATCTCTTAAACCATAACACCATGATGTAGTCTGAAGGTTTAATTCTGCATCTCTTAAACCATTACACCATGAGGTAGTCTGAAGATTTGATTCTCCATCTCTTAAACCATGACACCAAGAAGTCTGAAGATTTGATTCTCCATCTCTTAAACAATTCTAAAGATTTGATTCTCCATCTCATAAACCATTACACCATGAGGTAGTCGGAAGATTTGATTCTCTGTCTCTTAAACCATAACACCATGAGGTAGTCTGAAGGTTTGATTCTCAGTCTCTTTAACCATTAAAACATAAGGTAGTATGAAGGTTTGATTATCAATCACTTTAACCATTAAAACATGAGGTAGTCTGAAGGTTTGTTTATCAGTCACTTTAACCATTACATCATGAGGTAGTCTGAGACATATATGCATGGACTTACTCTAAACTTAGACATAGATACCTTATGAGGTATAGAAAGGCAGTGTACAAGGACTGTAACTCTAGCTCATTTATTCTCGAATAAACACCCTTAGTTGATTTTATGAAAAAAAATCTGAAGGAAAACTTAATACTGTACAATGGATTTACTCTTAATTTTGATCATAAATACCTTGTGAGATGTATAAGTACAGTACTCAAGAACTGTATCTCCGTCTTATGTAATCCTTGAGTTATCCCCCACTTTTTCTAGTCCAGACTATTGCATGGATGCACTCCAAACTTGGAACACGGATAATGTGTGGAGTGTTTATAGTGTAGTGAACAGGAATCATAACTATGGCTTATCTAAATCAAGAATTAATTTTAATCATTTGATGCTCACCCTTTCTCTGACAACTGCTGGAAGCAAGAAACACATGTGTTTCAGGGAACATCCATCTAGTATATTACCATGTGACAATTTCTATAGCTATATAATTTCAATTCAACATTTTGAAAACAAGCTTAAGATCTTAGATTTTTAGTTCACCTTTTCAAAATGTAAACTATTGTGACCGATGAATGTCTGGCGTACAGCATCAGCATTTAACTGAAACGACATCTTCTCCTAAACTAATGGGTCAATTTTCATAAAACTTTACAAGAATGTTCCTTGGGTGGTCCGTTTCCAATGTTGTTCAAAAAATAATTTCTATACCAAAGTCTGGTTTCCATGGCTAAAAGGGGAAAGAAATGAAAATGTCAAAAATCTTCTTGTTCAAAAGTACTGACTGAACAGGTGTTCCCTTGGTCACTCTCTACCAAGATCATAAAAATAATTTGGATTTGTTGAAAAAATGGCTGCCAGGGACAGAGCCTGTTTTCCTTATATGTTTTTAGTACAAATTTGAAAAATCTTCTTGTCCAAAAGTACAGGCTGGATTTCAAAGTTTTTTGGCACAGATGTTCCTTTGATCACTCTCCACCAAGATTTTAAAAATTATTTTCATCGGTTCAAAAACATGGCTGCCTAGGGACAGAGCCCATTTTTAGCTCACCTGAGCACTTTGTGCTCAAGTGAGCTTTTGTGATCGCCCTTCGTCCGGCGTCGTGCGTCGTCCGTCGTCAACAATTAAAATTTAAATGACATCTCCCTTTCTCTGACAACTGCTGGAAGCAAGAAACACATGTGTTTCAGGGAACATCCATCTAGTATATTACCATGTGACAATTTCTATAGCTATATAATTTCAATTCAACATTTTGAAAACAAGCTTATGATCTTAGATTTTTAGTTCACCTTTTCAAAATGTAAACTATTGTGACCGATGAATGTCTGGCGTACAGCATCAGCATTTAACTGAAACGACATCTTCTCCTAAACTAATGGGTCAATTTTCATAAAACTTTACAAGAATGTTCCTTGGGTGGTCCGTTTCCAATGTTGTTCAAAAAATAATTTCTATACCAAAGTCTGGTTTCCATGGCTAAAAGGGGAAAGAAATGAAAATGTCAAAAATCTTCTTGTTCAAAAGTACTGACTGAACAGGTGTTCCCTTGGTCACTCTCTACCAAGATCATAAAAATAATTTGGATTTGTTGAAAAAATGGCTGCCAGGGACAGAGCCTGTTTTCCTTATATGTTTTTAGTACAAATTTGAAAAATCTTCTTGTCCAAAAGTACAGGCTGGATTTCAAAGTTTTTTGGCACAGATGTTCCTTTGATCACTCTCCACCAAGATTTTAAAAATTATTTTCATCGGTTCAAAAACATGGCTGCCTAGGGACAGAGCCCATTTTTAGCTCACCTGAGCACTTTGTGCTCAAGTGAGCTTTTGTGATCGCCCTTCGTCCGGCGTCGTGCGTCGTCCGTCGTCAACAATTAAAATTTAAATGACATCTCCTCTGAAACCACAGGACAGAATTTGATTAAACTTGGCAGGAATGTTCCTTGGGTCAACCTTCACAAAAGTTGCTAAAATAAACTTGATCCATGTAGAACTCTGGTTACCATGGCAACAGAAAGAAAAAAATATGAAAACTTTAAAAATCATCTTCTTCAAAACTACTGGCCAGATTTTCACAAATGATGTTAAAATAAACTTGATCCATTTAGAACTCTTGTCATCTGACGTCATGTGACGTCACAACATACAATTTAGTTCTTATTATTTGGGCAATGATTTCGATATGATGTCGGTTGTTCAGAATGATAAAAATTTCATAGATAAGAGAGTAATGTATGTGCTTTAATGTATTAACATTTTCAGCATCCTGTGACGTCACGTGACATCAGAGCTAAAAATAGTGAAAAATATTGTATGCGCTCTATAGCCGCCATTTATGGTCTGAATTTCCTCAAATTTTCACAGATGCTACATCTCAAGACTTAGCTGTGCATATCCATTCAGCTGACCAAAATTCCGAAAGTCCGAGGTTCTGTGGTTGAAGCAAGATTCAAACATAGGACCTAAATTTTCATTATAGGATTATAGAGCTTTCAGATGAGACAAAAAACTGAAACTTACACAGTTTGCAGTTCTGCAGATTTTCTTTAGATATTTTGAGTCCTGACGTCATAAGACGTCATGTGATGTCACTCACCATGAGCACGTTTTGCAGAATCCTGCATCTGCATGTTCTCAAAGCATTATACCCGTAAACTTTAAAATTATCTCCTTCAAATATTCTGGCCAGATATCAAAATGTTTTGGTACAGATGTTTCTTGGGTAACTATCTACCAAGACTGCTAAAATGATTCCGTTTCCTAAAAAAAACATGGCCGCCAGGGGTGGGGTTAATTTGCCTTATATGTTTATAGTAGAAATTGTAAACGACATCTCTGAAACCGCTGGACAGAATTTGATTAAACTTGGCAAGAATGATCCCTTGGTGAACCTTCACAAAAGTTGCTAAAATAAACTTGATCCATGTGAACTCTTGTTGCCATGGCAGTGGAAAGAAAAAAAAGAGAATACTTTAAAAACATTTCCTTCAAAACTACTAACTTGATTTCAAATTGTTTTGGTACAGATCGATGTTCCTTGGGTAACCCTCTACCATGATTGCTAAAATTATTCTGATCCATAAAAAGAACATGGCCCCCAGGGGCAGGGCTAATTTGCCTTTATATAGTGAAAACTTTAAAAGACATCTGCTCCAAAACTACTGCCAGATTTTAAAATGTTGGCGCAGATGTTCTGTGGCAACCAAAATTGCTCCTTTAGAACAGTGGTTCTCAGGTGAGCGATATAGGGCCATCATGGGCCTCTTGTTCTTATATGTATACGCTTTTTCTTCAAAGAGATGCAGTCTGACGAGTTTACCCTTACTTCATAGTGACTCATTTTGACACATTTACAGGGGTTTACTTAAGGATTTAACTTAATCTTGTCCAGGGGGCAAGTTACTGTACTTTGAATATCTACTCGCCCCCAATGAAAACAGGTTGCCCAATCTTGAAGTTAGTTGGTGTTTGTTAATGTTTAAAACTAAATATGTGCAGTATTAAGGTGGATTTTAGTTAATATGTATCAAAGACAATATGCAAGCATTTTACCCCTGATATACTATAGAAAATTAGAAAACCGAAAGATTTCATTTACATAAATAAACTTGCCCGCTGGGCTATCTTCTTTGAAAAATCACTAGCCCGCAGTGATTTTAACCCGTCGCGGGCAAGTGGGCGTCCAATTAAGAAAACTCCTGATTTACCTGTTACTTCATGAAGATGCATTTTGACTCTTTTACCTGTTCCTTCATGGAGACTCAGATTGACTCAGTCTGTTTTTAACTGAATAAAAGTTAAATATTGGCAAAGAATTATTGTTGTTTGTTTGAAACTTCAAACATATTACAATCTATATAAACAAGAAAAAGTAGTGTTCATTCTGAAAATAATTATATACCCTCCTTCAAAGAAGAGGGGGCATACTGTTTTGCAAATGTCTATCGGTCGGTCGGTCTGTCTGTCGGTCAGTCTGTCCGTCAGTAGACCACTTCGTTTCTGATCAATAACTGGAAAATACTTGCTCAAACTTCATAGGGTGACAGTGACCTGGAATGTGAAAATCGTTTCCAATCAATAACTGAAGAACGCTTGGGCCCACATTTTTCAAACTTCATAGGGTGATTTGTCATGACGAGTAGATAACCCCTATTGATTTTGGGCTCATTTGGTCAAAGGTCAAGGTCACAGTGACCTGGAATGTGAAAATTGTTTTCGATCAATAACTGGAGAATGCTTGGGCCCACATTCCTCAAACTTCATAGGGTGGTTTGTAATGACTAGTAGATGACCCCTATTGATTTTTGGGTCTATTGATTTTTGGGTCACTTGGAAGAAGGTCAGAGTCACAGTGACCTCAAATGTGAAAATCGTTTGCAATCAAGAACTGGAGAACACTTGAGCCCACATTCCTCAAACTTCATTGGGTGATTGGTCATTGGATAAAGGTCTTTACAACTGGAAATTGGCAAATCTTCTAAGAAATAATTTAGGCAAGAAACTGTCAAAGTATGTTGATCTATTATTGAGGGTATAAATGATATGTAATTGATTTGTCAGCTCTATCAAATTAGATCACTTTATAAGAGCATCAGCTGTCACAGAATTAAAAATCTTTTTGATAGCGATTCTGACAAGTCTAATTTTTTTCGGGTTTTGCGGTAGATAAAATTGAAAAGATATATAAAATTGTTTGCTTTTATTTGTAAGTGGGTATTTTTATTTTCCTTTTGCTTTTTGTTTTGGGTGGGGTGGGTTTTCTTTGTGACATACTAATTTCAAGTTAAAAAATTTGCATCTTTCCAGATAATAAATAGCTTTTGAATAACAAAAAATAACATGAATAACAATTATATATCTCATTTTTAGTGTGGTGAAAAAAGGTATCATTACAAAGGTATTCATTTCACCAGAAACTTTTTGGCTTGTGGCCTTTTTACCTTTTTCACCCCACTAAGAATGATATAAGTAATTGTTATTCAAATTAGTATCTGGAAACATGCAAATTTTTCCGCTTGAAGTTAGTATGTCACGAAAGATTAATTTACTCAGATTTGTGATTCTCTTATCATTGTTCTTGTTATATTCATGTTGCATTTGGCAGATAGCCAAGATTATCTGTTTGTGTAAACAACATATGTGGGTTTCCCAAATTTCCAATGTCTTGTGGGAAGGAACAACCAATCAGAAACACAGGGGCCTGATGTTTGATATGATTTGCCCCAAGCAACTTCAAGCCCCTGTGATTAGCATTTAGGTGCTTATTCTGATACTCTGCTTTGATTTTTAACAAAATACATGCCAAGAAACCATTTATTATTATTAGCCCATTTATATATTGGCCGTAACAGTTCAGTTTGTAATTTAGCAGATGTAGAAATCAGCAGATAACTCTTCAAAAAAAGTCTGTATAAAACTATTGATGCAATCTTTTCATATACACACACAGTATTAAATAACACTTGCAAGCATGCGCTGACAATTCTTGAAAACTAATTCAAACTTTACAGTAAGTTCATTCAGTTATTTGTTATTATACTGTGGCCAAGACTCATGCAAAAACAGCTAGTGGTAAAGCAACAACCGGTTAATAATAAACTGGGCAAGATTTCTTTTTCAAAGGAAATTTATTTTTAGTTAATGTCATTTATATCATAGTGCTATTATTAATGCTTAACACTGTATGTTAGGTCTGAACTATACAGTTACCCGTTACAATATCAAAAAACCCAACATTCCAGAATAACCCATATGCAGATTAGGTAGGTCAATTGCTGGATTATCTATCTGTACACTGCTAGCAGCATGAGGTCTGGGTAGGTGTTATGTATGGTTGGCTATGAAGTAAAAAGATATAAAACAAATTTGAAAAATCTTGTCCGAAAGAACTAATTGGATTTCGGAGTTTTTTTAGCACAGATGTTCCTTGGGTCACACTCAGTCAAGACTATTAAAATTATTTGGATCCGTCAAAATTTATGACTGGCAGGGGGTATAGCCCATTTTCCATAATATCATAAGATTATTTGCTGTTTCTTTTCCACCCACTAATACCTGGTTCTCAGGTGAGTGATTACAGGGCCTTCATGGCCCTCTTGTAAAATTGCTTGGCAGAAATGTTTGCCTCAATGAGACAAAGTGGCATGCATAAGAGTTAGGTTCCTAGCTCCAAGTTAAGGGTACACTTAAAGGTCATTGTGATGGATTTGCTTTTCAAGACTGTAACTTAGATATGGATCAAAGGACTTTCAAATGATTTAGTAATAATGTTTTCCTAAATTAGATGAAGTGTTGAGTTCCAATATCAAAGCCAAGGTCACACTCTTAGATGTGAAAGGTCATGGTACTGGTATTGCTTGTCCATTAAGTAACTTACACATGTATTGCAGAATATCATATATCTTAAAGGCATATGTGCACAATGCACTTATTTTCTATATAGACATAAAAGGAAAATTAAAACTAGCCATGATAATTTTTAAAACTTTGCATGATTATAGAGAATTGCGATAGAAACTAATTAATGGGGAAAAAATGGGTGTCACCGATATGCTTTTTGAGTTATCTGCCCCTGAAAGTGAGTTTTTTTTTTGCTCTTTTATGTCATTTTCAAGGGCAGATAAAATTCTTGACAAATCTTGTCATGGCTCTCTAGTTATCATGAAAGTGATCATGATCTTTTTTGTTAACAAATTAGTCCTATCTCATGATAATGATAATTACAATCATTAGATAGTTGATAACAAAACAAAGACACTTAAATTTTCTATTGTCACCTGCTGTAAGGTGACACATAGGGAAGAAGTTTTTCTGTCCATTACACACTTTTTTATACTATTTCCGTCATGCTATTTTCAGCTGGTGACACGTGTTCCAAGGAGCACTTCTTGTTCAACAATTCAGTATATGATATTACATTTCAGGAAAAGCCATGGACTAAGTGGCAGATCTCTGAGGAAACTACCGTTCATTGCTCAAGCTGTTTATGTTCAGGTTTGTTAAATTCATTTCATCATATGTATACAGTGTAACCTCATTATAACGTGTGGTAGCAAACCATGGACGATTCCTAAACTGTCAATCAAGTATGTTTACACAAACCAGCTTATCCAGCCAGTGTAGGTGTGAAGCATGTGGTAAACGGTTGACCTACTTTTCCCAAAAGAACAGGTGCTTTTTGTTTGTGATACTGTTTGTGAGCACTTGACCTAGGTATGAATAGAAACTCTCAAAATATCAATAGGGGGAATAAGATATAATTTACCAATATTTGACTAGCTCCCAGCTGTTGGTTGGGTCTTGGCCACAGCTTATTGTACGAGGAGGATCACTCTTTCAGTAAATGGCGATCAAACATATCAGAAATTCATATGGGAACCCATCTTATCCAGCACCAAGACTAATATTTTATTGTATATATTGTACCTTTTTGTACATATAATGATATCTTAAATCTGCAACCTTACATAGTTTTTATACCCTATAGGGCCGTTTTGTTTGATCAGAAGTGTATATGTAGTTTTTAACTGAATTTTCTTTATTAATAGGTCTAGTGCCTGGGTAGGAGTGGGTTCTACATCCCATCTACCAGAATGCATCAGCATTTTGACATAATATACAAGTCTTATCTTTTAATAGGGAATAACCTCCCCTTGACACCTCATAGTCATTCAGTTCACTCCAGATCTGATCTGGGTTGATAATGGATTTTTTAGTAAATTTTTATATAGCTTCTTCAGGAGGATTCAATTGTCCTCCAGGGGCATCTTTACATGGGTCAAGGTTTAATTAAACAGTTATCTTTTTATTTTTAAGCCCTTGGGCAACATACTTCTGTCCTAGGGATTGATTGACTGAGTGGTGTCAAATTTTAATTAAAAAATCTTAAATAAAGATGGGATGTATTGATCGCCATGACCACAGACTCCTAAACCCCCCACCCACCTATTGTCTTTTATTCCTCTTTCTAGAGGAGGGAGATACAACAAGCATTAATTATTTTATGTTTTATAACAATATGTATATAAGTATTTTGTAAACCATGCTTGCTAATGTGTTGGTTAAGACTGACACAAAGAACATTATATATACCATCATTCAACTTGTACATTCATATTCCTGTTTGAGCATAGCCCACTCAGGATAATTAACATAGCCCCTCCCACCCCGTTCTTAACACACAATTTATTGCGTGAAACAGCATACAGGTTATATACATGTATGAACAGGTACGGGGGATGAGGTATTAAGTTTATATAGAAGTACATACTTCACTATCACACCCCTATACAAACACAATTCCCCTTTAATTTTAAAATTACTGGGGACATTAGGGTTATTTATCTAAATGAATACGGGATAAATTACAATATACTAGTACAAGTTGGAAATTACATAATCAACAATTATTCATCAATTAATTATTTCAGTAACGTATTCTCATATAAATTATACGTAAATATAAAAAAAAGTAACAAAAATTCTACTCTACTATATTACATAACAGACAACAAACAGTAATATAATATTCATTATTACAATTACACTGCATTATGAATGTAATCATCCTTTTATATGAAATATATCATTAATACATTATAAACTCCAGTTTTTAAAACATAATCATCATTTTTTATACAAACATCAATAACACAATATAATCACCTTTTAAACCACACTCGCCAAAATGACAAGCTCAAGATGCGAGGTAAAACAAAAACTTGCAATCAACCAATCAATAGGGGGAGGAGTTTCATACAAACTGCAGAACTGTCCATTGTATAAAGGAGGAGCATTATAAAAATTACCACCAACCTACCCACTCATTGGTTATGCACAACAGTAATTTTCTTGTGAATTTTATGTCTCCTCGAATATTTATATGGGGTAAACATATTGTTTTTGTCAGAGTTGTCTATCTGTCCATCTGTCACACATATTGTTCCGAATATAACATCTCTTCTGTTTATGCTATTGAAGTGAAATTTCATTAAGGATGGTGTTCCCTCATATTGCAGTACTAATGACTTGAACAGAAATAAAATATCAATGAGGTCTGATCTTCTGTTTTTTTCTGTATGTCACTGTTACTCCAACTTGGTACCATAATATGAAAACATATTTTTTCTTTTTTTCAACATTTCTCATAACATATTAAAAACATGTCATTGTTTGCCATGTTTCACAGTTCTACATAGAAATCCCATGAGTCTTTGGTATCATGGTATTTCTTTAAAATGAATGCTGGCTCCATCTACAGTTGTCGCTACATGATCAAAATTATAATAATTCATAAAACAATGCAGCAGATGAAGAAGATACAGCGTTTTACGAGAGTTTTTTCATAGACGTGGGATGACCTTCAACAATTGCTTTTGAACACTCTAGAGGCCACAGTTTTGGTCAAATCTTCATGAAACTTGGTCAGGATGTTTGTCTACACGATATCTCAGATGAGTTCGAAATTGGGTCATGTGAGGTCAAAAACAAGGTCACCCAGTCAAATCTTTGAAAAACCGTGTGAACACTCTAGAGGCCACAGTTTTAGCCCAATCTTCATTAGATTTGGTCAGGATGTTTTTCTGCATGTTATTTTGGATGAATGCGAAAATGGGTCACGTTGGGTCAAAATCTAGGTCAACAGGTCAAATCTTAGAAAATCCTTGTGAACACTCTAGAGGCCACAGTTTTAAAGGGAATTTTGGGGAAATTTGGGCCCCCAAAATTTTGGGTCAAAAACTCCCCCACGGGGGTAAATTTTTTTGGGAAAAATTTTTTGGGGGAACCATTTTTTGGGGGGCAAATTTTTTTTCCCCAAAATTTTTAAAAAAAATTTTTGGAAAGGAGGGGTTTGCCCAAAAAGGATACCTTAAGGGGTTAAAATTTTCAAAAAGGGGGGAAAAAATTTTTTTAAAAAAAAATTGTGAAAATTCAAAAGGCCCAAAACCAGTTTACAACCAAACCCCTTAAAAAATTTTTACTCGGGGAAAAAAGGTTTGGGGGGCCCCAAAAGGTTTTTTTAAAAAATTTTTTCCTTTTAAATTTTTTCCCCTTAAGAAAATTTTCTGCCAACTTTGTAATAAAAGGGAAACGTTTATGGATAAATTTTTTAAAAAAGGGGAATTAAAAAAGGGCCAAAAAAAAATTTTTTTTGGGTTTTTCCAGTTTTGTGGGGGGGGAAGGGGGGAAAAGGGGGGGGTTTTTAAAAACTTAGGCAAAAGGGGGTAAAAAATTTTTTGGGGGGGGAAAAAATTAAAAAAATAGAAAGGGGGGAAAAGGGGGGGGAAAAAGGGGGAAGGGGGGGGGAAAAATTTTTTTAAAAATTGGGGGGGGAAGAAAAAAGGGCGGAAAAAAAGGGGGGGAAAAAAGGGGGGAAAGGGGGGGGGGGGGAAAAGGGGGGGAAAAAGGGGGGGAAATTAGTTTTTTGGGGGGGAAAAAATTCCCCCCTTTTTTAAATTTTTTTGGGGGAAAATTAAAAAAAAAGGGGAAAAGGGGGGGGGGAAAAAGGGGGGGGGATGAGAAAGGGGGGGGGGGTAAAAAAAAAAGGGGGGCCTTTTAAAAGGGGGAAGGGGGGAAAAAAATTTTGGGGGGGGCCCAAAAAAAAGGAAAAAAAAAAAAAATTAAAAAGGGGGGATGGGGGAAAATTTTTAAAAAAAAAATTAAAAGGGGGGGGAAATTTTTGGGGGAAGGGGGTTGGGGGAATTTGGGGATTTTTAAAAAATTGGGGGAAAATTTTGGGGAGGGGTCAAGAAAGGGGGGAAAAGGGGGGGGGGGGGAAAGGTTTTTAAAATTTTAAAAAAAGAAAAAAAGGGGGGAAAGGGGGAAGGGATAAAAAAAAGGGGGAAAAAAAAGGGGGGGGGGGAAATAAAAGGAAAAAAGGGGAAATTTTGGGGGAAAAAAAAGGGGAAAAGGGGGGGGGGGGGAAATTTTCGTTTTCTAAAAAAAAAAAACCCTTTTGTTTTTTTTTTAAAATTTAAATTAAAATAAATTTTTTAAAATTTTTTTTTTTTTTTGGGGCCCATGCCTGTTTTGTTGGTTTGTAAAAAAAATTTTAAATTGGCCCCCCCTTTTAAAAAATTGGGGGAAAAGGGTGAAAAAAAAAAACTTCACAAAAAAAATTTGGGAAATTTATGGGGCCCCTGGGGGGAAAAGTCAGTGCCCAAAAAAACCCAAAAAATAGGGGGCCCAAAAAATTCCTTTTTCTTTATCTTTTTTTTTGGGGTTGCCCCTTTTTAAAAAAACCCCCTTTGGGGGACAGTTTTATTTTTTTTTTTTTTTTTTAAAAAAATTCATGTTTTTTTGGTTTTTTATATATTTTTTTCAAATTTTTTTTTAAATGGTAAAAAAAAAAGGGGGGGCCCATCGCCTTAAAAAAAAGTATTTTTTTTTTTAAAATCAGTAAAACCTTTTATAGCAGCTTTTTAAAGATAAAATTTCCCTTTTAAAACTAAGGGTTTTGTGGTTTTTATGCCCCAGGATCAAAAAGGGGGGGGGCATATTTTTTTTTTTTCTTGTTTTTTTGGGGTTTGGTTGGTTTGTTTTTTGGGGTTTGTTTGTTGGTTTGTTTTTTTGGGGTTTTGGGGTTTGGGGGGTTTTTTGTAGCTTTTTTTAACATTGGCCTTTTTTTTAAAAAATTTTATAAAAGGTTAAAAAAAAATTTTCTTTTATGAATAAATGTGCTAAGAAGTGCATTGACCTAAGAACCATAACTCTATTGGCACAGGTTTTGAATTAACCCTTTTTTTTTTTTTTTTTAAAAAAATTTTTGGGGGAAAAAATTTAACTCAAAAAACTTTAAAAAATATTGACTTAAAATTTTAAAACCCCTAAATAGATGGGATTGGGGGAAAGGGGATTTTCCAAGAACGTAATTTTTCATGGACCGGGGTTTTTTAATTACTTTAAAAAACCCTTTCCAACGGTCCCCCCTTGGAACAACGGTCACCTGAAAACCCCAAAGGCATATAAAAATTTTCCCCCATGCTTTTTTTTTTTTTTAAAAAAATTAAAAATGTAAAAAAACGGTCCCCCCCCTTTTTAAAAGGTAACGGTCATAAAAATAAAAACCCCCGCGGGGGAAAAAAACCCTTAAAAAAATGGTGGGGTGGGGAACCCGACACCCTTTAAAAACCTCGCGGGGGGGGGGACGGTCACTATTTTCCCCCGGGAAAAACCCCCTTTGGGGGTACGAATGTGTCGGAGCTTCATAAACAGGGGGGGGAAAAGGGGTAATATTTTTGGGTGGGGGGGGGGAAAAATTTTCTTTTGGGTTTAAATGGTACCAAAAACTAACCCCTTTTTAGGATCATAGCCCCCAAAAAGAGCAAAACACTTATTTTTTTGGGGGGCCCGGGTTTTTTTAATTGTTTTAACACCTTAAAAAACCCAAAAAAGGGGGCAATTATCCCCACCCCTTTTTTTTAAGGGGTAAAATTTAAAATCTTTAAAATTTTTTCCCCCAGTTAAAAATTTTTAAAAAAAACGTAAAAATTTAAAAAGAAAAAAATTTTTTAAAATTTTAAAGGGTTTTTTTTTTTTTTTTTTTTTTTTTTTTTTTTTTTTTTTTTTAAGAGGGAAAAAAATTTTTAAAAAAAATTTAAAAATTTAAAGGCGAAACGAACAGTTTAAAAAGGGGAAAAACACTCTATTTTTATCGTTTTTTAAAAAGGCCACGGATTCTTTTTCTCTATCCTGTATCTCTCTTTATTTTAAATTTTTAAAAAAAATTTCTGTCCAGGGAAAAATTATTTACAATTACGGGGAAAAATATACAAGGGTTGACTTGAAACTTCATATATAGAAAAAGGGGAAAATGGGAAAAAGTGCGGGAAAGGGGGAAAAACCCTTACTCTCCAATTTTTTTTTTTGTTGCTGAGAAAAAAAGAAAAATGCCGGTGTGTATTGTGTTTTATCTTTGTTTGGGCTTTCCCTCGTCCTTCTTTCGCCCCCTAAATTTTTGGGTTTTAAAAAAAGACATCTCCTTTTAAAAAACCCCTGAGCAATTTTGATGAAATTTTACGGGGAAAGCCCCCCTTTTGGGGGGAAAGGGGGCAAAAAATCATTCCGATCCCCCCAAACCCAAAAATTTTGGCCCCCCCAGAGCAAAAAAAAAAAAAACTTTAAATAAAAACTTCTCCTAAACTACTAAGCAGTTTTTTTAAATTTACTTTAAATTTTAATTTTACCCCTTGGGGGGGATACTGAAAAAAAATTTCTAAAAATTTTTCCGGGGCCCCCTACCAAAATATTTTGCCAAGCAAATGGAATAATCTTTAAACAACATCCCTCCCTAAATCACGGGGCAGTTTTTAAAAAAATTTTCAGGAATGTCCCTGGGGTGGTATTGAGCAAAAATAGCTTAAATTTTTCCGGCCCTGCCTCCCAAAGGGGGGCCCGGGGCCAGAGCAAAAAATAGAAAAATCTAAAAGGGGGATTTTTTTCACCAAAACCGCTAAGAAATTTTTTTAAAAAAAAAACTAAAGGGGAATGATCATTCAGTGATACGGGAACAAAAAAGCTAAAAATTGTTCGGGTTTCCCCCAAACCCCCAAGAGGGCTGCTAAAAAAAAAAAATTTAAAAAAAATCTTGAAATTTTTTTTAAAAAGGGCGGTTTTAGATTTTGAAAAAATTTTGGGGGAAAAGGGACCCTGAGGGGTACTGAGAAAAAATAGCAAAAAATCTTTTAGGTCTGGGGGGAAAAAAAAGGGGGGCCCCCAAAAAACTAAAATTAATTTTTTTAAATACTATTAATTTATTTTTGAAAAAATTTTTTTCCTTGCTTAAGGCTTTTTCCCCCCTTTTTGCATTTGAAAAAAAGTGAGGTTTGGGGGGCCACCCTTGGCCCTTTTTTTTTAAATTTTTTTGGGGGTCTAACCTTAAAAAAAATTCTTTTTTTAATGCTAACACAAAAACCCTTTTTAAAAAGCAAATTGGACCCTAGGAAAGGGAAAAAATTTTAAGGGGGGGTTTTTGGGGAAGATGGATGGGGGGAAAAATTTAACAATTTCTTTTTTTTTTTTCCCTTTAAAAATTTGGATTTTTTTTTAAAACAGACCCCCATTGCAGGCACCTCATCGTGCTTTTTTTTAAAGGGGTAAAACCTGAGCACATTGCTCAAAAAAACCTTTTGTCCTTTGTCCTTTTTTTGCACGGTTTTTTAAAATGAGTAGCTTTTTTTTATTTTCAAATTAAAACCAAAGGGGTTTTTTTCAAATAAAAGCCCCCCGGGAAAAAAATTGGGGGCCCCCCCCCGGGGGGCACTTTTTTTACTTTTTTTTATTAGGAAAAAAGCTAAAAAAATTTTTCTTGTCAAAAAACCCCGGGGGCCCAGATTTTTAAAAATTTTTTTGGGGTGTAACTTGGGGCTTTTTGGGATATCTCCCCCGGTTTTTTTCAAATCAGGGCCCCCGGGGTAAAAAAATTTGGGCCCCCCCCCAGGGGTCCGGGGGAATTTTAAAAATAGGCTTTTTAAAAAAAAAAATTTTTTTTCTAAAAAAATTCAAGGCCTTGGGTTTTAAAAAATTTGGTGTGAAACTTTTTGGTTTTTTGGGCATCTACCAGTGTTAAATCAGGGCCCCCGGGGAAAAAATTTTTGGGCCCCCCCCCCAAGGGTCATTAAAATTTAAAAATTTGAATATCTTTTATAGAAAAACACTGGGGAAAAATTTTTTCAAAAAAACCCTTTAAAGGGCCCGGATTTAGATTTTTTGGGATTTTAAAAAAGGGGAAAAACTAAAAAAACCCCTTTTGGGGCCCGAATCAAAAAGGGGGCCGGGGGTTTTTAAAAAATTTGGTGTGTTTTTTTCCCCTTTTGGGGGCATCTACCGGTTTGTTAAAATTTTTTTGGCAACTGGGGGAAAAAAATTGGGGCCCCACCCCCAGGGGTCATTTTATTTTAAATAGCCTTTTAAAAAGGAAAAAAAATTTTAAAAAAAACTTCTTTTTTAAAAACCACAAGACCTGGAATTTAGATTTTTTGGGGGGTAACTTTTCCTTAGGGGGAAAATTTCTAAGTTTGTTCAAATCATTCCCCTTTGGGGCCCCAAAAATTCCCCCCCCGGGGGGAATTTTTTTTTGAAAAGGGCCCCTTTCATCAAAAAAAATTTTTAAAAGTTTCCTTTGGGGAGAAACCAAAAATCTTTGGGTTTTTTGATTTTGGAAAAAGCAACATAGCCTTTGGGGGCCTAAAAATAAATTTTTAAAAAAAAGGGGCCCGAGGTCAAAATTTGTCCCACAAAGGGGTTTTAAAAATTTTGGGGTTTTTTTTTTTCCACATGTAAACTTTTTTGTGGAATTAAGTTTTAAATTTTTGTTTTTTTTGCAGGGGGTTTTTTTTTTTTCGGGTATAAAATATGTTGTAAAAGGCAATAAAAATTTTAAAATTTTTGGGGGATCGATTTAGGGCCATTTCCCCCTTTTTTTTTAAAAAAAATTTGGCACAAGTGACCCTTTTCGACAAAATTTTTGTTTGGGGATTAAAATTTTCCCTTTTTAAAAATTTTTAAAAACTGTAACTTTTTTTATCTATGGTGGTGTTTTGAATTTTAATTTGGGAAAAAGGGGGTCCTTAGAAAAAGACAATGGGGCCCCCTTTAAAAAAAAACAGGTTGTTAGTTTTTAAAAGGGCAAGATCAGGGCCCCCTCATTTGTTTTTTAAAAATTGTCCCATTTTTTAAAATTTTTGGGGTTTTAAAAGATTGGGGGTTAATTTTAAAAATTTTCACAAGGTATCCTGAGGTTAAAAACTTTTTTCCAAATGGAGTTTTAACAAATACCCGGGGGTCCCCCTGCCCGGGCGGCCCCTCCTTTCCCTCGGTTGGTCTACAAATTGTCCGGGCATTTCTCCAAAAATTTTTTACCTTTGTTGATAAAAAATTAAAAGGTAGTTTGCCCCTTTATGAAGGAAGTGCAGTGCTTTAAAAAAACCCAAAATCTGCATGTGTTTTGAAAGGAGTTATTGCCCTTTGTCTTTTTTAAAACTTTTGATTTTGTTGGGAGCATAACCCCAAATTTTTTAAAGTAGCTTGGTTGAGGGAAAATTTTATGTAATTGATCTTGATGAGAGGAAGTGCAGTCCCCTAAAAAACCCCAAAATTCTACATTTTTTTTAAAAGGGGGTTTTTCCCCTTTTTTAAAATTTTTTTCTTTGATTTTGCCCCCGGGCATTTCTCCAAACTACTGTACTTATGTTGATCAAATTCATATGTGTTTGACCTCATATGTAGATAGCCCTTCATGAGGGGAAATGCAGTGCCTAAGCCCATAACTTGCATGTATTTTGAAAGGAGTTATTCCCTTTGATTTTTAATTTTTTTTGTTTTTTGTTCGGACCATAACTCCTTTAAAAAAAGGGGACTAGGTTGTGAAACTTTTTAAAAAGATTGCCTTAAATGAGAGGTTTTTGCGTGCAAAAAAAAACCCAAAATTAAATTTTAAAGGGGGGGTTTTTTCCCAAACAATAAATATGGTTTAAAAACCCCCAAAATTTTTGACTGTTTTTTTTTTTCCCCTCCTCAGCTCAGATCTTGGGGTCAAATTTTTTTTCTTCTGGTGCCCTGTATTGTGTCCTCTGTCTACTGTCTTTTTTGTCAAAACTTTTTTTTTTCCCCCAAAAAAATTTTAAAAAACCATTGCTCACACTTTTTTTAAAAACCTTTTAACATACATGTAGTTTTTTCCCCCCACGAAATTTTTTTGAAACTTTTTTCCCCCCCCCCACCCCCCAAAATTTTTTTCCCGGGTTTTGGGGGGAAATTAAAAAAACCCTTTTTTATAATATTTTTTTTTGGTATGTTTTTTAAGCCCAAACCCTAGGGGGTGAACATTTTTTTTATTTTTTCTTAAAAATTTACACCCCTTTTTTGGGTCAAAGATGGGGGTGGGGGTTAAATTCCCCTTCAGTGATAGTTTAGTTTCTTTTAAATGACTTCATATGATAATGAAAGGGGGTTTTTACATGTACTTCATTTAGGGGAATTTATTTAATTTTTTTAAAAAAATTTTTTGGGGCTGTGACCAAATATTTAAA
>CM037783.1:37605089-37655089 GCA_021229015.1 Solen grandis | reverse complement strand
CATGTAATTACTTCTTTAATCATTTCTACTGATAACGAAGAGCCAGTCCGATTACTTTTGATGCAAGAAGATGAGAATTATAATATCAAACTGAAAAGTTAATTGGTCTTTTTTTTTAACAAAGCAATAGCCAAAAGTAAAATCAATTTAAAAACAAGATGGCCCTGGATCGCTCACCTGAGTATAGGGTTACCCAAGGAACATCAGTCTGTATAAAAACATTTTGAAATCTGGCCAGTAGTTTTGAAGAAGATGATCCCTGCAAAGTTTTATAAAATTGTGTCACAGTTTCAGAGGAGAGTTCATTATAAGCTTTCAATATATACATAAAAGGCAAATTAGTCCTGCCCCTTGCAGCCATGTTTTTTCATGGATCAGAATAATTTTAGTAACTTTTGTGAAATCTAGCCAGTAGTTTTGAAAAAGATGATCCCTGCAAAGTTTTATCAAATTCTGTCCAGCGGTTTCAGAGGAGATGTCATTTAGAGATTTCACTATACACATATAAGGCAAATTAGCCCCGCCCATGGCAGTCATGTTTTTTTACGAATCGGAATAATTTTAGCAACTTTTGTGAAACTTCACCAAATGATCATCAGTTTCAGAGGAGACATCGTTTAAAGTACATTGTTGATGACGAACGATGAACGACAACGGACGCAGGGAGATCACAAAAGCTCACCATTTCATGCTCAGATGAGCTACCAAAAAAAAAAAAAAACTGGATGTGATGTATGCCCCCAAAGTGCATATTCATGTTTTTAATTTTCCCAATTCATATGCTTAATTGAACCATAAGTCCCCTACCAGTCATGCATATTTTGATTATTTCCATTACCATAGCAACCAGTATTTTTATCCAAGAAATATATTAAAGTGAGGTGTATAATCTTGATATTGCTATCATAATCCAATTTTCACTGAGCTAGCTTATAATATGGTTTTTAAGTTATCACAGCATCCTAATTTCTGGACAAACAGACGGAGGGCTTTTTTGACATTTGAACTCTAAGTGTGACCTTGACCTTGGAGCTACAGACCTGTAGAATGTGTGCAACACATTGTCTTATGGTGGTGAACATTTCTGCCAAGTTATTTCAAAATTCATCAAGGAATGTCAGAGTTAAGGAGCGGATATAAAAGAAAAAAAAAGGCCCTACTCTTTACCTTTGAACTCTAAGTGTGACCTTGACCTTGAAGCTACAGACCTGGGGATTGCACGAGACACATGGTCTAATGATTGAGAACATTTTCTGTCAATAATTTTAAATTTCATCAAGGAACGTCAGAGTTATAGAACGGAAACAAAAAATAGACCCAATTTGACCTTTGAACTCTGTGTGACCCTGACCTTGAAGCAACAGACCTGAAGGTTGCAAATGACACATTGTCTTATGGTGGTGAACATTTCTGCCATGTTATTTTAAAATCCATTAAGGAATGTCAGCGGAAATGCAAAATAAAATCCATTTTTGACCTTTGAACTGAGTGTGACCTTTACCTTGAAGCTACAGATCTGGGGATTGCACGCGACACATCATCTCATGATTGTGAACATTTCTGCCAAGTAATTTTAATTTTTATCAAGGAATGTCAGAATTATGGAGGGGAAACAAAAAATAGACCCCATTTTTGACCTTTGAACTCTTGTGTGACCCTGACCTTGAAGCAACGGACCTGAAGATGGCAAATGATAAGGAATGTCAGTTTTGCAGCGGAAATGCAAAATAGACTCCATTTTTTACCTTTGAACTCTGAGTGTGACCTTGACCTTGGAGCTACATGCCTTTGTATTGCACGCGACACATTGTCTCATGATGGTGAACATTTCTGCCAGTAATTTCAAAACCCATCAAGGAATGTCCGAGTTATGGAGCGGAAAGGAAATCCGGAAGGACGGATAGACAGACCTTCGGGAACATCACTGAAGATGAAATTGTATATTTAAGTCTTAATGTCAAATTGATTGGACTACGTATGCATTCAAAAACCAAAATTGTCCTCTGTTCTTATATTTAAAATACATGTAAAATAGTTCATTATTGTGATAGCAAATTCTTAAATTCTTAGTTTACTTCTTAGTGTCATTATACAGGCCTGGATTCACCGGGGGGGGGGGCTGTACAAAGCGGCGTGGATGGACAATAACTGAATACAAAAAAAAAGAAAACATTTACCAATCAGGCCATTGCTGATCTGTATAGCGCCTATTAAGATAATCAGCAGTGAAACCAAGCCACTTCTTACTGAAGACATCTTATCTTGAGCGTTGTGTGTCATGTGATGTGACTATTTCTGGTCACGTGATTTGATTTTAAAAGCTATCGGCACGACCGTCGGGGACGGTCTAAAACGCTGAACGGATTTCGCTGATAACAAAGACATATAGGAAAACGCTGAAAAGGGTGCGAAAAACGCTGATAACATAGGTAAAGAAGGATTTATCGGACCGGGTAGACTTGGCTGAAGATGAAGACAGACTGTTTAATAAATAATATTAAATTTATTTATTTGATAATTTTTGTCGTATATGAAAAAAAAAAAAAACGGGAAAATTGAAAAATGCTGAAGAAGTTATGGTCAATTTTATTTATTTTTGCACATATAATTGGACGATAATTGTTTAGAAATAGTAAATCCAATGTTTTAAAAATTACTATGAATGTACTTTTATGTTTTATGCTAATAAATATAATAATAATGGATAATCGTGATATCATATTATTATACATACAAACACTGTGACAATGCCTCTTGTTATAGGACATAGCCAGGCAAAGTACCTATCTGACTATCTTAGTGATGAATATTTTTTTTTCATATTCTGGATACAGGACTTCTCAGTTTCTAAATGAGGATGTTATTTTTGAAGTGAGCCCGTTTTTTTCGGTAAGTAATTTTTTGGTCATCATGCCTTTGAAATATATTCTATATTCTCTTGACTTATTTGTTAAGTAGTTTAATATATATATATATATAAAAATTATTATTTTTCCTGTATCACTCATCTTTCCTTTATCACTTCACGTACATGTAATAATGTCTCTAAGTCTTTGATAAATCTTCCCGAATAGAATTTTCTAATTAATAGACGCTTTATAATGATAAACAAACATCTGTATTTATATTAATAAACTTAAAGCGAATGTAAGGTAATATGTGTATTGGTAAAAGAATAAATTTATACATAATTCGTTAAGATAATTGCCATGAATTTTAATACTTTTAATAGTTTTTGGTAGATCTATATACTCGTATTGTATAAAACTGGTGAGAGGCAAAACAAAAATTAATATTACATATTTGGTAAAAACCCTCATGTCGTATTGATGCTCTGAATTAATGAAATACTTAAAAACTAGTTAACCGACTCTCGATAAATTTTTGCGTTTAATTTAAAGTGAAAATAAAATAATGGTAAAAAGTTATAGTGGTTTATCTGAAATTTAATTATTGTATGTGACTGAATATATTAAAATAAATGCTTTGTAGAAGGTGATTATGTAACTTCTGATATTATAAACTGCATTAAAATTAAAAATCAATTATGTTTATTAAGTTAATAGAATATAAAATATTTGAGTTTAGTTGATGAGCTTCTATCACAAGCTCCATGCTCTGTACATGTAACCAGTTTAACTGATAAGGATGTGTGGCATATTGGAGGTAATCATGTTAACGGTAGCAATACCCTGTGTACGTACGCTGAAGCGTGTCAGTAATTAATGCATATCCGTATATTACATAGTACACTGATGCGTGAACAGTATGCCCCTCCTCTGTAATGTTTTTCAATGCAATCCGATTGGATAACAAATTTGGGACTGATCACTTTCGACTTATCAGAAAAATGCAATTATGATGCATATTTTTTAAGAACAGAAGGGAGAAAAAATATTTATGATACCATTGTAAAGAATTCGGGTAGATGGATTTTAGTAAAACATGACTTGTATGATCCATTTTCAGGTATAACAAATAATGTTGTTGAAAGTTTAAATGCAAAACTCAAAAGGCTTTTAGAATATAAAGAAAAGAGAATAGATGAAATCGTTTTATATCTTTATATGCAAGGAAATGATATGACTGAAATTGTACGTGGCTTTTGCGGTGAAAGCAAGTTGGAACTTTCTAATAGATTTAAAGCCTATAGAAGAGACCCAGATACGATAGTTTTGCCAAAAAATGTATGTCATCCCGACAAAATGTTAGAAATAATAAAGTCGAAAATATCTGTATCTGAGGCTCTTCGATCAGAAAATGCGTGTGATGGTAAGTATGAATCTGAATCTAATTGTGAAAATAATAACAGTGATGAACTCCATGAAACTGAAAATAATAAACTAACAATTTATGAATCTGATAGTATACAAACAGTAACAGAAAATAACACACAAACACCATTTCGGAATGGCTCAACTCAATCGTGCTTAGCGTATGAAACATTGTCAAAAAGGAATCGCTTTAGTTCCAGAAATGGGTGCCTTTATGGTTAAAGGTAATAAAGATAAGAAATATACAGTAACGCTTTTCCCAAAAGAATCCTGTAACTGTCCGTCTGTGAGAAGATGTTATCACATCATAGCTGCCATGATATCGATCGGCATGCCCATTAAGGAAGACACTAAGGAATTTAACTTAACAAAACTTCGTAAGAATTGTCGCCCTAAACCCTTAAAAAAATTAGGAACAAAAAAATAAATAAATAAATGATGATGCTACAGTAGTGCCAGCACCTGATTCAATTATGAAGTCTATAGATCCGATTATGCATGACCGGCCTTCAAATAAATAAAAAATGATCCTGCAATAAACAATAATAAAAAAAAAAAAAAAAATTAACCTCGCTTATAAATACACCTAAATCATCAATAAAAATGCCGATTAAACCTACATCTCAACAAGGAAATGATATTGTGTCTGATATTATAGAAGAAAATGATTTTCTTGCTCTTGAAAACAGTCGATGTGATGCTTTTTATGAAATAATGATATATGGATAAGCGAACTAGAGTTAGGTTACCAAGATAAGGATGATTTAATTGAAAACAGAAAATTAAACTCTTTTCATATGGAAGCTGTGAATAAATTATTAAAAAAGAAATTTGATTCAAAAATAAGTGGACTTCAGCTAACTGAATTAGTACCTTTCTTTAATGATGACGAACAACGGTGGACAACTGAAAAAAAACAAAACTGTATCTTCTCCAGCCTGTCAAATACACCATACTCATAACGACCATTGGGTGTCTTCTATTTATCACAATAACAACATTTTTCTTTTAGATAGTTTAAATACAGAGAGAAGTGACGATAAAATTATACCGAATGGACTTAAAATTCAACTTTCGCAAATTTACGGAAAAAATAAAGAATTAATATGTATAAAAATTCCGAATATAATGAAACAAATTAATAGTATTGATTGTGGTTTGTATGCTATAGCTTTTATTACATCGTTCTGCTTCAGAAAAAAACCCTTGTTTTGATTTAATTTTTGATACAACTAAATTACGATCTCATTTACTCCAGTGTTTTGAAAATAAAAGAAATGTCTGAATTCCCCTTGACTGCCAAAAAATAAGTTTACAAAAAAAAACTGTCAAAGAAATCATTATTCATAAGTATTGTATTTGTAACTTAATGTTTGAATAACATGGTCTGTTGTGACAAATGCGATAAATGGTTCCACAAATGCTGCATAAACGCTTCTATGAACATTTCCATAGAAAAAAATTCTTTTGTGGATTTTGTTAGAACAAAATCATTATTGTATTTAAGTATGAACTGTTCGGCTGATCTATTCTATATATTTGATTTTTATTGCTTGTTTGTAAATAATAATAAATAATTATTACATACAAATTTTGTTATGTTTCAGTTGAGAACGTTTGGTATACTTGTTCATTTATATAAATATGCTTATACATTGATTCCAACAGCAATGTCTTGGATATAAACATATATATTGTATGTTTATCATATTAAATATGTGCTTTTAAATTGAACATTTCAGGCTTATCATATATCAATAAAAATTAATCGTACATACATTCTGTGATCTTTGTATTTTATTCTCCAATATATTTTCGTGTAAAACATGAATCTTATGGATGAATTTGAACAAAAACCCGTATAAAACTCATTATATACTTATCTTCAAATTCAAAATCATTTATTAATATCTTACAATTCTATTTTAGTTTGGCTATATCTTCAGCATTTTTCAATCCCCTGTCAACGATATTAAATTTTTTTTTTTTTTTCTTCATACTACGACAAAAATTATCAAATAAATAAACAAAAACAATCAAATACTTTAATATATTATTTATTAAAGCAGTCTGTACTTCATCTTCAGCCAAGTCTACCCGGTCCGATAAATCCTTCTTTACCTATGTTATCAGCGTTTTTCGCACCCTTTTCAGCGTTTTTTCCTATATGTCTTTGTTATCAGCGAAATCCGTTCAGCGTTTTAGACCGTCCCCGACCGTCGTGCGGGATAATGTTGCTTACCGGCACAAACTGCTGCTTGTCATGGCTTTTAGGGCATTATTACAAACGGTTGAAGATGTTTTCCGTCCAAACATTTATCTCTAGTAGGCTACCATCTATTATTATGATTCAAGTGAAACATAACTAGATTGAGACAAAGGGGATTCTTTCGATCATCATTATATATCAAAGCGCTTAGAGACGGCGGCGGGATTAACATGAAATAGTTGTAATTCTAAACCCAGCGTTTCAGAAGTGATTGAAGTAATAGAGGCAAATGTCACTCCACACTTTTCCTGCAACTATAGTTGCTACAGAGTCAGTTGAAATCGATCACTGTTTGTTACATAATAATCCGGAATAAGGGTCACGAACCTGATTTCATTCATAAGTTGCATACAGTACCTGCAGTAGGTCTTCCCCTTTCTTCAGTACTGTGCTAGTGAACCTGATGTATACAGAGTATGTGTAGAAATTGACAAGATATTTGATTATTTAAAATACTTGAATGTTTGCCTTATTATTTCAAATCTAAGAGGAAAGGAGGAACGCCTTTTCTTCCTTCTAACTTTTTCTTTTAATCTTAGTGCATTTCTTCAAAGCTACTTG
The DNA here is from genome assembly GCA_021229015.1 of Solen grandis. NCBI lineage: Eukaryota > Metazoa > Mollusca > Bivalvia > Adapedonta > Solenidae > Solen > Solen grandis. The sequence goes on along the minus strand of CM037783.1, from coordinate 37,647,985 downwards.
TCTGTGGCTGATTTCTGTCTACCTTTTCGATCATTCTTTTTTTTTTCTGTCTGCGCGCCGCTGTAGTAGTGTCAGTTTATGACAGTTCAGTGTACCTAAGTAGATGTAGATGTAGACTACTTCATGTTGGTTAAATACATACATTTGAGTTTCTAATGTGGAGCTCTTTACAGGAGTAGATCTTAATAAGTAATGTATGTAAAATGGGTCGCTGTTCCGATTAAGAAATGTTACAGAAAGTTTGTTCACGCTTAAAATGGATATTTCCAGTGCAAAATAATGGTAAAAGAAAACATATTAACAAACAATTAACACATTAAAGCGGTAACGGTTATGATTAAAACGTCTGTGTAACAGATCAACTCGTATTCGTTCGTGCAGAATCACATTGCATGGATACACACCAAGCGTGGAGAGGTACAGTTAAATTTCCCACTGGAAAATATGCAAATCAGCAAGGCCTGTTTTCGATTTCCAGCTACCAAAGACGGCTGCCGCCGTCTAACTAGAACAGGTCTCGCAAAATCGCGGGAATGTTTTTCATTGTTTGGATTCGTCTGAATAGATATGAGTTATATCATTTCCCAGTGCCAAACCACAGGATAGCGACCATTGGTTTCATATAAATAAATCCGCCTTGGTGGCGCTTTGCTGTGAAGCCGAGGGTTGTGGGTTCGATCCCCTCTGGGGTCAGACACGGCCTCCGTGATGAATGACTTACAATTTCTTTCTGGTGGCAATTCCGTCTTCCACCGATGTACTTAGTTAATTACAGAGGTGCATGCTAGCTGCTAGGTCACGGAACCCTTTCATGGCATAAAATGGCGTCAAATCAAATAAATCAAGTTTAACATACAAACAAAATTTAAAATGGACTCATTGCTATCAAATGTTTACAGGTGTGTGTTTTTAATTTCACAGTGGAGGATAATAGTGTAGTGGCAGCATGGAACATAACGCAGAATTGACTAATTAATGAAAACGTTCAAAGCTGTGAATAAAAGTAGCTTTATTGCGACCTGCATAGAAGAATTAAACAAATTCTACAGGAATGAAAAACAAATTGAAACCAGATATATAAGACTTATGATATATTGAGGACACAAAACCTATTAACGCGGCTAGTCGAGGTTCCCCCAAAGAGTAGACGTATTTGTTAACAATACCAAACGGTGTTCTCCAGAAGTTTTATTAATTTTCGATGGATTCACCACATACTCTCGCAAACCATGCAATTTTAGTTAATGCTTTTCGATGGATTATAGAGTTAACATCAGTGGATTATATCCTGATAATTTCACGGTTTTGAACAGTGAAATTATCTGGAAAACAGTGAAATTATCAGGAACTTGAACCCGACCCTACGTTATAAACTGATCGGAGCGTCATTTGTGCTGGGATTTACGTAAGAAACGACGTCATAAATGTCACGCACGCGACGTAATCCCGCCAATTTCGACATCTTTGTGAATAAAAACAGCTAATTTCTGGCCTTTAAAGCATTAGATAAAAAGAAAAAATGTTTGTTTTGGTGAAAGATCGATGTATAATTTCATTCATGAACATAAAAAGATGCATTCGCCACTCGTGAAAATATCACTTTTTCTGTTCACTCATTGAAATCATTAATCGATCTTACACCAAAACAAACAATTATCCTCTATTTACTTATTTATTTCTAAACACATATAACACAACCGAATGGTTACTGAATAATTGTGATACTAGTGTTGTTTCGTAAAGGCGCCAAATCCTACAGCTCGTTCAAAATCAGCTCGTTCTTTTAGTAATATTGAAGGTTTGGGACATAAAATAAATTGGTTTGGGCCAAAGTCGGGTTGCTCTTGGTTTTTATCAAGCAGAACATTTGCAGGAAATGTCAGATTTCTGTGGATTTTTTTTTCTTTGCATTGATAAGAAATTATGCTATTTTTATTTTGACAAGTTTAACAATTAAGAACCCATGAACAATTAGACTGTGGCGAAAACCATGATTTAAACCGTGCGGGCCTGTCAGCACTTTGACTTCTTGACCACAACATGCAAAGGCTCTTGATAAATAACAGTCAGAAAGTCAGAAATATGTATAGAGTGAAAATAATAAATACATATTTTTTCATGGAAATGTTATATTCAACGTCTCTTTGCTATTCTTCACATGGTAATTCTCTATTTGCCACTGGTATAGTTCCCTTTTGGCACTTTTAGGCCCGTGCCTGCACATCATTTCAAGAAATGTGTTATCTTAAAGCCCAAAACTGCATAAAACGTGCAATGTTATTGATTTTTTTTGGCCCCTGATGTGCTGGAAAACGCCCCCAAGCGCATCCTGGAAATGTAATAAACGTGGTGGAATAGATGTTATCAGGAACTCGGCGAATGTGGGTTTTCCCACCAATTCCGGTGGTACAAACAAACTTTAACCGTTGTAACTTCACAGTGCATTACTGTTCACAATATAATTATTGCAACACCATGAAGTTGTAACTGTAAAGGTTTGTTTGTACCCCCGGATTAGCTGGGGAAAACCCACATTTGCCGAGTTCCGGAGTAAGTCTATTGACTATGACTTGACTATTTGAGTTTACCGTCGCTTCGACAGTATTTCAGTCATATAGCTACGTCCGGCTAATTACAGGTGGGGGAAGACCGCGAATGCACGGAGGCATCCGGGTAGAACCACTGACCTACCGTAAGGCTTCCTCACATGAAAATTCGAATTACCCCGAGTTCTTCGCCGGGGAAGAAACTGACTAGTCAGGTCCCCCCCCCTTTTTAAGGTGTTGGAGGTGGGGTAATTCTGGCCTAGTCAGTCCCCCTTCCCCTGTCATATAGATTGTGCATGAAGGTGGGGAAATTCTGGCCTAGTCAGTCCCCCCCCCCCGTCATATAGATTGTGCATGGAGGTGGGGAAATTCTGGCCTAGTCAGTCCCCCTCCCCATGTCATATAGATTGTGCATAAAGGTGGGGAAATTCTGGCCTAGTCAGCCCCCCCCCCCCGTCATATAGATTGTGCATGAAGGTGGGGAAATTCTGGCCTAGTCAGTCCCCCCCCCCCCCCAGGCCAGATTTATCCAATCATCATGCACGATCTACATGATAGGTGGGGGGGGGAATGACTATCCAAAATTTCCCACCTTCAAAACCTTAAAAAATAAGGGGGGGGGGGAACTGACTGGGTGGGGAAAAAACCTGACTAGCTAAGTTTCTTCCCTGGGGAAAAATCTGACTAGTCACTTTCTTCCTCAGGGAGAAAACCTGACCAGTCAGTTTCGCACGCGGTGAGGGGCTGAGTGAGTGTTTAAGTCAGCAAATGTGGTGGAGCATGCCCCCGGATAAAACCAATGTAGTCAACTAATGACATTGTTGATATTGTGGATAATTTACGCTTTTCCACCACGGAGAGGTAACTCTAATATGGATTCCGAATTGGGCTTCGCTTCATTTATATGGTACTTCCGGTATTACATGTCACAGAAAATCAACACGCTATCTAGTCAAAAACGGTCCCAAGCAAGAACAGACCAAAGTTAAAACGGTGCCAAATTGATCAAAATTGGTCCCAAGAAATAGTCCCAGGACAAATATTTTAAAAAACTTTGTCTTTAAAAACCTTTAGGCAATGACACATACCAAATATTTAAGCTCCAGCCTTCCTTGTTTCAAAAAGAAAATATAAAATCAAGTGACCCCTGAGGCAGGCCAATTTTAAATTCCTGGGCCATGATTTGAACAAACTCGAAAGAGGCCCACAAGGCCATGTTACACACCAAATATAAGAACTCCAGGCCTTGTGGTTTATGACAAAAAGAATTTTAACTCAAGGGGAGTTATTGGGACACCGCTGGATAGAAATTGATGAAACTTGGCATGAATCATCTTTGGGTGAACCTTCACACAAGATGCTAAAATAAACTTGATTCATGCAGAACTCATGTTGCCATGGCAACCAACACCATTTTTATCTTTAAAAATCATCTCCTCTGAAACCAATGGTCTGGATTTAATTTCCTTTGACATAAATGGTCACCTCATAGCCATCTTCTAGAATTGATGAAATGAAGTTGATACCTTAAAAATGAGGCCCCACGGGGTTGGCCAGTTTCCTTATATAAACTATACAGAAAATTTCAAAAATCATCTTGGTCAGAATTTATTTGGCACAAATGGTCACCTAATTTTTCTCTACCATTCTTGCTAAAATAAAGTTGATCCCTTAAAAATGAGGCCCCCACGGCATTGGCCAGTTTCCTTAAAATTAATACACTAATTTTAAATCTTATTTTCTAAGATATTGATTAAATTATTTTTGTATAGATTAGTTATAAATATCACGGGAATCATTTTAATGTGTTTGATTTCATAATTATATAAGTTTCTTTGAATAAATTGTAAATAATAGCTAAACCAGCAGTGTTGTTTGCGATTTTTTTGTTAACTTTTAACAAGGCCAAAAGATACAAACATTCAAATATATAGACTACTCTGTTGACAAATGAGTATGATAACAACACGGTGCTATACCAATGTTGTAAAGTAATTTATGCAATAAATGGCATATTTGTTCTCTTCTCAAACCAATAATATTTCTACACCTCTCATACCAATGCACAGAATTAAATTCTGCTTTGAACCATATGGTCCTATACTGTCTTACATGGTTTTGATCCCCTAAATGGCTAATGTGGAGGTATGGCCCTTTTAATGATTAAAAAATTGCCAGATATCACTTTGTTTACACCCTAGCATCTTCAAGACACTGTTTGCGACCATAACCTCTCAGCCAAGTTTGATTATAGCTGTTTTAGGCCAATTACGGAGGTATGGGCCTTGAATTATAAAAGAAAGCCAGATTTTTTACTTAGTTTACACTCTGGCATCTGCAATTATTAAGCAATCATCATTGAGCTTGTACACAATGATAATGGTAACAACATCTCAGCTGAGTTCAATTATGGCTGATATTTTGACTGAGAGCTATATTTTTGGCCCTTGAAATATCAGAACATCACACATATTTGCCGTTTTTACACTCTAACATCTTCATTTCTTCAGCAGTGCTGGCAATGAAGGAATGTTTCTCAGGTGAGCGACTTAATGGCCATCTTGTTTTATTTCAAAAAGGGGCATAACTCCTGACCAAATTGGTTGATACCAGCAATAATCAAACTTGGCTGAGACTTTACGGTTATAACAATTTCAACATATTTTTTGTACAGAAGGTCTTACTCTATATATTCTAACAGATAATAATAACAATGAAATTTGTGTGGTTGACCTTTAATTCTCGCTATTGGCTTCATAGATGAAGAATTTATGAAATGTTCTATATAAATATATAAGGAAACTAGCTGACCCACTAGGGGTCTTGGGGTCTCATTTTTCAAGAGATCAACATTATTTTAGCAAATATGGTAGACAGCCATGAGGTCATCATAAATGCCAAAAAAATTAAATTCTAACCATGTTTTCATAGAAGATGACTTTTTTAAGTTTTTAAATTAAATTTTTGTTGGTTGCCATGGCAACCAGAGTTCTGCATGGATCATATTTAATTAAGCATTCATGGTAAGTTTCATATATTTCTACTCTGGTTTCAGAGAAGATATCACATTAGCACATTGAGCAAGTTATGTTCTGGTAAGCTAAAAAATTGACTATTATATTATTTGTTTGTTTATTGGATTTAACATCCCACTGACAGCATTTCAGTCATTGGAGACGATGTCTACTTGAGACAGATATAGTGCTGCCACACTGCAGTATCACACTGTAGACATGTGGCATGATACCACACCCAGTCACATTATCCTGACACCGGGCCAACCAGTCCTGGAACTACCCTTATCTGCTGAGTCCAAGCAAGGGAGCTATACTAGTACCATTTTTACAACTTTGGTATGTGGTGGCTGACTATTGTATATCTCTAAAACCATTATATGATTCTGTTATGAAACTTCACATACTCATTCAGTGAAGTCATGGGAACATGCATGATAAGGGCCATAACTCAGAATTTAATTTTGTCTGAATTATACCCCCTCAGACTTAAGATATTTTGGTGAGGACATCCTATGGACACATTTCTATAGTTTTAATTTTTTTTTAAACTTAATTACAATGTACCATAGACAATGATCAGTTATTTGCTTCAGCTGACTTGCTGGTATAACAATCTTTCCAGTCCTATTTAGTTGATCAGGCTGAACTGTGCACCAGTGTTATGAGACCACACGTTCTGTGAAGGAACCTGTCAACTAAACATCATCTGATCATATTCCTGCTAGAAAAACTCCAAAAATATATATACTAAACTTGATGGATGTTCCTCGGAACAACTGTGTTGCCTGCAATATTCAAACATTTGTCGAAGATAGGGTAAGCAACAGACGACCGGTATTTGCCATGCAATGCTGGAGACACTACAAGCAAAATTTAGGACTCCTATGTATTGCACTTCAACATCGCATAATGATCTATGTTTGAAATGCATCCCCCATATAGTATTGAAGTTATGCTATGGACAAAATTATTTTTTACAAAACAAAGGGAGGTAATTCAAACAAGAGGGCCAAGATGGCCCTGTGTCGCTCACCTGAGTAAGATGGCTGTGTTAGGCATAATGACAAAAAATCTGGCATCTAAAAGTGTTTTTCTAACATTTGACTAAGTGACCTACATATTGATCCTACCTGAATTTGCACTCAACTGGGAATTCATGCAGTCATCATTCATATTAAGTTTAATGAAGACTGGGACAAAAATGTAGGCCTCTAAAGTGTTCACAAGGTTTTTCTTGATTTGACCTGGTGACCTAGTTTTTACCCATGACCATTTCAACTCATCAAATATCATAGACAAACATCCTGACCAAATTATGAAGATTGCTAAAACTGTGGCCTCTAGAGAGTTCACAAGGTTTTTCTTAGATTTCCTGGTGACCTAGTTTTGACCCCATACCCATTTCGAACTCATCGAGATATCATGTAGACAAACACCCTGACCAAATTTTTCATGAAGATTGGGCCAAAACTATGGCCTCTAGAGTGTTCACAAGGTTTTTCTAAGATTTTCCATGGTGACCTAGTTTTTGACCCCATGTGACCCAATTTCGAACTCATCTGAGATATCATGTAGACAAACATCCTGACCAAATTTTATGAAGATTGGGCCATAAATGTGGCCTCTAGAGTGTTCACAAGGTTTTTCAAGGATTTGACCTAGTGACCTAGTTTTTGACCCCACATGACCCAATTTCGAACTCATCCGAGATATCATGTAGACAAACATCCTGACCAAGTTTCATGAAGATTTGGCCAAATTTGTGGCCTCTAGAGTGTTCACAAGGTTTTTTAAGATTTGACCTAGTGACCTGTTTCGACCCCACATGCCCTTTGACAAACATCCTGACCAAGTTTCATGAAGATTGGGCCAAAACTGTGGCCTCTAGAGTGTTCACAAGCAATTGTTGACGACGGACGACTGACGACGCACGACGCACGACGGACAAAAGGCGATCACAAAAGCTCACCCGAGCACAAGTGCTCAGGTGAGCTAAAAATTATAGGAGGTAGAGTTAGTTCCTGAGCAATGCACTTCTTCACCTTGTAAGGTATCTGTGATGCAAGATTGGAGTGAATCTATCCCTTTGTATTCATGATCCAAGTTTGGCATGAATCTATACAATAGTGTTGAAGTTTTGCACCAGACAAGAAAATAAGACGACGATGCTGAATAAGTGATCCCTATGTGTCTGCAATGCCACAAAGGCGACACAAAATCTGTCCCATTTTATTTTGTAAACCAAGGAAACAATTAGAGCTTTAAATGACTAGAGAAGAATAGGAAAAATCAAGGAGACTGATAAGCCTTATCAGATAACCAGAGAACGTATAGGGGTTATTTCTGTTATTCTGCAGACAAAACCCTAGAAATAAAATCCATGGAAACTACCGGTCACTAACTATAAACAAGAGGGCCATGATGGCCCTGGATCGCTCACCTGAGTACCATTGCTACAACTGATTACAAGGTTTTTAAACAGACAAGAATTCTGATATAACTCAATCTTAAACATTTAAGCCCTGACAATAATACACACCAAATATATAAGCATTGGGCCTTATGGTTTCAGAGGAGAAGACTTAGTGCGGGATCATTTATCTCCAAAGGGCCACCATTTTGAAAATCTTGATAATGAACCATTAGATGATGCTACATTCCAAATATCTAAGCTCTAGGCCTAATGGATTCATAGAAGAAGTTTTTTTAAAGATTTTCCTATATAACTCTATGTTAAACAAGTGACCCCTGGTGCGGGGGCATTTATCACCATAGGGTCATGATTTGTACAATCTTGGTAATAAACCATAAGATGATGCTTCATACCAAATATCTAATCTCTAGGCCTTATGGATTCATAGAAGAAGATTTTTAAAGATTTTCCTATATAACTCTATGTAAAACAAGTGACCCCTGGTGCGGGGTCATTTATCACCATAGGGCTATGATTTGTACAATCTTGGTAATGAACCATAAGATGATGCTACATACCAAATATCTAAGCTCTAGGCCTAATGGATTCATAGAAGAAGATTTTTAAAGATTTTCCTATATAACTCTATGTAAAACAAGTGACCCCTGGTGCGGGGTCATTTATCACTTGGGCATGATTTGTACAATCTTGGTAATGACCATAAGATGATGCTTCATACCAAATATCTAAGCTCTAGGCCTAATGGATTCATAGAAGAAGATTTTTAAAGTTTTTTCTATATAACTCTATGTAAAACAAGTGACCCATGGTGCGGGGTCATTTATCACCATAGGGTCATGATTTGTACAATCTTGGTAATGAACCATAAGATGATGCTTCATACCAAATATCTAATCTCTAGGCCTTATGGATTCATAGAAGAAGATTTTTAAACATTTTCCTATATAACTCTATGTAAAACAAGTGACCCCTGGTGCGGGGGCATTTATCACCGTTGGGCTATGATTTGAACAATCTTGGTAATGAACCATAAGATGATGCTACATATGAAATATCTAAGCTCTAGGCCTTATGGATTCATAGAAGAAGATTTTTAAAGATTTTCCTATATAACTCTATGTAAAACAAGTGACCCCTATTGCGGGGGCATTTATCACCGTTTGGCTATGATTTGAACAATCTTGGTAATGAACCATTAGATGATGCTACATATGAAATATCTAAGCTCTAGGCCTTATGGATTCATAGAAGAAGATTTTTAAAGTTTTTCCTATATAAATCTATGTTAAACAAGTGACCCCTGGTGCGGGGGCATTTATCACCATAGGGCTATGATTTGAACAATCTTGGTAATGAACCATAAGATGATGCTACATACCAAATATCTAAGCTCTAGGCCTAATGGATTCATAGAAGAAGATTTTTAAAGTTTTTCCTATATAACTCTATGTAAAACAAGTGACCCATGGTGCGGGGTCATTTATCACCATAGGGTCATGATTTGTACAATCTTGGTAATGAACCATAAGATGATGCTTCATACCAAATATCTAATCTCTAGGCCTTATGGATTCATAGAAGAAGATTTTTAAACATTTTCCTATATAACTCTATGTAAAACAAGTGACCCCTGGTGCGGGGTCATTTATCACCATAGGGCTATGATTTGTACAATCTTGGTAATGAACCATAAGATGATGCTACATACCAAATATCTAAGCTCTAGGCCTAATGGATTCATAGAAGAAGATTTTTAAAGATTTTCCTATATAACTCTATGTAAAACAAGTGACCCCTGGTGCGGGGTCATTTATCATCATAGGGCTATGATTTGTACAATCTTGGTAATGGCCCATAAGATGATGCTACATACCAAATATCTAAGCTCTAGGCCTTGCAGTTTTGCAGAAGAAGATTTTCAAAGTTTGCATTTTTAAAATCTATTTTTAGCTCCTGTGACCTACTTTTTTAACCAATCTGAATAATTTGTACAACTTTGATAGAGGGCATCATAAGGATGATTCCTGTGAAGTTTGGTCAAAATCCCTTCAGCGGTTCATGAGGAGATGTTGTTTAAAGCAAATTGTTGACGACGGACGCACGCACGCACGCACGCACGCACGCACGCACGGACGACGGACGACGGACGACGGACAAAAGGCGATCACAATAGCTCACCATGAGCACGTTGTGCTCAGGTGAGCTAAAAAAGTGTCATTAAATGAATCAAAACCAGGTTTTCAATCTCCTACCTTTTGCCTTTTTCCCACCTTTAGAGATAGTAATGCAGGATGAGTTGCGCTCAGAATTGACAAAATAACAGGAGCATAACTCTGCCAAAAATATCTGAATCCCAAAATCTTGGCAATATGCACTGGGACATTATCATCCTGTGAAGGTTTGATCAAAATCCCTTGAGAATGTAGAAGGAGTTACACACTTAACACTTTTTAACAGAAAGAAAAAAATGATGTTCATCTGCACCCCAGCTGATGTTCATCTATCTAATGACCAGATTTTTCCTTTCCCTAAAAATCAAATATAATATGCCAGTCTTTCGTCTTTCTGTTTAAATCAACAAGAGTACCGGTATGTACTGCTAGCAGCAAGAAAATACAACCTGTCAATGTAGTTTCAAACTAAATTGTCAAATTGATGGAAGTTACAGGAAAAGGATCAAGGAAAAAGTCACAAGAGAGCAATCATACTTGTATAATAGTGGAATATGACAGGAATATGACTTCATTGTAATCTTCCCTAATCAATGGCAAACAATGTCACCTTTCAGGTTACCTGTAGATGATGAGATTGGTCTTTATTACATGCCAATATATACTGCACATGTTTTTTGCAAGTTTACGAATGGCTTGCTAAGTGAAAAAAATGCTGATAAACAGTATGAAATTGTGCATTGCTGGTATTTGGGCTGTCTGTCTCTAAGCTACTACACATTTACTAACCTATACCTATACATCAACTGTTAAATTGTGTTTATGTACTGTATGGTGTAATGTAATAAAGAGTGAAGGAAAATGCCCGCTGTTAACTTTAGAGATTTCAAGGTATTTGCTTTAATATGGTAAGCAAGGGTAGAATAAATTCTACCTTGGTTCAGAAATACCAAATACCATAGTTACAAGTAAAATATGCATTCATTAGATCAAAAGCAGAAATATTATTTAATTACAGGTAGAGGAAGACCCCTGAGTGCTCAGAGGCACCTAGGTAGAACCATCAACCTACGAAAAGCCAGCTATGAAGATTTCCTCATATAAAAAACATGAGTGACCTTCCCAGGTCTCAAAAGCCACAACAAGGGTGATGACAATACTCAACCACATAGCCTTATTCATAAAGAAATTAAATTCTGAAAATATGTGTAAACTATTAATGATATTATGATATTATTACAGGTAAATATATATGACTTGACTATTTGAGTTTACCGTCGCTTCGACAATATTTTAGTTACACAGTGACGTCCAGCTAATTATAGGTGGAGGAAGACCCCAAATGCACCGAGAGAGATTAAGAGATTTCTAAGAGCTTTCAAACTAAAAAATCTCTGGATCAATGCAGGTCTGAATCATTGAATAAAAAAACACACAAATTCTGCAGATTTATGTAAAACAAGTGTATTTCCATCTTGGTACAACACCTATCCTACTTCTTTCAAGGAAATTTACAAGCACTGTAACATGTCTATTTAATATTTAATATAAACCTGTCTATCCACTTGTCATCTTCTGTGTGTCTCTCTAAAACTATTTACTTGAGTAGTATGGACCCTTACAATTTCAGCAGTGACCCCAACTTTAACGGTTACAGTGCTTACAGTTTATTTTCCTTTCATTATGAGGTCAACTGCTCACAACTGCATCATAAATTAACCCAAATGATTTTTTGTGTGTGCAAACCAGGTCAAACACTGATCACATGATATCCCAGTATGGCTATTGGATAACTTAATAACTTAATTTGCATATGTCAACATTGGAGAGATCCATTCTCCTGCCATGGTCAGACTTCTACAGTAATTGATGTCTGCTTCATCGCATTGTAGATATACAGGTTGTTAAATGGCACAAACTGACGTGTGATGATCTTTATCACTTCCTGTGCAGCAGCGCCACCTATGAAAGACGCCACAGAATGTAGTTCTGAGGCTCCATATCTGCACCTGAAAATAGGTATATTAAAATGTCAACTTGGTTTTAATACATTTTGGCTTTCTGCATTAATGGAAAAATAAGGTATATAGTTGAATATAGTTTTAAGAAAATTGTTTAAAACCATTCACAGATACATATAGCTAAAAACAAACCCAAGACATTTCATAGCAGGAATTTTATCAGATTATTAAAAACTTTGTGCGATTAAAAAAAAAGCACATACTGAAATAAAGAGAATCTGTAAAGAGTTTTAATCTATTATATAATGAAGTAATCATCTCAAGAAATATTTGAAGACAAGAGGGCTATATGGCCCTAGATGGCTTACCAGAGTACATCAGCTTATTTAAAATGATTAAAGTCACTTAATTTTACCTGGTTTATTCCAGCAGCAACCAGACAAAAGTTTCCGATACAAAGAATTTTTAGATGAGTCAATCATCTGGAGGCCTCAATTTTTCAAGGGATCAAAAATGCTTACACAATTATGGAATGAAACCTTAAGGTAATCATTTGTTCAAAACAAAAAATTTTAAACGTAAGTTCCAGAAGAGAAGAATTTTAAAAAGTTCTTTAAAGCGTATATAAGTAAATTAGCCATCCCCCTAGGGTCTACAATTTTATGGAATCAACAACAATTATGGTAGAGCACTATGAGGTGACCATTTATGCCAAAGGAATTTAAATTCTGACCACTGGTTTCAGTGAAGAAATTTTTTTTAGTTTTTTAAGTAAATTTCTGTTGGATGTCATGGCAACCACAGTTCTGCATGGATCCAGTTTATTTTAGCAACTTTTGTTGAGGATCACCCAAGGATGATCCATGCCAAGTTTCATCATTTTCTACCCAGCAGTTTCAGTGGAGATGTCGTTTAAAGTAAATTGTTGATGCGGACGAAGCACAACGACGGTTGCAGGGTGACCCTAATAGTTCACCTTGAGCATGTTGTGCTCTGTGAGCTAAAAGTTGGTACTTTTCACAAGGCTACATTGTGATAATCTAAAAGTTTACTGGAAACATCGGAATGAGATAAAAATTTGTGTCAAGTTTAACATATATTTTTAATAAGTTATAACAAGAGCACTGGTTTTTGCAAAATATGCCCGTCCTGCAATTATCAATTCAAGGGTTGTAACTCTGGAGTGTTTGGGTTTCAATCTTGATTGAGATACTGTGCTGTACAAATTGTGAAAACTTGGTTGAGATAATGTGCCCATATACATTGTGACCAAGTTTGGTAAAGATCAATCATGTTTGCTCAAGTTAGAGAGTGGACACTATTAATTTAGCAATATTTCATCAATTCAAGGGTCATAATTCCGAAGTGTCTGCAACAATCTGGCTGGTTATCAAACTTAGCCGAGATATTGTGCCAAAATACATTGTGACCACGTTTGATAAAAATCAGTTCAAGTTTCTTTGTGTTAGAAAGTGGACAACCTCATTAGACAAACCCAGCTGCCGCAAGTGAATCCATCATAGGTCCCGTCATTCAATGAGTCTATCAAAAACTGCAGTGTAAACTCATGTTACATTGTCATTTTGCTGAAAAGACTTAAGTGTTCTTGCATCTCATTTACATATTTTCATTGGTTATATACTCACATCTCATGTACAAAGTCGTCCTTGATGGAGCAGCCAAGTCCCCAGGTGGCCAGCAGCCTGGTCAGACAAGCCTGTAACAAACCACACATTGTACAACCTACTGCAACATTACCTTCACATACAACACATTGTACAACCTACTGCAACACTCCCTTCACATACCACATATTGTACAACCTACTGCAACATTACCTTCACAAACAACACATTGTACAACCTACTGCAACACTCCCTTCACATACCACACATTGTACAACCTACTGCAACATTACCTTCACATACAACACATTGTACAACCTACTGCAACACTCCCTTCACATACCACACATTGTACAACCTACTGCAACATTACCTTCACATACAACACATTGTACAACCTACTGCAACACTCCCTTCACATACCACACATTGTACAACCTACTGCAACATTACCTTCACAAACAACACATTGTACAACCTACTGCAACACTCCCTTCACATACCACACATTGTACAACCTACTGCAACATTACCTTCACATACAACACATTGTACAACCTACTGCAACACTCCCTTCACATACCACACATTGTACAACCTACTGCAACACTCCCTTCACATACAACACATTGTACAACCTACTGCAACACTACCTTCACAAACAACACATTGTACAACCTACTGCAACATTACCTTCACATACAACACATTGTACAACCTACTGCAACACTCCCTTCACATACCACACATTGTACAATCTACTGCAACATTACCTTCACATACAACACATTGTACAACCTACTGCAACACTCCCTTCACATACCACACATTGTACAACCTACTGCAACATTACCTTCACATACAACACATTGTACAACCTACTCAACATTACCTTCACATACCACACATTGTACAACCTACTGCAACATTACCTTCACAAACAACACATTGTACAACCTACTGCAACACTCCCTTCACATACCACACATTGTACAACCTACTGCAACATTATCTTCACATACCACACATTGTACAACCTACTGCAACATTACCTTCACATACCACACATTGTACAACCTACTGCAACATTACCTTCACATACAACACATTGTACAACCTACTGCAACACTCCCTTCACATACCACACATTGTACAACCTACTGCAACATTACCTTCACATACAACACATTGTACAACCTACTGCAACATTACCTTCACATACAACACATTGTACAACCTACTGCAACATTACCTTCACATACCACACATTGTACAACCTACTGCAACATTACCTTCACATACCACACATTGTACAACCTACTGCAACACTCCCTTCACATACCACACATTGTACAACCTACTGCAACATTACCTTCACATACCACACATTGTACAACCTACTGCAACACTCCCTTCACATACCACACATTGTACAACCTACTGCAACATTACCTTCACATACAACACATTGTACAACCTACTGCAACATTACCTTCACATACCACACATTGTACAACCTACTGCAACACTCCCTTCACATACCACACATTGTACAACCTACTGCAACACTCCCTTCACATACCACACATTGTACAACCTACTGCAACATTACCTTCACATACAACACATTGTACAACCTACTGCAACATTACCTTCACATACCACACATTGTACAACCTACTGCAACATTACCTTCACATACAACACATTGTACAACCTACTGCAACACTCCCTTCACATACCACACATTGTACAACCTACTGCAACATTACCTTCACATACAACACATTGTACAACCTACTGCAACATTACCTTCACATACCACACACTGTACAACCTTCTGCAACACTCCATTCACATACCACACATTGTACAACCTACTGCAACATTACCTTCACAAACCACACATTGTACAACCTACTGCAACACTCCCTTCACATACCACACATTGTACAACAGTCATTATCACAGTCACCATGCTCCCAAAAGAAATCATCAACATTAAAACCTGGGTCATGTGAATGTGACCTTGACCTACAGACCTGGGTCTTGTGCACGCACATTGTCTTCTCTAGAAGAATATTCATGCCAAGTTATTTTAAAATTCAACCAAGCATAATGGAGTTAGAGCCCAGACACAACAAAATGTTCCCCTTTTTGACCTTTAATCCTAGATTGTAACCTTGAGATACAAACCCGGGTCTTCAATGTGACACATTGTTTTAATGTGGTGAACATTTCTGCTGGGTTACTTCAAAATCCATTTATGCATGTGTTAACTGACTTGACTATTTGAGTTTACCGTCGCTTCGACAGTATTTCAGTCATATAGCAACGTCCAGCCAATTACAGGTGGAGGAAGACCCCGAATGCACGGAGGCATCTGGGTAGAACCACTGACCTACCACAAGCCAGCTGGAAGGCTTCCTCACATAAAAATCTGAATGACCCTGCCGGGATTCGAACCCACACAACAAGAGGCTGAGTGAGTGTTAAGCCAGTGACTTTACCCTCTCGGCCACAGAGGCCCCTTATGTGTTAGTTTGAGAGCAGACACAATGAGGGGCAGATAAAAAGATGGACAGACGGACAGTGTGATTAATATATGCTTCCTTTTGGGGGCATAAAAATGCCCATAAATCATAGACTTGTACCAATCTAATAATCAACTGATTTTTGTCCAACAACTGAAATGTGAGAACTTTAATAGATCTGGAAAATGCCAGTGAATTTACACTGGTTTACAGTGCTGGTTCTAAACCACTTACTAACATTCAACATCCCTCATCAACTCAAGCAAATGTTGTATGGACTATGACAATGAACATGGAAATGTTTTACCTTAAGAGTGACAACATCTGACTCCACATTATCATTGTACCAGCCAGGGTAGCTGCTGTGGGCCTCGTAGAATTTATCAACTGCACGCAGTAGGACATAAAACACAACATCATCAGGGTCTTCATCATCTAAATGGTTTCCTGCATATTTGAGATTATGTAATCAGACTGAACTCAGCACAGAGGATCATGAAATCAACCTGAATATAAACTTACAAATCAAATCAATTCAGTTCAATTGCTAATCATATAAAGCTTGTACCAACAGATCCATCAAGTACAGTGATGTCAGACCCACCAAGTAAAGCAACTAAACACAGTGATGTCAGATCAACCAAGCACACTGATGTCAGATCCATCAAGTACAGTGATGTCAGATCCACCAAGTACAGTGATGTCAGATCCATCAAGTACAGTGATGTCAGATCCATCAAGTACACTGATGTCAGATCCACCAAGTACACTGATGTCAGATCCACCAAGTACAGTGATGTCAGATCCACCAAGTACAGTGATGTCAGATCCACCAAGTACAGTGATGTCAGATCCACCAAGTACAGTGATGTCAGATCCACCAAGTACAGTGATGTCAGATCCACCAAGTACACTGATGTCAGATCCACCAAGCACAGTGATGTCAGATCCATCAAGTACAATGATGTCAGATCCATCAAGTACAGTGATGTCAGATCCACCAAGTACAGTAATGTCAGATCCACCAAGTACACTGATATCAAATCCACCAAGCACAGTGATGTCAGATCCATCAAGTACAGTGATGTCAGATCCACCAAGCACAGTGATGTCAGATCCACCAAGTACAGTGATGTCAGATCCACCAAGTACAGTGATGTCAGATCCACCAAGTACAGTGATGTCAGATCCACCAAATACAGTGATGTCAGATCCACCAAGCACAGTGATGTCAGATCCACCAAGCACAGTGATGTCAGATCCATCAAGTACAGTGATGTCAGATCCACCAAATACAGTGATGTCAGATCCACCAAGTACAGTGATGTCAGATCCACCAAGTACATGATGTCAGATCCACCAAGCACATTGATGTCAGATCCATCAAGTACACTGATATCAGATCCACCAAGTACAGTGATGTCAGATCCACCAAGTACACTGATGTCAGATCCACCAAGTACAGTGATGTCAGATCCACCAAATACAGTGATGTCAGATCCACCAAGCACAATGATGTCAGATCCACCAAGTACATTGATGTCAGATCCACCAAGCACATTGATGTCAGATCCATCAAGTACAGTGATGTCAGATCCACCAAGTACAGTGATGTCAGATTCACCAAGTACACTGATTTATAATTAAGACTTGGAATGTGAGACCATTGCCAGACCAAAAGTGAGACTGATCATTTATTACAAGAATTTTGAAATGTTTATCTTGTATCAAAAGTATCTACCAACTCCATCAACAAGAGTTTGCAATTTGCAAAGAGTCCTTGGCCATTTTGAAGTATATTGACCACTGATATTGGCCTTTGTTGTAGCTGCTGTTCTGCTAGAGTTACTTGTTGCTGTGGCAGTACTTGAGTCATTTTACATGTTACAGGCAGAAGAAGATCCCAAGTGTACAAAGACACCTAGGGAAAACTATCCACCTATTGTGAGCCACAATGGGAAGGATGGAAGACATTTAGTGTAGAAATAAGAAGCATGTTTACCTATATCTTTAAGTTTTTCTGAACTGTCATTGTACTCTTCTGCTATGCTGCGACAGCGAACCAGGCGTAAAAAGGCTGCATTCTTACCTAGAGTAACATGTCAAACATTTTTATCAGCGGAATGATTCCTCAATGTTCAGTTATAATGGCAATACAATTTGTTTTTAATTGAATACAGTATTTTTAAAATCAATTCTAGTATCATGATTTCCTGCTTCATGAATAAAAATTGAAAAAAAAAAAAATCTACCTTTTGTGTATTTCTCTCAAAAACATTAAAAAAAAACAATAAGTAATTAACATGTATATATTAATAAATATTAAAACTAATTTTTTTTTTTGACAAATATGTAAAAATGATCTTTGAGAAAGTACCAAAATGCTTTATAAGCAATTTGATTTACTTACAAAATGTTTTGATTTCATGTTCACATAGAATGCCACCCTGAAAAATTCAGAATAAAAACATTAATGATTTTAGGACCTTTAACATTATTTATTTATTTATTTACCTGCAGCATTATATGACAGTTCAAATTTCACATAGACATATACCTTTAAGATTATTTTTATATATCTCTATGTAACTTTAATACATGGTTTATACACATCTATTGTACTGGCAGGGTTTGAAATGAAATGTTAGCATGTTAATGTTAGAAAATGCATTTGGTAGTATGTGTGGGTATTATTTCAATAAACTTTTTGAAGGAAAAAAACATAGAATGTAAACCCCCACCCCCAGGTAAGTTAATTGGGGAAAGTACAGCATTCACTTTCATGCAAAAGAACTGCAGTTACATGTTTAACATGGAATAAGTATGAGGGTGGGTAAGCAAATCTGATGAAGTTTGAGAAGAGTATTTCAGTATTTTGAAATAATCAATATGGTAACCAAAATGGAAAATAACCCATTCTGTCAAAATCAATTTTAAAGAAAAACAAGAGGGCCATAGTTGCCCTGGATCACTCATCTCAGTTAAACAAAAGTCTTAACTAGAACTGTCATAGTATGAAGTTTATTCTAAATGTTGAGAACAATACAAGTAATCTATGGAAACAAAACTGTAATATGATCGAATTAAAACCAAGTTTTGTATAGGATAGTAGATGACAGTTTTGGAAAGATAAATGTGAATTTTCATCCAGTTTACACAAAGATTCTCAAAATATATAGCCTTGCATGCAAAACTTGAACCATCCAGGGTTTGACACTAATGGGGGGGGGGGGGGGGGGGGGATACAGGATTCTGAGGACACCAAGAAGTCTAGGCCGACCTCCAATATTTGCAATTCAGGAAGTCTGCTGGGACTCCTAATTTCTGGGGAAGCATAAAATATCAGCAGATATACAAAAGTCTGTCTTTTGTAATACTGACCTTCAGCTATCAGGCTCAAACAGCACATCAAAGCTTTTTCTCCACATAAGGTATACATATCCTAAATTTGGTTATGATATGTTACTTATGACAAAAGTTATTTAAGATATTCCTTTTAAGGGACAGCAGGGCAGACTGACGGTCCAACCAACCAATCAAACGACTAAGTGTTTCCAGAGGTGAGTTGCTCACAGAATGAGTTTCATTAAGTGTCTTTGTCTGGAGTTCCTTCCCCTTACAAAATGTAATAATCTTGAGTGTAACCAGGAACCACACAATGAAACTTTTTGTGTGAGCAACTCACCTATCATATTCCCCCTCAAACAATTGTTTGGGGGGTATAATAAAATAGATTTTACCTGGTGACCTTCAACAGCACTCAGATTCAAGTTTGACCATCTGACTGTTTATATAAATAATCACATAATCATGACTGGCCTACGCCTAGCAGGTCATTTTTAAAAGAATCAACACGGTTTCATTTTGGGTATTAGGTGATTATTTTGCCAAATTGCACTTGATTATGATCAACAGTTTCAAAAAAGAAGAAAGTTTAAATTTTGATAATGGATTATTTAAAAAAAAGTTGACCTTCTACAAAATAAAATCAAATTCTGACCAATAGTTTCAGAGACAAGTTTTAAATTATCTAAGGAAACTAACCAACCCCCTAAGGGCCTCATTTTTTAAGAGATCAACTTCATATTAGCAAATATGGTGGAGTGTCATTAAGGTGATTACATGTAAAAAACTAAACTATATACTGACAGTTAGTTTCTGAGAAGAAGATTTCCAAAATTTTCTATATTGATTAGAACTGTAAGGAAACTAACCTACAACACTGGGGTCTCATTTTGATGGAATCTACTTTATTCTTACAATTATGCCAAATGAAAATGAATTCTTACCATTGGTTTCAGGTAAGAAGGTTTTTTAAGTTGTTTTCATAAGATTATTTTGGTTATCATTTGATTTGTGATCATGTGACTTAAAACAAACTGTTGACAATGAGAAACGCAGGGTGATCACAATAGCTCACTTTGAGCACATTGTGCTCTGATGAGCAACAATGGCATTGTGTGTGAACTACAGCAAGAGTAACTAGAGGTTTGTTTTATAGAATACTGATGTCTTCCCTCTCCCCCAAATCCTGTCAAGTAAAACTCTCTAAGCGTATAGATGAAGTCAAACATGCTATTTGGTGCTCCAACTCTTGTTTCATTTCAACAGCATTAGACTTCCTCAAAATCAGTAGAAGAGTAATTATCTTTGGGACAAGAAAATGTGAACAAGGGGAATAATTCCAAAAATACTTATGCTTATACTAAGTTAGGACCTTTTGCATGACACTTCCTCTCATCAAGTTCTTTCCATAAATAAAATTTCACTTCAATAGCATAAGTAGAAGAGGAGTTTCTTCCAGACAAAATGTGTGACAGACAGACAGACAGGCCGACAACCAGACAACTCTGAGAATAACAATATGTCTCCCCCATATAAATATGGGGGGAGACATAATAATTGAAATATAGCAATTTTGCTGAGCAGAACAATACCTCTTGCTGTGTATTAATGGATTCAATTTAAAGGTTTTGCTTAATATTTCGTATCCTTTAAACTTCATCCGACCTCTTCATCCACCATCATTTGATACATGCAAACTATGGACATAATCTGACATGAGTAGAACTATCACTACAAGTAACTATACCCCACATTCCATCTTATCTTTGATGAATAGCCCCGGAGCATGAATTCATCAATAAAAACTTTAAAGCAAAGTGTTGCAGGTTTTTTTTTAAGTAATAAGATACAAGAATATACATAAAAGAATTATAAATGAATATAAATAATGTCTGCATATATCAATAAGAGCTGTCCATCATATAGCAAGCTAGAACACAAAACATAACCAAACTTTCTGAAGTTCAAAAAGGGTCCATAATTTACAAAAAAAAAAAAAAAAAAAGTCATCTACTTTGATGGTCCCAGGTCTTGTTATCAGTACACTCTACTGCAGTGCCTTAAGAACAAAACCTTCAACTGAAATGTACATGAATGAGTCAGTCAATTTCCTGCCTAGCCTACCTTCTTGTTCATACCTACCTCTTCTCTTTCACCTTCCAACATTTTTTAAATTATGTTCCAATGCCATCAACCCATAACTAAAGAAGGAGAAACCCACCACTCATCAACCACCCTGACATAATTTCTGACAAGAGATGATGTCCACAAACTCTTTTTTTCATATTCAAGAACAACAAACCATATAGTCAGTATGGGTGAATAGGCAGGGTGTGTTATTAATTCATACCCTTTGAGTTGTGGACCAATAAAAAAAGATGCTCTTTGATAGAGTTTTTGCAGAGTGGGACTCAGGGCTGGTGGAGTCTGCATACATTTAATCATTTATGGAAGTAACCTCCCTTTGACAGTTTATGAAAAGTATTCCTTTTGCATCCCAGAAAACAGTTGCTATCACCTTGCTACCTGATGTTTGTACCTCAAACTTTTATGGCAGTAAGAAACTGGGTCCAACCCATTATCGAATCTGAATTTTGATCTCGGGATTATAATAGTGTACTCAAGTTTTATGATTAGGCATGAAAAAAATAAATATGTTTTCATTTTGAAATACTTCAACAAACCACTACTTATTGATGCCCATGTTGCCATTTGCATAAGAGATTCAGTGACCCAGCGGGCTGTAAGCTTGTGCATTCTAACAAGACCATGGAGGATTGTACGAGGGTGAGTCAATATATAACCAGCCTAACCTATTTCGGGTTGAGATCTACCTCTTCTTTTTCAATATAATTTCCCTCCAGGGCTATGCACTTGGACCAATGGTGTTCAAGTGCCATCAGCCCAGAAGTGAAGAAGTCAGGGTCCTTTCCATGGAACAACTCCTCAACTGCCGCCACGACTTCTTCGTCAGACCGGAAATGACGTCCACGTATATCTTTTTTCAAATTTGGAAAAAGGAAGAAGTCGCTAGGAGCCAGGTCTGGTGAGTAGGCAGGGTGCGGTATTAATTCATACCCATTTCGCTCCACAGCATCCATTGCAACTTTACAAGTGTGGACTCTTGCATTGTCCTGTTGCAGCAAAACACATTTGAAGAGTTTACCACGGCGTTTCTCGCAGATGGCATTCCTCAGCTGGTCTAGCAAGTTTGCATAGTATGCTCTGGTTATTGTACTTCTCTTGGGTAAAATGTCCAACAAAATAACGCCCTTTGTGTCCCAAAATACTGTGGCCATCACTTTGCCAGCAGATGGTTGAGTCTTGAACTTCTTTGGCCTTGGGGATCCTGGCCCTACCCACTGACGACTCTGGGCTTTATTTCTGGTTCATAATAATGCACCCAAGTCTCATCCACATTAACTAGACGCAAAAGGAATTCATCTTTTGACCTCAAACGCTTCAACAACACACTGCATACTGATGCTCTTGTTGCCATTTGCCCATTGCTAAGGGATTTTGGGACCCAACGGGCTGTAAGCTTGCGCATCCCTAAACGATCATGCAAGATTGTTGAAACGGTACCATGTGAAATGCCTAATGCCTGTGCTATTTCTTCAACTTGACTTCGCCTATCTGAGTATACCAGATCTCTGACTTTATTACACATTTTTTCGTCGGTGGCATCAACTGGGCATCCAGACCTGGCTTCATCTTCTAAAGACGTTCTACCGCGTTTAAACTCCCCAACCCAGAATTTAACTTGAGAATAAGATGGTGCAGAAGACCCATACACATCACCTAACTCAGCATGTATGTCCTTACCAGTTTTACCTTTTAAATGCAAGTACCGAATTACAGCACGGTACTCCATTTTTGATGAAAAGCTTGCTTTTACATCACTAGCCATGTTTGACATTCAATATCTGACCGTATACATAAGTAGTTTTTACACAGGTATAGTACATGTATTGAAACAATGCGTAAAAATCGTGGATGTTTCGGTTGATCGGAGATGTCATAGGCTGGTTATTTATTGACTCGCCCTCGTAGAAATGCTACCATGTGAAATACCCAACCTTTATTTGTCTATATGAATAAACAAGTTTTTCCTTACTTTATAGCACATTATTTCATCAGTTGCATCAAGTAGTCATCAAGACTTTCTTCTAATGAAGTTCTAACTAGACTTTACCTGGGCATAATTATGATGGTGCTGTGAACCCATGTACTTGTCTTTACTCCTCCTTTATTTTGGCCTTTTAAACACCAAGTGACAAATTACAGCACAATACTCAATCTTAGATGAAAAAGTAACTAGTTGCCATGTTTGACAGCCATATTATCTGTTGAAACAATGTAGTGATAGTGATGAAAATTTGGACACACCTTACTGGAGTGTCTTACAAGAAATTGTGGACACACCTTACTAGAGTGTCTTACAAGACATTGTGAAAAGTGTGACTCAATCAATTAACAGTAAATTTGTCAGGCAGGAAACTTACTGTCTCTTCCTCATAGCACTGTTTGTTTAAGGTATCTTTTTCTATAGGGAAACTGTTCATTTTCGAATAGCATAAAAGCATGACTGAAAGAAAAGATCATATTTTTACTTCAAAATCATGAACAGAAAATCAAACCAGTTGGTGGTTACTCTACTGTGTTCATAGTGTTACAGTCCTATTTATAACATAAAAACATGGGTGTAAATCAAGGCACAGCAAACTGTGACACTGTAAACAACTGAAGACCAAAACAGAAGGAAACCTAGGAACTGAAACAGTGATTTTCTTTCTTTGAAGAAGAAAAAAAAAAAAAAAAAAAAGAGAGAGAACAAAATATAACTGCATCATCCAATTACAAAAAATTACAAAACAAAACATTATCAGAACAACACATCTTCAAATATGAAATCAAGATCATTGTGCACAATAGTGTCTGGCCAAATAAACTCTTTAACCCTTAACCTCTCAATCTTCTTATACTTCATACTACTTAGGACCATGTTATCATTAACACTAAACAATGATGTAGACTATACAACAAGTGGAAATCTGCCAAATACCATTTTCAAACTAACAACAACAAATGCATAGCTTTAAGTTCTAATGATTACAATCAAAAGTTTTATTTCAGGACATCAACTTTTTTAGCGCCAGATCAAACAAACTGGAGGTGAATACATTGCAATAGTTACAAGAATTATCCTCATGAATGATGGCACATCAATATTATTTATTTTTGAACCAAAGTAATTTAATGACCTGGTTTTTCCTTGTTCTATATTAGGATTGAGGTAGGGGCTTTATTGACTTTACCAAGTCCTAGCAGTCTAAGGACAATTTGACCTAAGCCATGCACAGTAACGCACACACAAATGTTATCAGGGCAGACTAGAGCTATCACTGAGCTTGATGATATCCTTACACTGCCTTGACTTAACCGTTTCACAAAAAATCAAAGCACTGAAGGGCTCATAGCTCTTGAATGAACATATAAATGAGATGCAATATAGCCCCTACTTCACCTTTTGAATTGAAGGTAGTACAGGGTAAAGCTACTGAACTGATTAGGTTGGGTGATGGTACTGAGGTTGGTTAAGGGTTAAAATGGTTCTGTTTATACATGAAGTGTATGATCTAGAAATGAAACAGTATTATTAGCATGATTTGATTTCTCTTCATGAACTGGTGAGTCCCTTACACTGCCTCCTTACAAATACATGTGATAATTCCATTGGATGAATCTCCTTAATCTCTTCACAGATAAACCTATTTCCCAAACAACCAAAAGTGATGATGAATATGTATGTTAATGTATAAGTGTATAAATATCTGATGTCATTAAATGTAATTATACAAAATAGTTAACCAAGAAAAAAAATAATACAAATGGGGCTTAAGTTTTAATGGTTAACACTCATCAGCATAAAAACAACTGTAAATGGCCATTGTGAGGACTTATCTGTCCAGTTGACAATGTATTTCAATGGCAACTTGAACGACATACTCTGTAGAAAACCAAAAACCAGTCACCTAATTCTAGGCAGTCCATGAGAGGTTAACAATGCAAATTATCATAAGTTATATATCTGATTCCCACACAACAATGTGCATTTGTATTGTGACATAGTTCTAAATGGTCCCCATCGGTCCCCTTGTACACCAGTCCCCTAGTACACCAGTCCACTTGTACATTAGTCCCCTTGTACACCAGTCCCTTTGTACATTGGTGACATGGTACTAAATGATCACCATCAGTCCCCTTGTACATCATTCTCCCCTTGTCCTTTAGTCCCCTTGTACACCAGTCCCCTTGTACACCATCCCCGTGTACATTTGTCCCCTTGTACACCAGTCCCCTAGTACACCAGTCCACTTGTACATTAGTCCCCTTGTACACCAGTCCCCTTGTACACCAGTCCCCTTGTACACCTATCATCTCATACATTAGTCCTCTTGTACATCAGTCCCCTTGTACATTAGACCCCTTGTACAACAGTCCCCTTGTACAATATCTTACTATGATGAATTGCTGTCTATACTGAAAATCATCTCCAGAAATATCACATGTATTCCTATTTTACATTTTTTTTCTTCTTTTGTTTTACTACACAACATAATTATATATAAAAGAAACAAGTTTCTTGCAGAATGCACAAACAAGCTGATAAGGATTTGCAATAAAACAGGAACATTTCCAGCACTGTAAGGGTTGACATGAGATGCACTATGCCAGAGTACAACTCTGTTTATGTTATCATGAGTAAATGGTACCGTTCTCCATATAACTTGTAAATATAAAATGGCAAAAATGTAACAAGTGGAAAAAAAGTAAAAACAGAATACAGAACTTTATGCATTGCCGAAACTTGGCACTGTGACGGAGTTGCGGGCCTTGACGGCCATAGTGGTTCTACCTACAACACAAAAAACACACTATCATTCAGGTGACCTTCAGGTGACCTTTCTTTGAACCCTTAACCTTTACTGAGCTGGAAATATTGCAAGCAGGGTTTCCGTCTGCCAGAATACACAGTTCTATTGGAGTGGATAAAATCACACTGGCCTGTTTCTACTTTTCATGTTTTTTTTTTTTTTGTAAAATGGTTCAAAATTCATTTATGTCTAACAGGTTCAAACTTCATTTTGTTAACAATTTACAAAATATAGTTTTGAAAATTTAAGCATTTCTATCTAATGGCTGGAGGCTAATGAAGACCCTGATTTCAAAGAAGAAAGACAACAAAACCTAGATTTTCTTCCCTTAAAAAACATATAATGTCTAATTTGAAATGAAATGCTAGACTTTCTCATTTGGTTCAAAGCACTACATCATGGGTAAACATAATGTTTACGTCCTTGAATCAAGGCTCTTGGTACAAACTGAATCGATATATTTCCTCCCATCCTTTTTCTTTGGACACTTTGTTCAGTCCTTCCATCCCTAATTGTCAGTATATTGACCTAGCATGCCATTGAAGAGATCAAACAAAACCTGGCACACAGAGCAAAATTTACTATATGTTGAAAGCAAAGGAAAAAAATCTAAATACAGTCCATACAATTATATCTGATAATAATTAATGCTGAAGCCACAATAATCTACTAGTGGGCATATTATTTGCACCTTCAATGCAACCAGTTAGAAATAATATTCTTATAACATGATTTTAATTAAACAAACTTATATCCATCAAATATCAATTAACCTCATTAAAATATATGTGATTGAAGAATTTCTCCTCAGACTGTATACATGTACTTTTTTATTCATTTTACAGAAAGGAATGGATACACTTTAATTTCAAAACAGAGTGCAAAAAGATCTAGAAATGGTTCATTTCTAAACCCAATGAAAATAAAATAGAGGAAACAAAATTAATTTTCCTTAAGAAAAGCAAGGGGCAGTTCTGATTCAAAGAAATTAGCCACAAGCAATTTAAGGCAAGTAAATCCAGGTTTGAACAGTTTGCCTGACTTGCTTAAAGTTTGCCTGACTTGCTTAAAGATGTATCTGGACAATCTTCATGTTAAAGAACGATTCTAGATTTGGTAATAGACAACTTAAATCATCTCGAGCCATGTCATCAAACATTTCCTTCACTTCTTTTACCAAATACCTAAATTATATACAAATCTGGTCTGTGCTTCATGAAATTGAAATTCAAATTGAGATGATTTCTCAAATCCATAATTTTGAATTCTGTATCAATACTGTTTTGAATTCTGTATCAATACTGTTTTGAATTTTTTAAGTACAATTCTGCTCTAGTATCATAATTATACCCATACACAACATTTCCTTGTTGTCTAGGCTGATAGTTCAGGGATTAATGGTAAAATCTTATGTCAGTTTTGTTTCTGATAGAAATCCATGATTTGGACTGATGAGTTAGCCATGCCATACTTTACAGTCACATGTCTAGCAACAAATGATAAGTGATAGAAGAATAAAAATAAGTGCTTTTGCCAACTGGTGACCTAACCATTACCAATGCCTTGTAAAGATATTTTAGAAAAAAATGGGGAGGATGTTCCATCTGGAGTTTGTTGGATTTTAAACTGACCCTTTTGTGTTTCAGGTGGAAGGATGTCTGACTGCATGTCATTTAATAATAAAAATATTCATGTCTCTACATATCACAACCAAGATAACAGCATTTAAAGGCTAAGTTGGAAGTCATTGCTTGAGGAAATGATATTTTTGAAAAGTTTTACATAATCTTCCTCCTTACATTTTAAGCATTTATGTAGTATTTGTGTAGCAACAGAAAACAGCATAGGTAAAATTCTAATATGAATGAATATTTATTTTCAGACAAAATATAGAAACAAGAGCTCTGCTGATGCAAAGCAATATATGCCCAAAGGCAATTTATATGAGGGTACCATACAGTACAAAATACTGTTTCAACTAGAACTATGCCTGAGCTGATAATACCCACACATACTGCTTGGTCAATATAATGGAAGTATGCTCTTAACATTGAAAGCAGTAACTAAGGAGTTATGTAAAAAATTTCTGAACAAATGATTTACCTTTCACATTAAGGATAAAAATGTCCAAAACATGGGTAAAATATCTAATTCCTGTTAAATTTTGTTAACAGTTTTGTAACAGTGACCTTGACCCAACAGCTCTACAAAGCTTTATCTTCACACAGGCTACATGTATATATGTTGCAAGCTTGATTATATTTATTTCAAACAAAAGTTATTAAGAAAGGCCCTTTTGGGGACAGAAAATAATAAATGCCTATTTTTGGTAAACATGACCCCAACCTTAACCATTTCCCTCATAGAGGAAACCTTGAAAAGATCTATGCGAACAGCATAAAACCAGATCAGCCTGCGAGTAACTCGCAGGCTGATCAGGTTTTATGCTGTTCACTGCTCCTCAGTGGTCTGGAAATGAGGATTTTGTAATTAAATTTGGTAAGGTTTATCTGTGGTTTTCTGCAGATCAGGCTTTATGTGGTACCTATTGAGTGCGTCAAAATGAGTCTATATGAGGGAAAGGGTTAACCAATCAGACTCACAGCATGTCCCAAATTTGGTCAAGGCAAGCAGGGGGCATAAAAATGCTAGAGTACAAACAAGTTCGAGAGTGCAAACAAATGAATTGTTGACAACTGACAACAACTGACATTCACTGATCCTAATAGCTCATCCTGAGAACATATGTCTAGGCGAGCTAAAAAGTTATTAAAGAAATTCCTTGTTGTGGAAGTCTATGACTACAATCAGTGACCTTCATCTATCAGACTCACACATCCCACAAGTTTATTTAAAACCTGTTCAAGTCACTTTATCTTACGTGGTTACCTCCAGCAGCAACCAGATTCAAGTTTCAGATACAAAGATTTCTTCAGTTAGTTAATCATTTGGAGGCCTTATTTTTCAGGGGCTTTATTTTTGGAATGAGCTAAAATGTTGTTAAGAAAAGTCTATTGGTTATAGTGACCTTGACCCATTTTACCAGAAATGCACATCAAAGCTTTATCTTCACACAAATTCAATTTTGAGGACAAATAGACTGACTGACCAACAGAGTGATTCCGGTATTGTTTCCAGTTTTGTTGTTGTTGTAAATGTCATAATCAAACTTGAACTTTATTTTTTTGATATTATATACCTAAATACCAAATATAATAACAATACATGAAGTCTTTCAAAAGTTATCGCACAAAAATGGAATGTCAACAGATATCTAGGTGAATGGTTAGAGCCATACAACAATATGTCCCGTCATTCAACAGGCATACATATATATATATTTTTTTAATAAAAACATTCTTGATCAAATTCTAAATTTATGCATTAAATTGTATAATTTAAGTATATAAGATTCACTTTATAATTTGGAAGTCACCTTGGATTTTATAATTAAGAATGTGTATAATATTGAAGTATTTAAGATTCACTTTATAATTTGGAAGTCACCTTGGATTTTATAATTAAGAATGTGTATAATATTGAAGTATTTAAGATTCACTTTATAATTTGGAAGTCACCTTGGATTTTATAATTAAGAATGTGTATAATATTGAAGTATTTAGATTCACTTATATTGGAAGTCACCTTGGATTTTATAATTAAGAATGTGTATAATATTGAAGTATTTAAGATTCACTTTATAATTTGGAAGTCACCTTGGATTTTATAATTAAGAATGTGTATAATATTGAAGTATTTAAGATTCACTTTATAATTTGGATCACCTTGGATTTTATAATTAAGAAGTTATGAAGTATTAGTTCACTTATTGAAGTCACCTTGATTTAATAAGATGGTAAATTGAACTTTTAATTCACTTTTATTTGGTCACTTGTTTCTACACCATTATTTCATGCAGGTACCACATAAAGCTGATTTGCAGAAAACCACAGTTTAACCTTACCAAATTTAATTACACACTTTATGCCAGTTCAACTTGCTGTTACTCCTAGAGGCTCTTAACCCTTTCCCTCATATAGACTCATTTTGACGCACTCAATAGGTACCACATAAAGCCTGATTTGCAGAAAACCACAGTTTAACCTTACCAAATTTAATTACAAAATCCTCATTTCCAGACCACTGAGGAGCAGCGAACAGCATAAAACCTGATCAGCCTGCGAGTTACTCGCAGGCTGATCTGGTTTTATGTTGTTAGCATAGGTCTTTTCATGGTATCCTCTATGAGGGAAAGGGTTAATTAAATATTCACTCAATATTTTTACTCTCTACAACATAGACAAAAGAATATGTAGTGATTTTGTTGGTATTTCATATAATGATTTTGTTGGTATTTGATATAATGATTTTGTTGGTATTTGATACAATGATTTTGTTGGTATTAGATTCAATGAATTTGTTGCTCTGAAAGAGATGTTCAGTCCAAATACAAATTTAAGCAAAAATCAAAGCTATTGATTAAAACATCACTAATTGAAAGGTTAAGGGTTAAAGTCAAGTTTCTATAATATGCGCAACTGAAGTACATAAAACAGGTATGTGGGTTCTGCTTTCTGTGGTTATCCATTTCTTACAGAGAAAACATCAGAATGATAGAAATATTACTCCTGGTGGGGCATGTCTTTATTCTTCAACTGAACAATGAATACAACAATACAATGGCTGTTACGTTATGTGAAAAGCAAACACCCCACTGCTGAAGATGTGTTCAAAAACTGATCAAGCTTGAGTTTAAAAATATTTGATAAGAAACAAAGTATTTCCTTACAAATTATAGAAAAATGAAAGTATTTTATCTTTACAGCACTTAGTGAAGTGGTGGATTTGGGGAGTTATTGTACATCTATGTCAATTTTACTGTTACATAAGCAAATTGTAAAACAAGAATTATCATTCAAGATGATGAACCCCTGCTTTGTCACTCTTGAGAAACATAACAAAGGGCTATAACTCATTCAAAATCTAGCAAAGCATGACATGCCAACAATATGCACAAATAGGCTGGTACTTATCAGTCTTGTAAAGTTTCATTGAAATCCGACCAAAAAATAGGGCGGACAAATCTCATCTACAGACGGACCGACCAACAGACTAACAGATGTGACTCCAATATAACCAATACTATATTGACTCCTATAATAAAGTCTCTCTATCCCTTGTCTTGTCAAAAAAAAGATAGAGAAGAACTACCCAGCAGATAGTGAGAAGATATCAGTAGAAACACAAGCATTTGGGCAGGCCCTATACCCCCACCACACCACTTGGTTCCAGTTCACACAACATAGTCCCAAACAGCTATCATTTTCATTTAAAGTAACAGTGGCCTTGACCCTATCCATTCTAAATGTAACACCTGACTACCATGGTGACACTGGAGGATTGTGTCAATGTTCAATAGAGTATCATCACCAGTATGTGGGATGTTGAAGGTGAGAGGCTTGCCATGCTATCTGACACAATTAATATGAAATGTGTGATTCCTGTACAGCCTCACTCCATAAAGCAAATGAGGGTACAGCCAGGGAGAAATAGACTGGAATATCAGAAGACAATCATTTCAAAGATGTGGCTGTTTTTGTGAATACTTATACCATTCTCAAAGTATTACAGTCGTCAGGTCTATATCAAAATGATAAAGATTCTTAGTTATTTTCTACAATTTCTTCTCAATCATTACATGTGGATAAACTATTAAAAAAAAGGATTATTTCCGATAAGTGTTCACTTCTTAACAGTAATATTTCTTCAGGATTCAACAGGTTTCATACTACATTTTGTATTCTACTTCTAATAACCTTGTATTGACAAGAAAACAATTATTTTCACCATCGAATACTGTAAAATCTTTAATTTATTAAAATATTAAATATTGATGAATCTAAATCCTATCATCATATGAACACATTCTGTGTAGCAAACATTCATGGAGATAATCAAAGTCAATTCTCTATGAAAAATAAGGATTTTACAAATATATTCTGATTCTATGATTCATAAAAGACTATAAATTTGCAATTAGTGCAATATTATTATCAACATTTGAGTAATTCACTTGAGTGGGTAAGTAATTACACTGTTAAATACTCATCATTAAGACACTAAAATGAACCATATCACAATTACTGCTGGTAAGATTGCCCAATAAAAGAGAAGATGGGCACACCAAAGTGATTAAGACTACCCATTGTTTTAGTTTGTAAATCCTGCCCAAGGATCCAGAAGAGTATGTCAAATTCTTCCAGATAGGAGGTGTTCCTCCTGTCAATAGTCCCCTACCTGCGAATGAGTCATTGCAGAATCTTTAGATCTTGATACAATGTTTATTTTCTTCTCCCAGGCAGAAAAATATGATGTGTCCTGGGTGAGGGTCTCACCACAGTTTAAAGAAGCCATGTTTGGAATCACTTGCCGTCTTAGTCTCTTACATGCCTGCCCCCACCCCCTCCCTCCTGACATGCCCCCACCCCCTCTCTCCTGATACGTCCTCACCCCCTCCCTCTTGATATGTCCTCACCCCCTCTCTCCTGATATATCCTCACCTACAGGATAAAACAATGATAAGTACAGCAGACAGATGTCCCATAGCTGCCATGTCGCGTGACAGTCAGTGTACCTACCTTCCCTATTTCCTGCAGCAGGTCGTGTACCCTGTTGGTAACAGCACTCACATCTTCTTCAGCCTGGCTCCGGTACACATTCTGTAGCTGTATATATCTCTCTGAGTCAGCCGTCATGTCGGGAATTGTGCCCCGCACTGGCAGGGCTCCTGTGAACAGAAACACATCCATTTCACAAGATAGGGGTCTACAAGTCATGGTGAAGCAGTAGGAAAGTGGTAATACTTTGTAAATATGGTCCTTACAGTCAAATAATTGCACATTAATCTCTGTAAATATGTAATGATACTTTATAAGTATTCACAACTGGACAAACATCTTTCTCCTGATATTTATTCACATTCTGTTTCAGGTGTATCATGACAACTATTTCTTTATAATCCAATAAATGACGGAAAAAAATTCATGTTGAAGTGCAAATTTCAAAATGTTCAAGCAAGATGTGAATACATAAAGTTTGAAAAAATAAAGGTCAAATAAAGGACATTGAAGATGCTAAAGTGCAAACAAAGTGAAATCCAGCATTTTTAAGTATCAGTAGGGCCATAACTCCTGACCTAATTGCCTGGTATCAGCCATAATTGAACTTGGCCGAGAGGTGATTGCAATAAACATTGTCATAAAGTTTGGAAATGATTACTTAAGAAATTACTGATCGATTACTAACATACTTATTGTGAACTGGCCACGGACATTCGATCCCAATAGCTCATTCTGAGCACATGTTCTCATGTAAGCTTTAAAATGACATGGTATGAAAAATTAACCAAGATCTATGTCAAAAAGGAGATCCATGACTGAGTTATGTACTCTTGTCTATAAGTGGGGGTGTTGATCATGAACAGGTATTATCAGTTTCAGTAACTCTGAATGAAGACTTGAAAGATTCTTACCTTGACCTTCATTATTTACAAAATCTTTCAAAGCTCTGACAAGAATCCAGAAGTTGGAACTCTGAAATAAAGTAACTTTTCCTGCAAAATATCCTTTACACATGTATGTCATAGAGCTTTAATTATGTACACATGTAAATGTCTCATGAAAAAGTTAATAGATGACTATTGGCTTTGTTTGTTTATTCACTGAACCTCATGCTCAGCTGACACAGTCAGAAAGTGCCCCACATACAGCTGACAGAAAGGGCTGAGGGTTGATGGATGGGGTTTGAGAGGAAATAACATAGCATGTAAGTAAGCAAAGTAATGAAGCAGTAATATATTTTTCATACTTTTACTGTATTAAGTTATTTCCTGTTGCAGCTTGGACTATACTTAACAAACTTTTTAAGACAAAAATGTGGAAAAGTTATCAACCTGTCTGCCCTAATAATCTTTATTTATTTTCAATTTATTTTATTTTTCAATGTAAATGATGTATTTTTTCTTGGAAGTGCATTGTTGACCAAAAGCTGAATAAAATTTAGGAGTTGGGTAGACTACTGACACCTAAATAGGCAATTTTGACTATTTCAAGGGCCATAACTCGCAAGTGCCAAGGACAATTTTGCCACTTATTGAATTTGACCTAGAGTTTATACCTTCATATATTTTCAGCAAGTTTAGTAAAGATCTGAAAATAAAATGTCTGACTTAGGAGAACAGACAAAGCTAAATTGTCCATTTTGACTAGTTCAAGGGCCATTACTCTTAAGTGCCTTAAGCTATTTGGCTTGTTATTAAACTTGGCCTAGACCTTATACCTACATGAGTTAAACAGTGGACAAAAAAGCGTTATGGCCTGACTGACTGACAGACAGGGTCATTACTAAATGAACATTTAAATTCCAATGAATCTGAAAATCTGCCCTGTGCAAAGGGGAGGTATAGAGTATCATTCACAGATTTACAACAAAAGATCTGAAACATACCTCTGCAGTTAGGTTTAAACAATCTGGTTCACTAAATAAGTTCTGGACAGCGCTTGGAATCTGAAGATAAAATTTCAGTTTTTATACTTAGACGAATGACAGAAATAAAGACTGTCTCTCTCTCTATCACCCTTGGACCAAATGCAGTATATTTCTACATAACAACAAGATCAGGCATGCATTTCATAAAATTAAAACATTCTTTTACTAAAAAGTTTGAAGATTTAAAACTGTCTTATATGTTAAAAAAGATATCTTGCATACAATTTCTATTATCCCAATAGAAAAATGTCTTCTGTTTTGAAACAGAATTTGAGATTTTAGAGCTTTAGGAAAATCCCAGTTTGAGATGTTTAACAAAAGAGAAAGCATAATATATATATACCTGTTCAGTGACTGTTTCTACCTGTTAAGTGACTGTTATAACTTAATTGGGTATTAAAGGTCCCAATACCAATCCCACTAGCATAATTAGTGCCATTTCATTTTTATTGCATATTGAGTATGAATCAATTTCAAATTGAGTTTTCTCTAAAAGATTAGATCACACATCACAATTAAATGGATAGATCCAGATATCACGAGATATGATGAGACTGTCACTCACCCGTGTTGGGTTCAGGGCTGTGTTCACTGACTTCACAGCTTCCTCAAAGTTCTCTTCCTCTTCAAGGATATTGTCCTCATTCCTTCTCACACCTGGGGTCAAAGTTCATGGGTACATCATTAGATAATTTTATCCCTGAGTTGCCTTTTACAAGAAGCATGCTACATACCTCAAACCCTATACAGTTAAACTTGTGTAAGCAGTCACCTGCACTTGGCAACCAACCTCTTTTAAATTTCCAACTGCATTTGATAAAAAACAAGAGCCATGTTGACATGGCCATCCCACGCCGAATGCTTGCTCTTTAGACGAGGTGTTGGAGAGTAGAATATTTCATTTTTTAACAGAAAATTTTGGGTAACGAAGACTGATGTTTGAAGTGATTATAGATATGAAACCCATGTGAAGACTTACTAATTCCCCTATTTTGAGGTCTACAGGTAAAATGTCAAGGTCACAGTGACAAAAATTAAACCTGAAAAATAACAAAGGGCAATAACTAAAAAAATATGAAAGGGTTATCATGCTTGTGCACTGCACTCCTTCTCAATGAGATCTATCAACTATCATGTTTCAAGTTGACATCTCAAATACTTTTTGACTTATGCTCCAGATAAAAATTAAGTCTGGAACAAAACTAAGGGCAGTAACTCAAGAATTATCATTCTTGTCCACTGCACTTCTCCTCTATAAGATTTATGCACCTATGAAGTATCATATTGATATCTCAAATACTTTTCAAGTTTTGTTCCGGACATAAATTAAGTCTGAAAAATAACAAAGGGAAATAACTCAAAATTATGAAAGGTAGAATTATCTTTCTTGTGCACTGCACTTCTCCTCTATAAGATCTATCCACCTATGAAGTATCATGTTGATAGCTTAAATACTTTTCGAGTTATGCTCTGGACAAATATAAAGTCTGAAAAATAACAAAGGGCAATAACTCAAAAATTATGAAAGGTAGAGTTATCATTCTTGTGCACTGCACTCCTCTTCAATGAGATCTATCCATCTCATAAGTACCTCAAATACTTTTTGAGTTATGCTCCAGACAAAAATGTGGGATGGAAGGAAGGACAGACGGACGGACAGAGACTATTACCATATCCCCTGCCACCTTTGGCGGGGATAATTAATGAACTTTTACTGAAAGGCAAAACAAAGTATACAGTTTTTTTATTGCTATTTTTCTTTTGTTACTTATTATTACATTGATTCAAAATTCTGTATGTCGTAGCTTTAGCCAATGTACAATAAAATTAATTTGTAAAATTACTAAATGAAATACCTGATCCAAACCACTAAATGAACATGCTAATTTTTCACAACTGCAAGTAAACCGTATTGGACATCAATTTTTGATATCTCAGTTGTTTCATTTAACACATTACCTCATACTGACATGCACTGACACTTTAGCAAACACAGGTACTGTCTGGTAAGGGTCACCTCTGTTTACACATACAATATTAGAGCTCAGATTCAGATATCTAAGAAAAATTCAATGTTTCATATTGAGACATTGAGTCATAATATTCATGAGGTAAAAGGTTGAATAAAAGAAAATATATTTTTAATAACAGAATAATGAGGTAACCAGTGGCAGACAGAAATGGTCTCATTGGGATGTTATAGCAGAATGTGTCACATGAGGTGTGTCAAAAACTGATGTCTGATTTGCTAGAGGGTTGGTTTGATTGATAGGCAATAATTGGTCAATTACAAGTGGATAAAGTATTATGCATTCACTTACCTTCTCTGATCATGTCTTTCAGCATGTTCTTCTCTCTATAATTCTTAGGGAACTCTCCATTATGCTGGAATGGATTGCCAATGTAGCAATGTTAAAATATCATGACAGATGTTTCACAAATATAGCTATCCATTTCTAATATGCATTATATTAGGAGTTCAATATGGATGACAATTTAATGAATTATGACATAGTTTCCAGAGCACCCTTTCAAGTTTGTATACTTTACACTGATTCTTATTCATTTCACATATATGTAATAAGCAGTTGTACAATTAAACAATTAATAAACCGTTAATGTTCAAAATGTCAGTAATTTTGTACCAGGATTTCTGTAAACACCAATGAAACACATTTTCGTTTTTGGCAAGAGGTGTGCACAATACATGAGAATACAGTTTCTCATTTTTCCAAAACTTTACCCCACCAACTTGAGAAGCCATATTGACAAAGTTTTTGGATATATTTTACACCTTTTATTGATGTAAAAGCTTCTTCATACACATGTCTGTCTGTAAATTCTTGTCTGTTTGTATCATTATTTTCAGTATTGTGAACTAATTGCTTAAAAAATCATTGTTTTCATATTCATAAATTTTATTTCTTTCATTTCATTGTAATTCAACCAGGAGTAAAATCAAGTATACTCTTGACTTCACAAAATTAAATAACTATGGTATTTGAATTGTCATGACTGTGACCCACAATAAATATACAATAATTCTTATTGCTGTTGATCATTCAGTCAATGTTTTGACATGTAAGTGTCTTTTTGGACAGCACTGTTATATTAACCAGAATTGTGTACATCAAAGAGATTTGTGACAAACAAAAAGGTGTCAGCATTTTAAGACT
Source organism: Solen grandis (assembly GCA_021229015.1). Lineage (NCBI taxonomy): Eukaryota > Metazoa > Mollusca > Bivalvia > Adapedonta > Solenidae > Solen > Solen grandis. Next base: position 37,609,691 of record CM037783.1, on the reverse strand, counting down.
ATCACTCAAACTATCACCTATAATAAACATCAAGGTAACAATGCAATTGCATATGGATAATCATTGAATTACATCTGACTTGCAGAAACAGATTAACATTCGTCACCTGAAGTGAGATAAAACACATACAAAACAACAGCAGCAAAACAAGATAGCAGCCTCCATTGACTATGAATAAGGGATGTGCATTATAGACGGGAAATGTGCGCACTATACGTGTAAATGGTTGTTTACAGTAATTGTTTCTCACTGAAAGCCCACCTGTGTTTTCCACTGCTGAAGGTACTTGTACAAGACTACCAGCCAGGGAGTGTGTGAGTGATCCTACAACATAGAAAACAGGATCAGTCAGACAAAGTCCACACATTTGACATATCTTCAACTTCCCTAATTAGTTCCAAAATTCTGACAGTCCATCTCTTGAAAAATATTTACCAATGCATGGTAACACAAGCACATGCATTGCTTTTATTGTTTAACTGCATTTAATAATTGTTCTTTATATTATTTGATGATATAAATGTACTGTAGCATACTGTGTAGTGCAATAAACATGTTTTTCCAATCAAATGATTGGTGATCTCATCATTACCATACCCCTATGATATATCAGAGATGTTTCCATGTAAAAGAGGACCAAAATAGCCTTGTGCAGCTCACCCGAAGATGTTTAAGTATGATGATGTTATAAAAAGTGATCATTATATAAATTCATAATGCTTTTGAAATCCATCTGATAAATTGTAGACAATCCATCTGATAAATTGTGAATCTGATAAATTGTGAAAAATCCATCTGATAAATTGTGAACAATTTAAAGCACCATTACCCAACCAAGACACATGTATCATGAAGACAAATATTCTGACCAAGTTTCATGAAGATTGAGCTAAAACTGAGGTATCTAGAGTGTTTGGAGGTTTTTACTTTTGACCCAAATTAACCCAGTTTAGAAATTTCATGTAGACATACATTATAATTATTTTCATAAAGTTTGGACTGAAAATGTGGCATCTCCTGAATACATAGATCTTTTCTACAATTTCCTAAGATTTAACCTAGAAACCTAACTCTTGACCCCACATAACCCAATATCAAACTCGTTCCGAGACATGCCATGAAGAAAGACATTCTGACCAAGTTTCATTACAATGTCAAATGCAAACTATTGAATGACAAAGATCAATTGAAAAAGCTCATCTTGAATTCAAGTGCTCAGGTGAGCTAGAGTTTAAAATCTTTTAGCACAATCTGCTCATGTAAAAAACTAGAAATGTGTCCATAGGACACAGATACCCCCATCATTTTGTTTATTAGATTGATATTTTTGTCAGTGAATATAATGAGAAACTGGAAATATAAATGGAGATGCTTTTAAGATCAAATGAGCTCTGTGATCTTGATCTCAACCAAGTGATGTGACCTTGACCTTTAACCTGGTTCTTGTTCACACTCTTGTGCCAGTTATTTTAAAACATGACCATACATGACAAAGTGACAGCTAGTTCATGTTTGCTTGCACATTTTAAGGTGAGCTAAGTGTTGTGACCTTGACCTTCAAGTTAGAGACCTGAATCTTGTTATGGACACTAGTCTTGTCCTAATGGCCACTTGTGCCAAATTATTTCAAAACACAACCATACACAACAAAGTTACAGCTTGGACATGATTTCTTGCAAACACACACACACACACACGGACAGGTGTAACACATGACTGAGGCATAAATACCTGAACACAAATGAGTGATGCTTTGCATATACAGAAGCAAGCGTGTTCGTAAACTGTCAGTCTACCCAATGATAAATTAAGAAAAAAGTCAGGTCAGGATATACAGAAGGCTACTTATAATTAACACTAATTGAGTTCAATGTCTTGGGTAAAGTTACTTACTTACAAAAACAAGAGGGCCAAGATGGCCCTAAAGACGCTCACCTGAGGACATTTGTGCTGACCAAGTTTGAGGAAGATTGAATCAAAATTGTGACCTCCAGTGTGTAAACAAGGTTTTTCTAAGATTTGACCTACTGACCTACTTTTCAATCGCTTTTTAGGTCTATTAGATTAATGATCTTCGATAATTCGTTGAAATTTCTGAAGAGAATCGTATACCTACCAAACTGAAACCGGAAATGGAGGGCTGAATAGTTTCCTAATTTTTCATTGGTTAATAATATTATAACCTAAAACAACCGAATGTGTTTTTACCAACAATACGATTATCTGTACTTTCATATCTTTCTTAAAGAAAACTTTTATTCAATATACAATTGACACAATATATTCTCTTAGTCTTTTTATCATTTTATTTAATCGTAGATACTGATTTTAATATAAAACATATATCAAGTATGTAATTTAAAGTAAAAAGTGATTCAATCAAGGGCCAAATTTTAACCATTATCTAGTCATAATCTCTCAAACTAGTAATATTGCAAAATATTTTTTTTATGATTGGTCTATATGAATTATGTGGGTACGGACCACTAGACAATATTTCACATCAAATCTATAGATTAAGCTCTAGGTCTTTTCCTATGTAACTCTATGTGAAACAAGTGACCACTGGTGCAGGGACATTTATCACTGTAAGGCTATGATTTGAACAACTGAGGTAATGAACCATTATATGACCAAAAAAAGGCCTTTGGATTTAAGAAGAATTTTTAAGTTTTCCTTTAAATGATGCTACATACCAAATATCTAAGCTCTGGGCCTTATGGATTTACAGAAGAATTTTTTTTAAGATTTTCCTATATAACTCTATGTAAAACAAGTGACCCCTGGTGCGGGGGCATTTATCACCATAGGGCTATGATTTGAACAATCTTGGTAATGAACCATTAGATGATGCTACATACCAAATATCTAAGCTTGCCTTATGGATTAAGAAGAAGATTTTTAAGATTTTCCTATAAACTCTATGTAAAACAAGTGACCCCTGGTGCGGGGCATTTATCACCATAGGGCTATGATTTGAACAATCTTGGTAATGAACCATTAGATGATGCTACATACCAAATATCTAAGCTGTGGGCCTTATGGATTCACAGAAGAAGATTTTTTAAGATTTTCCTATACAACTCTATGTAAAACAAGTGACCCCTGGTGCGGGGGCATTTATCACCATAGGGCTTTGATTTGTACAATCTTGGTAATGGCCCATAAGATGATGCTACATACCAAATATCTAAGCTCTAGGCCTTGCAGTTTTGCAGAAGAAGATTTTCAAAGATTTTCCTATATAACTCTATGTAAAACAAGTGACCCCTGGTGCGGGGGCATTTATCACCATAGGGCTTTGATTTGTACAATCTTGGTAATGGCCCATAAGATGATGCTACATACCAAATATCTAAGCTCTAGGCCTTGCAGTTTTGCAGAAGAAGATTTTCAAAGTTTGAGTTTTTAAAATCTATTTTTAGCTCCTGTGACCTACTTTTTCAACCAATCTGAATAATTTGTACAACTTTGATAGAGGGCATCATAAGGATGATTCCTGTGAAGTTTGGTCAAAATCCCTTCAGCGGTTCAGGAGGAGATGTTGTTTAAAGCAAATTGTTGACGACGGACGGACGCACGCACGGACGACGGACGACGGACAAAAGGTGATCACAATAGCTCACCTTGAGCACTTCGTGCTCAGGTGAGCTAATAAGGTGTTTGACAAAATCTTGAGCAACTTTTACTTTGATACCTTTTTGTTCATGGCATCCAGATTGAGGGACTGACAGAAGTGTTCCAGTGCGGGGAAGGGTCTGTCCAGCCTCAGATCCTCATGGACGTTGTCTGGGTGGGACTCTATCACTACAATACACATGGCACAAATTAAACCTACTTTTCTTGCAGTACTGACACTGATCAGTTGCATTCTGGTATAATAAGACAAAATCTTTTTTTTTTTTTTTAAATAACATATGAACAGTCTAAAACAAAAGGGCCAAGATGGCCTTGAAGTCGCTCACTGAGAAACATTGACTTTATTATTTCATGTTTTAATTTTGGGGGTACCCTTTTATAGTTTTAACTCTTTTGTAATGGGACTTATAGTATTTTTTTCAAGACATTTCAGTATTGGTTTCTACATTGAAATAAAGCGTAAGGAAATTCTTGAAAGAAATTTTGATTACTTTATTTGGTCCCTCAATCATGTTTCTCACATTTATAACAATCTACCAAGGATTTCTACCAAGAAAACAAGCTCATCTTTGTGCCCATGGTAATAAAGGAAGGCCCCCAAAGCAATAGCAATTATTGTATCCTGAGACTTTGAGAAAACATCATGAATGCTTCCCATTTCACTACAAACCGGTTTTACTACATCTAAAAAAAATGGCCTACTGAGTTTAACATCTGCACCATGATTGCTGTGGCAAATTTTTAGAAAGTTTAAAAATCAGGTTTGGCATCCACGGCCTGTGATGTTTACTCCCCATTTTGTGATTGCCATGGCCACCAGGATCATAATGTAAACCTAGCAGAAATAACAACTGACATGTCTGAACTTACATTAAATAACCAGGGCTCAAATTTAACTTTTCTTGCCACTCGCAAATTTTTGCGAGTAGCTGAAATTTCAACTTGCAAAATTTATCATTCACT
>CM037783.1:37554989-37604989 GCA_021229015.1 Solen grandis | reverse complement strand
TACAGGTTGAACTGTAATTTCTTATGGGCAGGCCAGGAAAACACACACCTTCTGCTTAAAATACTATTTTTATGCAACGTTTTTTGGAAATTTAAAATGGAGTCATTTAAAGCTGGTCCAATCTTGGTGGGAGCTAGTTAGTACGGTAGTACCATTTGTGACTATATTTTATACTGGATCTGGTCTCTCACTGAACAGGTTACTAGTATATAACCTGGAATGAATGGATCTGGATTCTATGGCTGGGTTACGGCTCGAATAACCACAAACTTCAAGGTCCTGAGGTTCGTTGCCTCTTAAATATGCAATGTCTAGTGTAAAGATGTGTTAATATTCTCTGGACCTATTATTTTTAACCCAGCAATCTGTTAGAGTAAGTCCGTAATATGCTTGCAACATACACATTTACCTAATTTGACAGTCACATTTTGCAACTAGTATTATATGAAATGAAATAATGCATTTATTTTACATTTATACAAATTACTAAAAACTTCAAGCTGCCTGAAGAGAAAAAAAACTTTCATACAACTGAACTAAATATGTATGCTATCCACTGAAAATATATCTTATAAAAATTATTTCACCCATAATTTATTGTTATTTTTCTATTCGAGTCTCGAGAAAATAAGGAAAATGTATGTCATAATCTTTAAATTAAATATTATATTACAAAGAAATGTGTGCTTTAATTCCATTCATGATTAAAATGGCTTGAACATTTAACTATGTGAAATTTTATTCTTTCTTTGAGATTTGTGGCATTTGCTGCATACATCAGTATTATCATGAACTGAAAACAGACATTTGGGATACTGTTAGCTAGGTGCCCAAAAGAAGCTGGTAATTTATATGTTATTGTCTAAAAGGTTATCTTATCTACAATGGAATGTAAGCTTAATGGCTTTATTGTAGGTGTTGAGAATTAGTTTAACCACGTATAAATACATCTGGTCAGCAGGTTGTGTGTTTGAAATATACATGGCTGGGCTTATTAGGTATTCTGTGATTTATATAGTGGATTAATGGAAACTGTCTTAATGTAGATAGTCTTCACTGTAAAACTTGGTTTTTTTGTTCAAGGACTACTTCTATGATGAAAATGTAAGTTATTTAATAATTTTCTAGGCCTCAGCAAAGCTTAAACCTGTGTAAATATGTACACCACTGACGTCTCTATCAGTGTAAGCTGCTGAGTTTGTTTACAACTGAGTCTGAGTCTATGAAATAGACCCTTCTTAATATTATCTCATGCAGTAAGGTAACCAGAACGAGGTTTAGATGGGTCAGTCCAGACTCAGTTGTAAACAAACTCAGCAGCTTACACTGATAGAGACGTCAGTGGTGTACATATTTACACAGGTTTAAGCTTTGCTGAGGCCTAGAAAATTATTAAATAACTTACATTTTCATCAAAGAAGTAGTCCTTGAACAAAAAATCCAATTTTACAGTGAAGACTATCTGCATTAAGACAGTTTCCGTTAATCCACATCACAGAATACCTAATAAGCCCAGCCATATATATTTCAAACACACAACCTGCTGACCAGATGTATTTATACGTGGTTAAACTAATTCTCAACACCTACAATAAAGCCATTAAGCTTACATTCCATTGTAGATAAGATAACCTTTTAGACAATAACATATAAATTACCAGCTTCTTTTGGGCACCTAGCTAACAGTATCCCAAATGTCTGTTTTCAGTTCATGATAATACTGATGTATGCAGCAAATGCCACAAATCTCAAAGAAAGAATAAAATTTCACATAGTTAAATGTTTAAGCAATTTTAATCATGAATGGAATTAAAGCACACATTTCTTTGTAATATAGTATTTAATTTAAAGATTATGACATACATTTTCCTCATTTTCTCGAGACTAGAATAGAAAAATAACAATAAATTATGGGTGAAATAAACTTTTATAAGATATATTTTCAGTGGATAGCATACATATTTAGTTCAGTTGTATGAAAGTTTTTTTTCTCTTCAGGCAGCTTGAAGTTTTTAGTAATCTGTATAAATGTAAAATAAATGCATTATTTCATTTCATATAATACTAGTTGCAAAATGTGACTGTCAAATTAGGCAAATGTGTATGTTGCAAGCATATTACGGGCTTACTCTAACAGATTGCTGGGTTAAAAATAATAGGTCCAGAGAATATTAACACATCTTTACACTAGACATTGCATATTTAAGAGGCAAGGAACCTCAGGACATTGAAGTGTGTGTTATTCGAGCCGTAACCCAGCCATAGAATCCAGATCCATTCATTCCAGGTTATATACTAGTAACCTGTTCAGTGAGAGACCAGATCCAGTATAAAATATATTCACAAATGGTACTACCGTACTAACTAGCTCCCACCAAGACTGGACCAGCTTTAAATGACTCCATTTTAAATTTCCAAAAAACGTTGCATTAAAAATAGTATTTTAAGCAGAAGGAGTGTGTTTTCCTGGCCTGCCTATAAGAAATTACAGTTCAACCTGTATTAGCAACCACCTGTACTAAGCGGTCAATTTAAATGTATTACCAAACTGTAGCATTTTATCTTATATTTGTACTTAATTTAAAGGTCACCTCTGTTAAGTGGCGACTTTCTCTTATACCCTTGACTGACTATTTAAGACATGTTTGACTGTACCTGATTCACAAATATAAGTCGGTTAATTTCGGACTCAGTCAGATAATATTATCTTAATATATCTGAGATAAAGAAATTTGAAGAAATAATAATGAAACAACAACAAAAAAACAACTGGTCAGCTCCGGCACAAAGTCAGCAAGCACAGACATACAGCATCTAACATGGGTAAGATAGCTAAATGCGGAAAAGATTGTGATTATCTCTACCTGCAACTAAAGAATTAAAGACATGAAAAAAATGATGCCAAATAACGGGATTAGTTTTTGAATGCAACGCTTATGCTTCTTTAGAAGGAAATTCTTGGCATATGTATCCTTGTGGAATTGTTGGCAGTTCTGGTGTCCCGACATTGCATAAAACCATAACCATAAGGTATATATCACCCATCAAGAAATCAGCCATTTGGACTTTTTGAATTCTCAAGGGTCATGGAACTATCTTTGAAGATTTCAAGATAAAGAAACACTAAATTCTACTGCATCAAGTCTTAACGCTGTTGCTGTTATTCTCATTAGAAACGCTTTCTTTCAATAGAGTTTTTGTAATTTTATAAAATGCAAGTTGTACATAGCTTTCCATATATTGTTTATTTGATTATAATTCTGGTCTTTTTTCAGTGTGTGAACCGGAGAATTTTGTAATACATCTGACATACACTCATTATAAAATGATTAACGTTATATATGTAACTTCAAGCATGTGATATAATGCCTAATGATTGTTTCAGTGTACATACACTTTTGTTATTTAAATTAAAACCCTTTTAAATAGTGATTTAAACTCAGTTTACAGCGTCTCTGGATAGCCAGATAGGAATGTGATTAGAGGTTAATTATCTGCATCATATTTTCTATTAGAATTACAAACTGGAACACTGCAATGATAATGAGAAAATTTATTTCAACAGATTACTTGTGGGTGTGCTTCCACCAGTGGTCGCCATAACTATACAAGTGATATATTATCAACTGTTCTGGTGTGTATACCTGACCCATCTAAACCTCGTTCTGAGAAAAGAATCCCTGGTATGCATAAATATTGAGAAGGGCCTATCCCACACAAACACTCCTGATGCAGCGATGCAGACGATAAAATCAGGTTGTGAGATAAGCGGTAATTGACTTTAGAGTGGCTTTGTATATTGTGTTGTAGTTTACAGCAAACGGTTATACTTTCCAGAGTGCTGTGTTTAAGAACCCGGATTTATTTATAGATTCATCAGTAAATCAAGGTATGTGTGTTCCTACATTATTTTCTATTAAGATAACAAGAAAGGTTTTAAACAAAATGTTTTAATGGACGGTTTATAATAAGCATACTGCCCCCATCTATTTCTCTTTTCTGCTGTTTTGACCTTATTACCTAACCTGTCTAGGCACAGGACCTTTATATTAAATATAAAATAAAAAATAAATAAACAATGATAATAATGATCTCTCCTAATATTAATATTATTTATATATAGAGAGGCAGTTATAACTAGAATCTCTCTAGGTTTACAAAATATGACTCCCAGTTCAGTAGCATTTTCCATATATTTTATGGCATCTTGTGGATGCATTGACATTGTAACTTTGAATCCTGACAGCGAAAACATTACATCAAAGATGAAAAGTGCATGGGTTAAAAAAATCTTTGGAGTGGTCATTTTTTAAAACATTTTTTTAAATGTTCGAATCCCACAAGACGCCATACACAGGCTTATCAGTAGCATGAGGAGACAGTGTCAGGCTGTAATCAACGCAAATGGGCACCACACTCGATATTGACAACATCTTTACACTTTTGGCTCACTTTCAAATTCATTCCACTTGTATCACCCATGCACAAAAACCTAAAAAGCCACCCTTATCCAGATTACACCGTTGTCAAGCTTCAGTGATTAATCAGAACATAACAAAAACAACAAATTAATACTCTTTAATATCAAAATTATCATTATATCACTTTGAACTAATTAATTGTTGTATTCCCATAAATATATATAATCGAATAAGTGATCCTATCAAATTTTGAGTAGTCAAAACGTGCCTCGTTTTTGGTCCAATCGCCCCCCCCCCCCCCCCCCCCCCCCCCCAATTAAGGAATCTACTGTAAAATGAATTCTAAGTATAACTAGTGATAAATACACGAATGTGATCAAATAATAAAAAAGAAATACTGATATAATGGTATAATGGTTCATTTATATAATTAAGTCTCCCAAACGAAGTTTGGAGACTTATTGTTTTTGCTCCGAATCATATATATTCTTGCCCCTCATGATGAGAGAGGTACATCGATTGAATGACACACGATCGATATATGCTATACCTGGATACCACAGGTACATCGATTGAATAACACACGATCGATACATGCTATCTGTATACCCATAAAATGCATCAATGCAACAGGGTCGATCAAATGTATACTGGATATCAGTACATCGCCTGAATGGACACATCATACATGCTATACAGGATATCACAGTGCATCGATGAATGTACACGATATATATTGCTATACTGGTTACCAAGTCCCATCGATTGGAATGGAAAGATCAGTACATGCTATATACTGGAAACACAATGTGCATCGAATATGAATGAACACGATCGATAATACAAAGTAAATCGCCCAATGGCACAGGGTCATTACTGCCTACTGATACCAAGGTACAACGCCTGAATGGAACACGATCGATACATGCTATACTGGATACCATAGGTAATCGATTGAATGGCACACGATCGATACATGCTATACCTGGATACCACAGGTGCATCACTGAATGGAAACACGATCGATACATGCTATACTGGATACCACAGGTGCATCGATTGAATGGCACACAATCGATACATGCTATACCTGGACACCACAGGTGCATCGATTGAATGGAACACATCGATACATTCTATACCTGGATACCACAGGTACATCGATTGAATGGCACACGATTGATACATGCTATACCTGGACACCACAGGTGCATCGACTCAATGGCACAGGGTCGATACATGCTATACCTGGATACCACAGGTACAACGCCTGAATGGAACACGATCGATACATGCTATACCTGGATACCATAGGTATATCGATTGAATGGCACACGATCGATACATGCTATACCTGGATACCACAGGTGCATCACCTGAATGGAACACGATCGATACATGCTATACCTGGATACCACAGGTACATCGATTGAATGGAACACAATCGATACATGCTATACCTGGATACCACAGGTGCATCGATTGAATGGCACACAATCGATACATGCTATACCTGGACACCACAGGTGCATCGATTGAATGGCACACGATTGATACATGCTATACATGGATACCACAGGTGCATCGATGAATGGACACACGATCGATACATGCTATACCTGGATACCAAGTACATCGATTGAATGGAACACGATTTATACATGCTATACCTGGATACCACAGGTGCATCGATTGAATGGAACACGATTGATACATGCCATACCTGGATACCACAGGTGCATCGATTGAATGGAACACGATCGATAAATGCTATACCTGGATACCACAGGTGCATCGCCTGAATGGCACACGATCGATACATGCTATACCTGGATACCACAGGTACATCGATTGAATGGAACACGATCGATACATGCTATACCTGGATACCACAGGTACATCGATTGAATAGAACACGATCGATACATGCTATACCTGGATACCACAGGTGCATCGCCTGAATGGCACACGATCGATACATGCTATACCTGGATACCACAGGTGCATCGATTGAATGGAACACGATCGATACATACCACAGGTACATCGCCTGAATGGAACACGATCGATACATGCTATGCCTGGATACCACAGGTGCATCTCCTGAATGGCACACGATCGATACATGCTATACCTGGATACCACAGGTACACCGATGGAATGGAACACGATCGATACATGCTATACATGGATACCACAGGTGCATCGATTGAATGACACACGATCGATACATGCTATACCTGGATACCACAAGTACATCGATTTAATGACACACGATCGATACATGCTATATCTGGATACCACAGGTACATGGATTGAATAGAACACGATTGAGACATGCTATACCTGGATACCACAGGTACATCGATTGAATAGAACACGATTGATACATGCTATACCTGGATACCACAGGTGCATCGATTAAATGGGACACGATACCTGGATATCACAGGTGCATCGATTGAATAGCACACTATCGATACATGCTATACCTGGATACCACAGGTGCATCGCCTGAATGGCACACGATCGATACATGCTATACCTGGATACCACAGGTACATCGATTGAATGGAACACGATCGATACATGCTATACCTGGATACCACAGGTGCATCGATTGAATGGCACACGATCGATACATACCACAGGTACATCGCCTGAATGGAACACGATCGATACATGCTATGCCTGGATACCACAGGTGCATCTCCTGAATGGCACACTATCGATACATGCTATACCTGGATACCACAGGTACACCGATTGAATGGAACACGATCGATACATGCTATACCTGGATACCACAGGTGCATCGATTGAATGGCACACGATCAATACATGCTATATCTGGATACCACAGGTACATCGTTAACATGCTATACCTGGATACCACAGGTACATCGATTGAATAGAACACGATTGATACATGCTATACCTGGATACCACAGGTGCATCGATTAAATGGAACACGATACCTGGATACCACAGGTGCATCGATTGAATAGCACACGATCGATACATGCTATACCTGGATACCACAGGTGCATCGCTTGAATGGAACACGATCGATACATACCACAGGTGCATCGCCTGAATGACACACGATCGATACATGCTATACCTTGATACCATAGGTGCATCGCTTGAATGGCACTCGATCGATATGATATATAATTTGACTTAATACTACGGATACATCGCCTGAATGGCAAACGGTCGCGATTAAATATGTTTTACTCTGATACTTATGGAACAAAATAGCTTCGTGCGGTCTATTTCCACTTTTTGCAGGACTTTTGCGGTTAGACTGAATGGTTAAATGCTTTAAAGTAATTATTTTGCCATGAGAATGGAAATGAATCTATGATATTTGCGTTAGGATCAGGTAATATGTTTGGTATTTTGATTTGAGCTACGAAGCAAACAGTTCCATTTTTAAAGATGGAAAAGACTGACATATGATTGAGAACACACTTTTAGATAAACCCTATTCTAGATCTTCATTTCCAGACCTACTAAGTCTGTTTGCATTGGTATTCATTGTCCCGCAAACATGATGGGCTGATATGATAATGTCTTCTTTTTTCTGAATACACACTAGTAATGCTGTCCATGTGAATCTAAATGTGAATGTCATATGTTTAAAAAAAATGACAATAAGTATAACTGATACGCCTTAAGTTCCAAAACATTTATATGCTGTCGTTGTTCCTGAGAAAACCAGAAACCCCGTGTTCTGCTATCCATTGTTTGATCATAAGTATCCCACATACGTTTAGACAAATCAGTAAGCATGATATATAGTCTGCATCAGGCATGTAGTTGTTGTTAGAACATAAATATGCATGTATAGTTTTTATCCACCATTGTAATATGTCATGTATGTCCCTTGTAACGCTGAAAAAGCTATTAAAATTCCCCATATGTTTTTTTTTCAGCCCTACTTCTTTCCTATGTTCTAACGGCTTAATATAAAATGGAGCATGTAGAACTCCTGGGATAGCAGTCACCCTTTTTCCAGTGACCCTTGAAAATTGTTGTATAGTGATGCGACGTGACATTGTAATAGTTTTACATAGTTGTACTGTATTATCACATTTCTCTGACGTTAACCTGACTGTCATCGTTGTAGAGCACAGGATAAATCCCCCCCCCCCAACCCCCTCCCCGCCAAAAAATGAATCAATGAAATCGTAAACCCAAATTCATCTAATAAATTGACCTTGTCGAGATACTGCGTTCACAATCACCGTAAAATTGACCCTGAAGGCAGAAACATCAATATAGATCAAACTTAGTGTCCCCTTGCCCTCAAATTGGCAAACATTGGATTGAGTAGTTTGTAAATATTAAAGGACTTTAAGAAAAGTCCATGACAAGTGCCGTAAACTGATATTTTACGACGTCAAAAATTAAATGAAATAGCGTCTATCTGGTTCGTGTATAGGAATTGTGTAAAACGCATCAGAAATGTCGACTGAACCAAAGTAGCAATCTTTCCTCATACATGTAGCTGTTATAACAGACTGTAACGCTTCCATTTTAAAGTGTACCTTATCCACGTAATTACTATTAAATGATTTTGATTTTAAAATAATCCTAACACATCCATCTGTTTTAGGTCTCGTGAATGTATTTGAAATAAATTCTCCACTGGTATTATCGTCTGCAAGCTCTATTATTTTTTGTTGTAAAAAACGCCGTATTTCCTGTTGTATATTTTATTTTATCTTTCATCTTCATTGAAATTAAAAGGTTTGTGAATACTACCTTAGTAAGAGTGTTAGAAAGTTGTACCCGGTATTCACATATCGTTTCTAAAATTCATTTGTCATTGGTTATTTTACGCAATTCATTAACGGACTTGTCTTTTTAGCCTTGAAATTGTTTGATGTGTTCATTAAGTCGAAGTATATCGCGAGGAGTACTTACAGTATGAGTTACTTCTTTTGTGCTTTTGACGGAAACTTGTATTTCTTTTGTATTTTTGGTCGGTTGTTGGACTGTGCCTGTTTCCGGTATTGATAATCTGAATTTGTGCTGTTTGACCGGACGGGCTGCTGTCCCCTGTGCGGAACACTCTGGGCCTGCTGGCCCAGGCGTTTGCCTGAAAAGTTGTTTTGGTTGTAGGTTGATGTTTGCTTTCCTTCAATTTTTTAAGATCTTCATCCATTTTTGTCCCCAAAAAGAAGTTCTGACAGATCTGTAGCATGTTCGTACAAATTTCTTTAAGTCAGCTTGTGCGGACAAATTTCGTGTCATAATGTACCAATTTTCCTTGCGTCCGTGGTGTGCGGACAATCGTTACCCGGATTTGTGCGGACAAATATTATATAACGTCCGTGGTGTGCGAACAAATACTGTATCACGTCCGTGGTGTGCGAACAAAAAACATAAACGTCCGTTGTGAAGGGACGGATTTCATAACGTTCGTTGTTTGCGGGCAAATATTGTATAATGTCCGTGGTGTGCAGACAAGTATTGTATAACCTCCGTGATGTGTGGAAAAACAATTAAATTAAGTCTGTGGTGTCCGGACATTAAATAATGTCCGTGGTGTGCGGACAAGTATTGTATCACGTCCGTGATGTGCGGGCAAAACTTGAATAACATCTGTCATGTGCGGACAAACATTGAATAACATCCGTGGTGAGCGATCGAACATTGAATAACATCTGTGCAGATATTATACATGTTTATCTTTAAATGTATGGAAATTAACAGATCTGTATCCAAATTTAGTCTCAACTCATATTTTATTAACTCAACATAAAATAAAAGAGAATCACTGCAAAACTTCAGGTATATACGGTAGCAAAGAGGCGACAAAAGTCGAGGGAACGATTATTATCTCGAGGGAACGAGATAATAAGTCGAGGGAACGAGTTAATTATCTCGAGGGAACGACTTGTTATCTCGAGGGAACGAGATAATAAGTCGAGGGACCGAGATAATAAGTCGAGGGAACGAGATAGTCAACCAATCATATTTCTTGTTTCAATTGTCATTCATGATATTCAGAGACGATCATATTGTTATATATTTACGAGAAAGACTTTCTAATCGCCAAATTAAGTTATGCTGAACACACAGGACGCGTCCGTTTCCGTAAAGTTAATCACATAAATTTTTGTACTCGTTTGATTTGGAAAGGAGAAATTTTAAGTGATATCAAAACAGTTAAGAATTTAATACTGAACATATTCAGTTAGTCTGGAGGTTGTCTCAGTTACAGAAATATTGTCGATGGACCGATAATCCCATTAAACAAATAAACACGGATTCAACATACGGACTCTTGATTGCAATATTTGATTGGTTAACTTTAAAAAATTAACCTCGATTATCTCGTTCCCCTTATTATCTCGTTCCTTCGAGATAACTAACTCGTTCCCTCGACTTATTATCTCGTTCCCTCGACTCATTATCTCGTTCCCTCGACATAAAAAAGAGTAGTGCATGTCACCTCTATAACACCGTAGGTATAACTTATTTCGAACGCTTTTAAATAATCACATAAGACAGTTCCAAAAATCACTTGTTGACCGTAGCTGCTGATGCCTCCATATGACCACTGGCTGCTGATAGCTGCGTCATCTATCTGTGGGGCCCATTAAGGAGTCTATGTGTGAGATGAAATAAAGGTTTTCACACCTTTAATGTTTTATTTTTTTAAAATAGTTCATCTGTGGTCTAAAATAGTTTGTTATTTAGTAATAACACATATCGTGTCGAAACCAACACTCTTCATTATTTTACTTAAAACACTCAGCAAGTCTCCTCTGTTTGCACTCTTTGCTAGTCCTTACACACAAACATCACTGTTCACTTTCATATCCTCTGATGATGCTGCTGTCTGCTCAAAGTATGATATGAGTTGTGAGAGGTGTTCTTTAGCCTCCTTCACAGTCACATCCTTCCTCTCAGCATCTGAGACGATGTCGTAACCAGCATTCTCCTCATCTGGTACTTCATCACGATTGATGAGGGTGAGGATATCATCGTCATTCAGTTGTTGCCCAGTCTTCTCTGACTCGTCGACATTGACATACTCCTCGGCAGACAAACGGTCCGCACATGGTAACTTTCAAAGGAGGCTGAATATATGTTTTTGAGTTTGGAGGGAGCAAATACAGTTTAACATTTGTAAGTTTCAGATCTCCCGATGAATGACTTGCAGCATTGTCCACAAGCAGAATGACACTGCGCTTTTCCACCCGCATCTGCCTATCAAAGCCTTTTAGCCACTCAGTTAACAGTTCTGTGGTCATCCACGCTTTCTTGTTATGCCTATATCGCACATTGGTCTCAAGATCGTAAGTCTTTCCAAAACACATAGGCTTAGCATCTTTAGCAATTACAAACGGCTTAAGGTGTATGCCCTGTAATTCACTCCCGGTTTAGGTATACGCTCCATAATAACTATCAAAGCCATGCATATAACTTCGCATTATAAGCTTTTAAAATGTCAAACTATGGAAATCTTAAAGGCAAATTGCCATGTTATAACATATGACAGAAATTATTTTATTACCTCCCCTTTATATTTTTTGTCATGAGTTATCTCCCCTGAAAACTACAAAAAAGTGATTTTCTCCATTTTCCTACGGCAAAGTTTAGATGTGTTCATGAAATTGAATTAAAATTATATAAAGCATCTTTCTACCGTGAGTTTATCTTGAAAATCAAACTCAGTTTTTCATATTCACAGAAATTGCATATTTCCCATAGACTTTTATGTTAACTTAAATACAGATTATCTTTCCTACATCTAATAAAACCTGGAAAAACTCGGTGAAACAATTTTATTTTTGGATATCTTCAAAGTGACAAAGTTTCAAAGAAATTTTCCATCCAGTAGCAAGATATGGAATATGATTATTAGAGAGGTTAAACCTTAAGCTTGTTAGACCCAGCTGCTTTTTCATACAATGCTTCTGTTATCCTATCCTTTGATTTTTTGACACCTTTGACACTGCTACTGGCAATTGTAGCTTTAGGTCCTAACCGATAAAACAGACCTGTTTCGTCTAGACTGAAGATGTTTTCTGGCTCATAGTCACTTAGCACACTCTGCAGGTCCACACATCCGGTTTGAACTGCATTCATATCCGGTCTGTTAGACTCGCCATCATACAGCCTCCTATTCAATCCCCAGCGCTGCTTGAACGTTGAAGCCATCCTCGGGAGTAGGAGAAGACTGGTGTTGATCTGAGATCCCAGGGTTTTGGCTTTCTCTGCTAACATTTCATCATTTACAACAGCATAGTGTGTAGCCATGTCAGTTCATTGTATGTTCTGCTGCACCCTCATCTATAGCCAATCATTTCTCAGTGTTCTTCAGGATATCCCCGATGGTTGACTTTCCAATATCAAGGGAGTTCTCTGAGAGGTATATATGTTTTACCTGGATACCACGGGTACATCGCATGAATGAAAACGGTCACCATTATATATATATGCTCTACCCGGATACCACGATTAAGCGAGGTGGAGTGGATAGCGGCCTCAATTATGTGTAACCATTTGCCATGCTTCCTCAAAATGGAGTTAACAGGTGAGGTTTGCATATTGAACCTATTTTTAATTACTATTGGAACACATGAATGTGACGGGGAAAGTTAGTATCGTACCGTAAGATATATACCCTAATGTTGTCGGTTATTTCGATCTAGCTTGTTTGTGCTCTTAATTTTGTCTGTATAGATATGATTTTTGTAACATCGTTCTAGGTCAATCCGTTCAAAATAGATTTCTCTGTACCTAATTATGAAGACAAATATATGTCTTACCTGGTGAGGCGAAGAATTTCATAGCGTTTTTTGGTGTTTTTATATTTGATTTTTCAAATCAATTGAACGCACGTGCTTAAGTGCGTAAACCCCCATACACACCCTTGACATTTATGACGTCATTTTCACTCCATTTGCTTGACAAAAGACACCGAGTATAAAGATTGTTCGTGCTTATTTATTTGCTGTTTTGAAAGTATGTAACCAGTTTTCGTGGTATAACAAGTTTTCGTGGTATTTCTTCTTTACATCGTTTGCACGAGAGAATGCGATATGACGAACTGTTTTTGATGTTCTAATATTCAAATTAAGACACCATGTGATTTCTTGTGTTAATGCTGGGTTATGTTTAAGATTCCGATAAAATTCATTTCAATCTTGAACTCATATATGAATAGCTATTTGGTAGGTCAAAGTTATCTGTATTATTAAAAATGACATATTTTCAAACCAAAATCCCACTTTTTACATAAAATAGTTTTTAACACATACTGCAGAATAGTTTTACGTAGACAGCAAAATAAAAGTCGCCATGTCCCGGATGATAAGTCACTTGATAGATTTATTTGTATAAAAATATGGCGGATATTTGTTACGATTTTTTTGTCACGACCTTTTTAAAGTGTGTAAAGCATAATTATGTTTAGTAATGAATTTGTGTAATAATTTTTCAATTACCCATATGTGTCATCAATAGAAACGGTCATTAAATATTAAATGAAGAAATGATCGCCGAATGGGGTGGGTGTAAGGTCAGCAGTTTACCCGAATATAGTTGCAAACTTTTTTTTTTCGATAGTGGATGTCAATCAGAAAATGACCAGAACAGCATCTCAGACGAAATAAAAACTCTATAAATGTCAAATCATGATAACATTAATTCCCTGATATGGAATTTTGTTGCAAATTAAACTAATACCGAACGCCGAGTATGTTTATTTTAAGAATACCCCCAAAAGTTGTAAGTCACTTTTTACTTTTAGCAAACCATCATATAATATGTTGAAAATACAGAAGAAAAGTCGTACCCCAAAAGAGATATGTTACCTGTAAGTAAAATGTTACCTGTATGTTAATCAGTTGTTAGTTACAAGAGCTTTTATATTCAGATGTATTCCTTTCGTGACTAAACATTTGACATTGTGCTGTTTTCAGATGTTGGAAGACACGAGCACAAATACTTGCCCATAATCATCGAAATCGTTTCAAATTTGAAAAAGATAATGAATCCCACCGCTTTTTGCATCGTCTTATTACACACACACACACACACACACACATGAAAAAACAACAACAACAAAAAAAACCCCAAAAAACCGCCAAAACCCATGTTTTGATTGCTCTAGTCAAAATTAGAAACTTTGTTGTCACATCATTGGTTCTTTTATTTATTCATATTTCCTAATTCAACAAAGAAAAGATTTAAATCGTGTAATTTCGTCAGGGTTTAGGGGATGGGGGTGTTTGGGGGCTTTTCTTTCAATAAGATATCATTACACAACTAACTTAATAATATCAAATATATATGAAACAAACATGAACCATGGATTAACTTCCTAAGTATTGAACACAGTAGAATCCTTCCGTGGTTAGTATTTTATTCGAATGAATGAAATCGTAAGACGGTGATATTATTTAATCTACGACATGATGGCGCATTCAAGCATCACTGTATCTTTGTCATGTCGACCTGTTAAATAGACGGAATGCTATCGTGTAAAATAACAAAGTAACAACCATTAGTACAGTGTTCAAGGTCGGGTGATCAAGCAAAAACTTTTGAGCTTTAGCAAAGATTCAAATCATACACAAGTAAATGAACAGCCTACACGACAAGATAGTATACTCGATTTAGTATTTACAACACTCATCACTAGTAAAGTCGCCGATCAGAATATCAGGTATCTTAGGTCATTCCATAGTTGTAACAGATTTTGACATCAAACCTTTGTATAGTAAAGGATCTGTTTATATTTATAGGTTTCACATATTCCTGGTTACTAACCCAGATTCATTTATTACAAATATTTCATTTATACAGACCTTGTAAATAATACAAGTGTCCAGTAGCTTTAGCGGTTAATTTGTCAGTACTATTCAAGTCATGGATTGAATGGCAAAATACAATTGAGAAGGAGCAGTGTACTTTCCGAATTAAGCATAGTGATAGTTATCTATGGCTATATTTAATTTAAAACCCTTCTTACTTTGAATGCTTTAATGAACAAAATGCAAATAATTTTGGGTTTATTTTTTAAATTCTCAGCATAAAAGAAATACCCCCACCCCCGACCCCACTTATGGCCTAAAAGTAAGGAGAGGCTTATTCTGACAAAAAGTAAAATGTCCATGAAAAAGCTCCATTGCAACATGAAAATAATTGAAGATCAATACCGTGTTTATTAATGTGTCCAACATACACGGATTTAAGAAAACAATAATCGCAGCCGTATTTCTTGTAGATGGCCTAATTTGCACACAATTAATATCTCTTATGTTTTCAGATCCTACAAAGATAATAACAAATGTAGCAAAATATATATTTAAACTTGTCGAATTATTGTAAATGTTTAATACCAATAATTCTATTTTATGTTACAATTACTTTGCTTGAAGATGGCTATAACAGTTGTAAATGTTTAATGCCAATAATTTTATTTTATGTTATATTACTTTGCTTGAAGATGGCTATAACTGTTGTAAATGTTTAATGCCAATAATCTTATTTTATGTTATATTACTTTGCTTGAAGATGGCTATAACTGTTGTAAATGTTATACCAATTATTTATTTTATGTACTATTACTTTGCTTGAAGATGCTATAACTGTTGTAAATGTTTAATGAATAATATTATTTATGTTAATTACTTTGCTTGAAGATGGCTATAACTGTTGTAAATGTTTAATGCCAATAATCTTATTTTATGTTACATTACTTTGCTTGAAGATGGCTATAACTGTTGTAAATGTTTAATGCCAATAATCTTATTTTATGTTACATTACTTTGCTTGAAGATGGCTATAACTGTTGTAAATGTTTAATGCCAATAATCTTATTTTATGTTACATTACTTTGCCTGAAGATGGCTATAACTGTTGTAAATGTTTAATGCCAATAATCTTATTTTATGTTTTAATGCCAATAATCTTATTTTATGTTACATTACTTTGCCTGAAGATGGCTATAACTGTTGTAAATGTTTAATGCCAATAATCTTATTTTATGTTACATTACTTTGCCTGAAGATGGCTATAACTGTTGTAAATGTTTAATGCCAATAATATTAATTTATGTTACATTACTTTGCCTGAAGATGGCTATAACTGTTGTAAATGTTTAATGCCAATAATCTTATTTTATGTTACATTACTTTGCTGAAGATGGCTAACCCCGTCTCTGTCAGGATTCGGGACAGCTACAACTGAAGAAAAGGTTCGACTCTTTAATCTACCAGAGCACAACGTGCGTCAACAAATTTCTTTTGAAGACATCTGTTCTGAAACCGCTCTGTTGAAATTGTTGAAACAATTGACACTAGTGATCCAAAGGTGGTCTTTCACAAAAGTTGCTATGGTTGCCATGGTAACCAACATATTTTTTTTTTAAATTATTCTCCTCTAAAACCAATGGTCAGAACTAAATTTCATTTGGCGCAAAAGGTAACCTCATGACTGTCTACCATAATTGCTAAAATAAAGTTAATCCCTTGTAAAATGAGGCCCCTATGGGGTAGCCTAGTTTCCTTATATATTCTTCCTCTGAGAAACCAGTAGTCAGTATTTACTTTTAGTTGGCATAAATGGTCACCTCGTGGCTGTAATTTAAAAAAAAATTGTTTTTAATTAACTATGGTTACATACCATAATTATTTAAGCATTTATGATGCCTTGAAAATTGAGGCCTCAAGATGATTAACTAAATTAAGAATTCTTTGCATCTGAAAATTGAATCTGGTTGCTCCTGGAATAAACCAGGTGAAATCAAGTGACTGATTAATATTGCCTTCATTGCATTTTATAAAACAGCAAAATAATCTTAATTGCAAACAAAAACTGTACCTGTGGTCCAACTTTTGATAGTCATAGCTATAAAATCAGGTGACCCCAAGAGCCATGATTTGAAAACTTGGTTCAGGTCCACAAGGCCATGGTACATACCAAATATCTAAACCCATGTTCTTGTGGTTTCTGACAAGGATATTTCCCCGGGGGGGCCAATTTTGACCCCCAGAGCCATAATTCGAAAATACTTGATAGATGTCCATAAGGCAATAATACATAATAAATATCTAAATTCCAGGCCCCGAGGTTATAAAACTTTTTCCAGCTCAACTCAGTTTGAGACTGAAACTTGGTTTGCTTATTTTATGTATATCAAAACAAATTGAATAACTTTGATAGTGAATTCATGTAAATTGTAGTAGGGGTTAACTGTGGAACAGAGAAAGTATAGCAAAATTTGAAAAACTTAACTGACTATTTAACTTTGAGCACAAACCCGAGTTGAGCACAAAAATGTTTATAACCTCGGGGCCTTTAGGCCTTGTAAAATCACGTGACCCCTGGGAGGCAATTTTGACCCAAGGGCCATGATATTAACATACTTGATAGATGTCCATAAGGCAATAATACACAATAAATATCTAAACTCCAGGCCTTGTGTTTTCTGAGAAGATTTGTTTTTAGATTTTCCTATTTAAGCCTATGTAAAATCAAGTGACCCCTGGGGCGAGGCCAATTTTGATCCAAGGGCCACGATTTGAACAAACTTAGTAGATGTCCATAAGGCAATAATACAAATGAATATCTAAACTCCAGGCCTTGTGTTTTCTGAGAAGAAGATTTCCTATTTTTTTTTCCTATATAAGCCTAAGTAAAATCAAGTGACCCCTGGGGCGGGGTCAATTTTGACCCCAGGGCCATGATTTGAACAAACTTAGTAGAATTCCATAAGGCAATAATACACAATAAATATCTAAACTCCAGGCTTCCTATTTAAGCCTTTGTAAAATCAAGTGACCCCTGGGGCGGGGCCAATTTTGACCCCAGGGCCATCATTTGAGCAAACTTGGTAGAGGTCTACTAGAGAATGCCACACACTAAATATCTAACCTCAAGGCCTTGCAGTTTTGCAGAGGAAGATATTCAAAGTTTGCATTTTTAAAATCTATTTTTAGCTTCTGTGACCTACTTTTTCAACCAATCAAAATGATTTGAACAACTTTGATAGAGGGCATCATAAGGATGATTCCTGTGAAGTTTGGTCAAGATCCATTCAGAGGTTTAGGAGGAGATGTTGTTTAATGATATTGTTGACGCACGGACGACGAACGCCGAACAAAAGGCGATTACAATAGCTCACCATGAGCACGTTGTGCTCAGGTTAGCTAAAAATAAGATATTTAGTTAACTGCTTTGTCTAGTAATTAGTTTCATTTTTCCTTTTCTATATTAGCATGTGTAAACATTGAAACTGTACAAGTACCTCTAAGGGGATGACCGATACTAATATTATTAGAACTTGTGGTCAGACCCCTTTGCCTGTTTTTAAAATCTTCAATGTTGTATCATCATTAGATACGGCAATAAAATATGCTTAAACCGAACTAATAAAGCATTCACCATAAAATTCTCACGATCACTTGATGGGTTATTATCACAATTTAATGAAAGATGGATTACATTAATATATATATATATATATATATATATATATATATATATATATATATTTACATATTCATATATTTTTGCGAAACAGTACTTACAGTTCTGGGACTCTAAGAATCGCAAAAACAATATATACCGAAAGTATAAATTTATAGGACACTCAGTGGTAAAGGTTAAGTACATTTTTATTATGAAATGTTTAACGTTATTTACCAAAACTTGGTCACTTAGTTATGTTCCTGAATTGTAACTATCAAACATGTTACATGGGGTGCTTACTAAATATTTATACATATATAATATGTAAAAGGCAACGCCTCGAAACAAGCGCAGTATTTTGTAATTCCATTTATATGCTTTCTAGTGTTTTTAACGAGCAATTACCTTTAATTTGGCTAATAATACTTGTTTTATCTCGACAACAGGTATACTCAAGAATGGCTGTCGTGTATGAGCTCGGCCAACATCATCCAGCTCGACAGGGACACAGAACGGTATTTCGTACCAGAAGACAACAAGGCGGTCCTTGACGCAATATCCTCCTTAAATCCAATGGTTTTGGAGTCCGCAAAATGTGCAAGCGCTATAGAAAACTGTTTCAAAGAAACAGGGCCGTACGGTACATGAGTTTTAAATTCATTTTATTAATACTTTATTCAACATAACGTTCTTGCATATTATTAATACAACTATGACATTGGTCTTAGATGAAATTGACGCAATTGATATTATTTTTCATGATGACCTCATTACTCACATACGTTATTTCCATGTATTGTATATCATGTTATGTTTCTGTTCCTATCGATATAGGATACTTGTAATTTAATTTTGAAATAACAACCATGAAAAGTACAAGAAAACATTTTCATTCGACAGTTCAAAACATATATACATGTAGTTGCGAAAAGAACTTAAAGTAAATCGGGCAAAACCAGCTCACGCGCTCACGTAAAGCATATACACTTAATCCTAAAATTGTAAAAATTGTCATAGAAACTGGACCGTACGGTGCATGAGTTTTAAATTAATTTAGTGCATAATGTATTCACCATAAAGTTCCTGCATGTTACAAATACAACTTTGACAATGGTCTTAGAATATTGAAATGTTCACGTAACTATATCTTCTTGATAACCACTCATATACATTGCTCCCATGTATTGTATGTCACGTTATTTTTCGGTTCCAACCGATAAAGGCTACTCGTAATTTAAATTTTTAAATAGCAACCTTAAAAAGCACAAGCAAAAATCTTCATTCGACAGTTTAAAATAAAAAAAAATAGGAAATTAAATATTTGAAACAACTCTGGCAAAACCAGCTCACGCGATCACGGGGAGCATATTAACTTAATTCTATAATTGTTAAATATGTAAACATTGTAGTCTTCAAGAAAAAATCGGATAAAAAATCACAAATATCAGGTTAGAATCGTAAAATCAATGTATTATTGTTTATTTAACCATAAAGTTCTTGTTCAGGTGCTATTAATTATATATGTTAATTTCAACTAACTAAAATACACAAAACACAGGTAGACATTGGTAATGGTTATTTCTTAATTATACCACACTAAGTTACATTATCATAACACGTGACGGACCAGCTATAAACGGAGATGATCATACAAGAGAGACATAACGGTTTAGCTTTGTTCAGACCGGAGACATAATCCCAGATCCCGCTACGACGCTGGCGTCCTATCACTCTGTCTTTAGATTTCTATGAGTGTAAAAATTAGTAACTTGTTTATATTTTGTCTCATATCTTATGCAGGTATATCATACAACGAGAATACAAGTTTTTTCGACTACTGGGGAAGTTTCAGATCAAGAACTGCACCGTCGTTTGTCAAGAACGACCTCCTGCCACTGTTTGAAAAACAGAAGCTTTATCAAAAACTTGGTAAGGTATTTTAAGTTGTAGATCGCAAATAAAATTTAGATGGAGAGAAAACTGGAAACATAAGTAGATAGAAAAAATAAATGGTTGTACACTCATAGTTTTCTGTTACATCTATATTTTAAATATACATGCACTATAGTATCTTTTTAATTTTATTCGTCAGAAGGGTACTTGCATTGTTAAACCTCCAGTCATTCGTCCGCCCCTATGTCCGTCCTTATAGAAGAACCTTTTGATCGGAACATCTTACAAGAGGGATTTGGTTCAAACTTGCACACAAATGTAGGCAGAATCATGTGAACACAACTCCTCTTTACTGCAGTGATTTGTTTCAAATATAGCCAACATACATGTTCATTGTGATACATTTCCCTATGTTTAACAAAGGCCTGATTATGTTTATCGGTACACGATATTTATGATAGTTATGCTCTTTCAATGTGGTGACTGGCAACAAGATTGTACCACTCAACATACATAATTACGACATACAAATGTTCTTCATTTGTAGATTATTACGCTTGCGGTGCTCTTGTTCCATTGTGTAGATAAATCAACAAACACTCAGCATGTTCCATCAATTTTTAGGATGTATAGTCTTTGTTTACATAAACTTTAATTTAATCAAATTAATTTCAACTATTTCCTGTATAGTAGGTGATTTGCTTAACAAGAAGACATTGTTGATACAAAAAAAACTAAGTTGAAAATTACATATATACAAAGTGAATATATCTTATTGACAGATTCGGGAATTCGTGTCCTTGACCTTGGGTGTGGTACAGGACCTTATACGCTCGCCCTGGCTAAAATCTTCCCACGTTCCGAGTTTGTCGGAATCGATCTTTCAGACAAAGCAATTGGATTGGCCAGGGCTGATGCTAAGACGACTGCCATTTCTAATGTGGAATTTGAAACCGGAAATGCACAAGAACTGGGCGACAAGTTGAGCAATTCGTTCGACCTTGTGTTTATGTTTGACACGCTGCACGACCTGCCTGCCCCAGACAAAGCCCTGGATCAGATCAAGAAAGTAATGAAAGATGACGGGACCTTGTGCCTGCTCGAAATTGGCTTTCACAGCAATCCCGCAGACAACATCGACGTTATGTATGCATCTATGGCTTATGCATGCAGCATCTTTATCTGCCTGCCATCCAGTATGGCAACAGAGCCGCATACAGGTTACGGGGCGTGCTGGGGCAAAGAAGCCGTTGAAGACATGCTCAGGGAAAAGAAATTCAAAATTGATTTCAAGCACCAGTTTGATACTATGCTCAAAGACGTATTGTTCTTATGTAACAAGTAAGGAACCAATATATCGCATTGGATAATATTTGTTGTAGACACAACGTAATTCAATGTGTATTTAAAGATTTTATACGACATTCAGTTTCCTAAAACATTAAGCATTCATTTCGACGATATAGATCTATGTCACAACATTGTAACATCTATTTAGAAGGACATTTAATATCAAATAAGTAAACTATTCAATATCCGAAACAAAGTTTTTCGGCAAAACTTCATTTCGGACATTACTGTCTAATATAGCAAAAGGGTTGGGCACAAATTTGTTGATTATTTTCAATTTCAAACGAGCATATTCACTGGTGTTAAGGGACTTTGAATAAAGTTTGTTTGACAGAGAAATTAATAAGAGGACGAAAAGGGTGGTTTTTAGCACCAGACTGGTTCTGGGTTTCTCTGTGACTTCGGTGACCTAACCCGGCTCCCCACTTGAACCGACTTCCCAGTACTGAATGTCTGGATCTGCCACTGATTACGAACATCTTTATTAAGTTTACTAGCGTGTGTGCTTATTTCTTTCTATTAAAAATTCATTCTATAACGTATTGTTATGCTACCTCAAAATCAAACGGATTTGTGTACATATTCATGTCATTGTGTTTTACTTTTCACTCTAGGGAAAACTCCATTTATAGAAGTAAACTTCTCTGGTTTAACAAATACATGGTTCTTATACGGATAATTTTATGCATCAATTATATAAGCACTGTTGTGAAAGATTTACAACAATACTTATTAATACTGGAGTAGAATATACTGGGTTTGTGTCTGCTTCTGTCTATTTCCGTTTGTGTAACATGAATCAAATAGAATTTAAGAAATCAATGCATTTTCCATTATAAAAATTATATAATTACGATATTTCTAATAATTTCATTTACAGAATAATAAAGTACCAAAGTTTTGATTTCGTCCATGTTCATTTGTATTTGTTGTTGATGTTGTTAATCAATGTTTCACTTTTTCTCAAGGACAGATTTTTCAATTCAGCGATTGATTTGCCATTCTCTATACCGTTTCGTATAACGACATATAAAGATCTGCTATTGATGAATAAGTAGGATTTATTTCTATGCATACGTTTACCGAATGTATCTCAAATGTGGAAATGTAAGACTTAGGATTATATGTAAGCAGCTCCGTGGATGTACGAACCACTGGGTTTATATAGGAAGCGTTTATTTCAAGAAACCGGAAGACATTACAGCAAAAATTACGGAAGAATACATAAACGAACCAAGAGGTCGATGGTGAAATCTCATACTTATTACCATTGAATGATTATTAGTCATGTATGTGTCAAATATTTGTCGAGAAACATCCTCACGTGTTTGTCATGCAGAAATAACAAGCACATTCATTATTAAACACTTTTTGCACATACATACATCTAATTGAAAATATCTTCCAGTGTATTACATATATTACAAGTTCATAAATATATTCATAAGATATTGCTAATCTGTATATGCATATTATTCAATAGTCATAAACTTGATACCACGGGTGAAATAAACTTTAAACATTTATAAACAAAAGAATGACAAGCTGATCAAGACGATTTAATTGTGAGGAAAAAATAAGAAGTTGTTTGTTTCCACTAACATCTTAAAAGAAAAAAAGTGTGGATAGGTAGGTCGGCAAAACTTTTTATTTATTTTTTTATTTTTAATTGTTTTCTTGCCTTTTTCAGAGGATATGACCAAAAAAAAAAAAAAGGATTTTGCAACCATGATATTTCGAGTGCTAGGAGAAAGTTTAATGTCGGTACAAAAAATAGGATCGGTCGGGTTAGTGGTAATAAGTTACTTTTTTATTACGCTTGAAGGCGATGCTGCCAACGACGATGTAAAAATCGGAAAGTACCCTATCCAGAATAATGCTGCACTTCTCAATAATTAATATGCACACAATTGTGGCGACCTAACTGTTTTTCAAATGGCTTCTGTGATTCGTTATCTAATTTGACAGCTTTTGAAGCCAACAGTAACGATTCTTACAAAAATATAAAGAGCAAAGTCAAGAGAGAGAGAGAGAGAGATAGAGAGAGAGAGAGAAAGCTGACAATTGTGCGCTTATTGGAGTCAATATTGCATCAATATCTTTAAAGAAAAAAATACATGTTTGCCAGTGCATGCATACAAGTATTTCATTATTAATACAGTCCTTACAAATGTTGCATTTTCTTAAGCAATAAATTAAATTGCAAAGCTGTTTACGGTCGCTATTTTACCAAAGACTAGATCGAAAGTAACTACATGGATAATACATATGTTGTGTTTCTTGCTTTAAGTTTTTACTTTGGAAAATTGTCACGTAGATGCATTTTAAATATAGAAAATAAATATGTAATAAACACTTAACTTTAGAATGCATTCTTTTCCACAAATGTCGCTCTAAAATTTGATGGACAAAAACCGATCAATACATTGGTCTAAACGGGAATTAGTTCTTTGGTTTCCGATGAAAAGTTTTATGTTGCTTGAAACCGAATGCTTTTAATGACTTAATCTACATGGGACAAGTATGGCATGTTACGTCAAAGACAAAAGCTTAAAGTTTAAAAAAGTTTAAAGTTTAAAAAAACTCATTCAGACCAGAGGTCATTGACCCATGTGACATACAAAGCATCATGACATACAGTGCACACACATACATACAAATAATAACAATTCATTCTTACAGTTATACAGTTACAACATGTCAAACAGATACTTGATATTATTAATAAAAGAGAGAAAGTGGGAGAGTAGAATATAAAATATTATATAATAAATATTTTCATTGGCAGTATAATCAGTTTGGGTCAGTAGCTGTTAAGACTTTCCGGGTATATCCGTCTTATACAATGTATAAGTTAAAAACGCATTAAGAATACATAAAGATATTCAATATATGAAAGTTAATGAGGATATCAAAAACATTAATTCATTCAGCTGCAAGCCAAGTAAGACTATACAACGTTGGTAATAGATTAATATTATAGAACAAACAATAAAGTTTTTTTGCCATTGAAGTAAATGTATAAAATCTAGCTGTACAATGTACTTTTCCTCAGTGTGAAGGCTTTATTTATAAATAATGCAAGTTTCATTAACGTAAACTTATATTACATTTAATTAGTACAACTAATCTATACATACTAAGGGGTTTCCAATAATATATTGGTACAATTTTTTTTACATAGATCATTATGCAAAGAACATTCTAATACAAAAGGGAACTCGTCTTCCAAAGTATTACAAGTCATACATAAAATTTCATTTATAGTATAATTATAGATATTCAAACAACCAGTATCAATACAAAATCCGTGAGAAGATGTGCATAGTCGTGACATATAGGTCCTAAATCCTTTTATTTGTAAATTATGTAAATAGGGTTGGAATCTAGAATCTAAATATTGTAATATGTTTGTAAAGAATTGCTCTGGTGGATTCATTAAATCTGCCGCTCTTTTTCTGTAAATAAATGTTCCCTTATTCTTTGCTTAACAGATTCAAAAACATTGTTGGATCACTAACCATTTGAGGAAAAAAAACTCACATAAACCCAGAGACGATATTAAATTTCTTATAATTTAACACCAGTTATTCTTATTATGATCTTAAAAAAGGAGGCGATATATCCTTTTAATGTATTATTTTATCAGTATTTAATATTTCAACCAATATTTAATGTTTTATACAACCGTAAGTTTTACAAGAGCATCCTGCTTAGTTCCCCATACATAAAATCGTTCTGTGTTGTTTTCTTTCTTTAGATGTTGACAAAATTAAATGCGAATTTTCTCTATAGCCTTACTATGATTAAATCCCCAAATATCACAAATATAATTAATAATTGGTACAAATAATTTATCAAAAAATCTAATTTATGTCCTACCGATATACATGTATCAGCAAATTTGTATGGATACTTGTTTAGCTGGACAATTCTTTTTAATACTTGTTCAAATAAATTGTTTTGAGCTTCAGAAAGAGATCCCTCCGTTGTAAAAATAGAGATATACGAATTTATAAACTATTTCAAGCTCCACGTCCTCATAATGAAAAGTATAAAAATAATCAAACGCCCGCCTTTTCTGAATACCAACACTTTTTTTTTCGTCGAGTTAACTTAAAGTTTCCATCTTTTGCAACAGATATGTAAAACATATATGCTGGCTTCTAATTCTTGACTACTACTGGCAAACAAGACAAACATATCTGCATATAATATTAAGAACAGAAAAACATCAATTCCGTCAATCCCAGTCGTATATATTCTCTAAATCATTAAAAATATAGAAAAATTAAAATTAAATGTTTTATAATTATTATTTAACATGATATTTAAGACCATGAAGTACAAATATATTGTCAATGGTTCCAATATTTAACATGAATCCCGCCTGTGTTTCCATATAAACGTTATAGATTTCAGCCCATTCACGTAACTCTGGTGAGTAATTTACCTAGTGTACTTAACAGTGTAATTCCTATTTATTGTATCTTTAATATTATCTTTCTTATGTAATGGAATGCATATCATTCGGACCACGACTGGGGGAAATAACCGGTTTCAAATATTTTATTAAATAATTTTAAAATATATGATAAAAGAACATGTTATCATGTACAAAAACTTCAGTAAGATATAGATCCGGCCGGACCACCACTTTTACCACTCTTTAACTGGTTTAGAGTTTAATTAGTATAATTTCAGTATTTCTTCATGTGAAAAGGGGATATTTTATTCTGAGAACATAGTATCAAATTCATTATTTTCATATCTATATATAAAATGTAATATGTCTTCTTCTGGTATGAAGAATATATCGGCAGGATTCTTAACTGATTGAAAGTACTGTTCGAAAGTGCAAATGAGATATTACTTTTCACACTGTAGTTGTAGGTGTAGTTTTTTTAACACCTTCCAACATATCTTAGCATTTTAGTCTTCATGTTAAGTAGTTACTTCGCTTCACGTTTATCATATTCAATTAGTTGTAAGTACAAAAGTTTTTATATTGTGATCTTTGGAAAACCATATTTATTCAATTAAAATCTGAGTATACAAGTGACATGATATCACTCACAGCGATGATAAAATATATGCCAGGACACAATTTGTCAGGTCACCGCTGCTTGTCATCTTTCAAGCTAGTGACCTGGTTCTTTTTTGTGACACATTGCATTGTCCTATGAATTACTTTGTGCCAAGTTATTCCAAAGCACGACCATACTTAACATTTACAGCCGTGACATGATTGTATACATTCGCACAATGCAACAATATTTCATTGCGGGGAAAGGGAACATTAAACAGTAATCCCTCAGTGTAGTATAAAAATGAAATCCAAATATAAAATGAAAGAAAATGCCTATTAGATAATTCCGTCTTACTGACTAGGCCAGTGACATTTTGAACCATCCTACATCACTTAACCTCCGTCATCATTAAAACCCCCATAACACCACACTGACGTCCTTACTGCATTCTTAAACGCCTAGGTTCAGCGTCCTTTGTACGTCCTGAATGCCATGGAATAACCTTGGGGTCGCCATCGCGGTATGAACGCGAAAAACGTCGTAGGGACGTAAAATGGACGCGACAAAGCCACCCTAAAAATACACAGAATTGATTCTTGGCCGTTCGGGGATCCTACGGTGACCCTTCTTACTTACTAATTCTTTGGTTCCTATCACACCTATGGTGTCAAGGCATTTTTTTTTTTTTGGAAGACTGACATTTATAGTCCGCGACCTCCTTGCGTCTTTACAAAGTTCATTGTCTTTTGTTGAGGTTCCTACCACGATCATGACGCTTGCGTGTCTTTCGTGCTCCTGGTCTGACCATAGATTTTATGGGGCGATTATTAGCTATTTAACCAAGGTTTTTAGTTTGTCCTCATCAGATATCTCAGATATCTTTAAAAGTCATTTTGACTGTTCGTGTAACCACCATCATCAATGAGAAAATGGATAATTTACTGCTGTACAATACATGATCCCTGTCCAGTAGCAACGCAGCAGCAGCAGGAAAATGATAAAGCTTGATTAGGAGGCAATACGTTCTGTGTCCGACTCAGAGCCTAACTCCATGTATGGCGTTGGTTTTGCAGCCCTGGCTGCTCTTCTCCGCCTTTTCCACTACAAAACGTTGCGCAGATTTAATTATGGGCGTCTGCACACTTTGAGAGTAGGTAGATGTCTAAAAACGGAAGCACAGCGCGGATGTTGTATGATCGCAATGTCGCCAGCATACCCACTTGTATAGTATATATCAAAAGCAGATATAAGATGAAATTGGTTAATGAAAATATCTTAACAATCATCTTTTTACATCGGTCACGATGGGTATGAGATTGATCCCGTGTCGCGACATATAAGATCATTCAAATGATACTAGTGAAGCACCTGTCGCTGGTGTTCATCATGAACGGGAAGTTCAAGCCGGGTTGGACTAACTGCTGTATCATTTAAAAAATAATTATTACATACAAATGCAACAAAAAAAACGCCATGGTTATGAGACTAATTAATTAATTTTTGAAATTGATCATTTTTAGACTGGCGGGCCAGCCGCCAGTCTTATGCTGAAATTCGAAATCAGGCTTTTCTGATTTGCATATTTTCCACAACATTTTTAACTGTAGCACTCCGCGCTTTGTAGGATCCATACAA
Organism: Solen grandis; assembly: GCA_021229015.1. NCBI lineage: Eukaryota > Metazoa > Mollusca > Bivalvia > Adapedonta > Solenidae > Solen > Solen grandis. The sequence goes on along the minus strand of CM037783.1, from coordinate 37,576,215 downwards.
TGCAAGCTGAGCTAACGAAAGAGTGGAGTGTGTTACACAGATGTGTTGCAACGACGTTTAAATGACATTTAGAAACTCTTATAATGTATAAAGTTTGTGTGTCCACTCTTCTTTTACAAATTTCTCAAGCTGAATACAACCATTTTCAGCGTGAACAAAATACCTGCGTCGTTTACAAAACAGAGATTTAACCCAACTGGGGTACATGTAGATCCACACATGCAATTAAGAAAAATAGTGCTTGGCATAAGTACGTAATTAACCCAAAGTAGTTCAGCAGCGTTTCGCTCGATAATGATTATTTCGTTGCATTTCTGTTTTTATTACGTTGCATTTCTGTCTTCTCATAACATCAATAACCACGCAAAAGCTAGAACAGTGGGAAAAAAAACGGTCATAATTTAGTGAAATGGAAGATCACGTGACCCAATGTTTTGAAGTGGTAGGCCTAAAACACGCAATGAAAATTTATGGAGCAATGGACGCAATGAAACTATTACCTAGCAATGGAAATTTTATTTTTAGAATAGCAGTATTAAATGCCATAAAACTACTTTTAAACCATCTATAACTGTTTAATTATATATACACATTAATTAAGACATGACATACGGAGCAATGGAAATTCTATTTTCAGAAAAGCATTATTAAATGCCATAAATCTATTTTAAACCACCTGTTACTGTCTTCTTATATATAAATATTAATTTAAGACAATAGCATACTAATTAACTTGGTGGAGTTATTAAATTGGAGACTATACGTATATATATATATATATATATATATATATATATATATTCATATAGGCTTCGGCGCAATGGAAAGTCCATTGTGCCTCAATAAAACACGCAAAGGAAGTTTGCTAGGCACAATGAGTTGAAATTTGTTATATTATTCTTGCATGGATTTAATGAGTTGAAATTTGTTATATTATTCTTGCATGGATTAAAATAAGAATACAATACTAATGCTCTGGCATACGCTTTTTAATATGTTCAATTTAAATAAAGCTATGGTGGCTGATTTCTGCCATTTCGTGTTTCGTGTTGCGGGGCGAAGTTTCGCCCCGAAATGTCGAAATCTCGCGGCGAGATTTCGGGGCGAAAGGTCGAAAACACGAAAATTTCGCCCCGCAACACGAATCCTAGTCTTTCGTCATTTCGCCCCGAAATCTCGCCCCGAGATTTCGGCATTTCGTGTTTTCGACCTTTCGCCCCGAAATCTCGCCCCGCGAATTTGACATTTCGCCGCGAAATCTCTGCCCCGCGGCACGAAATAATCAATATTTCGTCTTTTCGACATTTCGCCTGCGCCCCGCCAACCCGCCAGGCGAGAATCAAACATTTCGCATTTCGGGGCGAAATCTCGCCCCGCGGCACGAAATAGTCAATATTTCGTCTTTTCGACTTTTCGTACGGCGCCCCGCCAACCCGCAGGCGAGAATTCAATATTTCGCATTTCGCCTTCCGGTACACATTGTAAGCATGCGCAAATTGAATGTAAACACGGGTAAGCGAAACAAATCAAAGAAATGTTTTCTGGTTTAAATGGTTATGGTGATAGTATCCTTTATTAAACAGTTCAAAGTACTCTATCTTGTGTCAGAGCTATGTATAAACGAACCATTGACTTACAGACGAGGAATATAGAAAACAGAGCCACTGTGAAACGAAATGATTAGTTCATTAATGAATCAAGGGAATCTCTGTTTAAATATTTTTTAATTTTTGCTTTTATGTTTTTGAATATTTTAGTTTATACTGACTGAATACGTTGCATATATTACACGTTACATGTAAATATGTATGTGTTATGAAATGATATTGGTATCATGTCGACACCAACCTTACTTCACAGGCAGTTCTATGTGAATATCAAGCATGTTTTCTGATTCTCTTCCTCTTCATTTTTTTCTTTCTTTCTCCTTTTTTTTTACATCTCCCCTCCCTCTTTCCCTCTCCTTTTCACACTCACGTTTTTTTGGGTTTTTTTTTTTTGTTGTTGTTGTTGTTGTTGTTGTTTAAATAAAAAATATGTGACCAGATGGGCTTAATTACAGATTTTAAGCGAAAAGGTTTATGGTGTAAAAAGTATTGCTTTACCCTATATGCTTTATATGCACGTAGGTATGGAAAAAAGATAAATAAATACTTTATACATAGTTATGCCTTAACGGTCCAAAGAAAGTGATTTGATGCGTGAATACTTCTTTGCCGGATATACATACACGGAAATAGTCGGGATATTGACTGATGTCCATGGTGTTGGAAGGAGGAAAGACACTTGATAGGAGTTCTTTGGATATGCAACTTCAGAACATTCCCTGCTTTTCCTTATTGATAAACAGTACAGTAGTATAGAAGGACTTCAATCTCTTACTTTTAAGGATTCTCTTACTATTTTGCATTCAATTTGTCTGAGTGTGATTTTTTTTTCTGAGTGTGATTTTTTTCATTAACATTACGGGTGTGTAATGGGCCCTCTACAGATCTGTACAGTATTTCAGGCATAGAAGCCATGTAGAACCACCAACCTACTGCAAGCAGCTGGAAAGTTTGTTCACATGAAATATCTTTAGTGCTTAGACAGTTATTTGAAGCTATAGGTACTGCATGAATTAGATTGATAGTACAAAAGTATATCTATTTTGAATTCAAATAGATCTAGCCTTAATGAAAGCAAATAATTATCTATCATTATGAAATTATCCAACTTTCACAAAAATCTCTCTCTCACACACTCGAGTTTTACACTCATCAAAGATCAGAAAATATGTATTTTACCCGTTGTTCACTAAAATTCCTCTTTAGTTCCCCCAGACCTAGCTCATCCAGGATAGCATCCATGTCAGGATCACATAAAGGTTATGGGTTAGATCTGTTAAAGAATGTTTTATCATAAGATATATAAAGAAAATTGAAAAAACAACAACAAAAAAACATTCAAAATCTCGATAAGTCCTGTTAAACATGATAAATATTTACATAATACAATAAAAGTGTGTAAGCTTATATCTATAAGTCAACATACTATGTCAAGATCTATCCTCAAGTATTGAGTCTCTTACTATTGGTATTCTCAAGCTTTTTATACAATTCAATACTCAACGTCATGTATGATGTGTGAAGTAATTTAACGAGAAATAATTGACAATAAACAGAATTGATGTATCTTTTTTTTTCTGATTCATTAATGCATTGAAAATGTTTTGCATAAGTATAACAAAAAATCATTTGAATTGATGAAGAGGTAACATTTTTCTACCTTTTCACAAATGCTCCTTTTTATCATTTTTTTAAACCACTAGTCAACACTCAGCAAGCAGGGCGATCACTTATTTATGTAAACCAACAAAAAAGAACCTAAGTGCAACTGTTGTTCATAGATTTACCTCTGTATGTGCACATTACCCATGGCAAACTCATTTGAAGTTCATTGTCGAAAACTGCAGACATAATAATAATATTCTGACTGTTATTGGATATTGAAAAGTTATTTTCTAAGTCTGCTTTTTAAAACCTTAGACAGTTTATTACATTTGAAGGATTTAAATAGATCTATATCATATATGATATGAAAGTGAGAGATCGTGTAGGTATTTTCTTTGAACCAAATACTCCAGGATATTTGAATGTCTGGCGTCAGAATCTTGTATATGGGCTAAAATCAAATGGTCCTTATCGATGTCAACATAAACGTTCAGGTAATGATGACTCATCAGATATTTCTAGTATCTTGATTCCATGAAATATGTATCACTTACCGTGCAGTAATTAGAGAAATAAAGCGTCTGCGCCTGAAAAAAAGGTGTCTGCGCATGCGTACAATATGTACCGGAAGGCGAAATGCGAAATATTGAATTCTCGCCTGGCGGGTTGGCGGGGCGCCGCACAACAAGTCGAAAAGTCGAAAAGACGAGATTTCGCCCCGAAATGCGAAATGTTTGATTCTCGCCTGGCGGGTTGGCGGGGCGCCAGGCGAAATGTCGAAAAGACGAAATATTGATTATTTCGTGCCGCGGGGCGAGATTTCGGGGCAAAGAAATGTCAAATCTCGGGGCGAGATTTTGGGGCGAAAGGTCGAAACACGAAATGTCGAAATCTCGGAGCGAGATTTCGGGGCGAAATGACGAAATATTATGTTTCGTGTTGCGGGGCGAAATTTCGAGTTTTCGCCCCGAAATCTCGCCCCGAAACTCTGGCATTTTCGTGTTTTCGACCTTTCCCCCCGAAATCTCGCCTCGAGATTTCGACATTTCGGGGCGAAACTTCGCCCCGCAACACGAAACACGAAATGGCAGAAATCAGCCACCATATAAAGCAGACACACGACGGTGTTTACACTGCTTGCTCCGCTCTCCAGGTCAGGTATAAATTAATGGACAGTGTATCCAGATAAAACAGGCATCATATCACAAAATGATAAAAATCAATATAATTTTTTAAAATTTAATGAATATTATTAATTTGTGTATCTATATCATCAAAAATTTTCATGTACCGCGCAATGAAAAAAATAACCGCGAAATGGAAATTTCCATTGCACCTTAAAAAATACCACGCAGATGAAAGTTATATGTTCATATGCAAACTCGTTACCAACGACAAGTTATGAAGACATGTTATTTATATGTATTAGATACTCCAAATTAAAACTGTTCAATTCATTATAAATTTGTCATGTACCATACTATACACAGCGGATCCATTTTTCAGTGATACCGGTATACCCATACAACATTGACTGGCGCGTGTATGCCACATTTCCAGTAAATTAATCAAACACGCGCATGCTGACTCAATAGAAGTATGAAGAAGGAAATTAAATATTAAGTTTAGGCTTCTTTCCAAATCACCATCATTAGCATGTAATAATTTTATATTATGAAAAAAAAAATGATTGATATATTTATAATCAATACAATTTAGAACTGTTAATTGTGTGTGTGTGTGTGTGTGTGTGTGTGTGTGTGGTATTGACACGTGCCATTAAGGGCCTTCTTCACTCCTTATCAACCGGGAAGGGCGGTGGGACTTAACCCAAAAAAACAAACAAACAACTGGGAAGGGTGTGCTCGAGTCAATATTCTAGATTACGTTAGTTAGTCGTTGCCTCTGTTCATCATCATCATCATAGGCATGGGATTGATTTTAGACTTCAATAATATAAAGGGTCAAAATATCAAGGTTTATCATTTTTATTATTTTATATTTGGGCATTTGAAGTCAATTCCATAGTCGAGCGTTCTGTACTCTGACAGCTCTTGTTCAATATATAGTTTAGATATATGTTTTTAATTTTGATTATCGTGTTCTAATGTTTAATAAGAAAATGAAAACTATCTTTTCTTGTTTCTTATCTGACAACTGAAAAACTGATACTGACCACATACCCTCCTTTATAAACAGATTAGAATTCAGCATATAACCTATTTTGGTTACAATCTAGCGCTCTTGCTGCTCACCACAACCAACCGCCGACAGTCTATCAGTGCCTTCGGCGCTTTGATTTCGTCTATTTACCATAATTTTAGAAAGTCGATAACCAGGTGGTAACTGATGTGTACAAGATGTCATTGTTCCTATTTTTTTTCTTCTTTTTGAGCATTTAAAAATTAAAGACCTTTTTTTAAAAGAGTTTATGTTTTATTTACGCCTAATTTCCATGGCATTACTTTATGAAAAATGGCATTAACTTTTTCTTGTTATAAGAATTTTTATTTTGACAGTCGTGGTTTGGTTGTTTAGTAGGTAGTTTGTACTGGTGTTCATAGAAATGGCAATCTAATGACATACAACAAAGAAAACTATAAAGTCATATGGCAATAAATACTGAAGATGATAAACCCCAAGAATGCGAGAAAATTCAAAGTGCATTTCATCGTAGTTTACAATTAGAACTGTAATGCTGTAACTGGTTCGAAGGCAGCTCAAGAAATGCAAGTACAAGTAAAATATGATACATCTCCCCAGTTAGACTCTGTAGACAAAGTAATCTAATAATTCGACGACGTATTTAAAGGAACTGACCAGCTTAGTAAAGAGTATTGCATGTTAAGCGAAGACGCTGTGCCCACAGAAAGGGCTCGTATTACAAGCAGAAAGGTGTCAGTATAGACTAAGTTGAACTAAATTGTTGCAAGGCAGACAAGTTGATATGAACGCAGACCCCTAAGCTCCATGCAGCAGAAGTATGTATAAACAGAGAAAAGAACTGATAAATTTTGATATTTGGCTAAAGTACATTTCCATTAGTGTACGTGTGGAAGTTTAGTGAAAGAGCAAACTGATATAATAAACCGCTTGAAGCGATTTCAAAGAAGAATTTATATATACACTAATTACATGATACACGAAACCGAACCCAATGCATGTTGTATGGACGCAGAAATACAGTGCAGAAATGAGATAGACGCCAGTCAAACAAATGAACATGACCGATACTCTCTCAAGAGTTTGTATCAATTAAACAATTGATTCAGCACTTGACATAGAAGATGTCAATGTTCTGTCGAGTGTAAAAATAACCCTGAATGGTTGCCAAGAAGTTAAGCTACACTTTAAAATCAGACAGTAAAATGCAAAACCTCAAATGGATTGCCTGCAAACAAAAAGGGCGTCCCAAGAAATCTTCTCGGATTCCATTACGTCAATAGAAAATGGAATAATCCTAAAGGGAAACCAAGTGGTGATTCCAAAGTCGCTCAGAAATAAGATGATGGGTCGTGTTCATACATCACATGTAGGCATGTGATGAAGAACAAGAGACTGAATTGGCATCTGACATTAAGAATTTCGTAAATTTTTAATTGTGCGAAGTGCATTCAGCACGATGCATCGGAGAGGCCCTTATAAAAGATTGTTGTAAAACTTCTTACATTAGATTAATATTAAACTTCTTTGAAATGCAATGTTTACTTCTTGGAAAAACATTGTAGTATTTTCACCATAGAAATAATTACTCAAGATATTGAAAACCGAACATGAAAATAAGTGATTATGACCCAAAAGTCTATTACGCATTTCAAACATTTTTGCTAGAAATAAAACATCAGACATTATCTCAAACATACCTACAAAACAATGGCTAAGTTGAGAACAACATAAAATGGATGAGTCCATAAAGAAGAAAACAAAGCAAACAAAGACTGACCACTGTTTGAATGGCAGTCTGAATCAGCATGTTATCAACGAGAGGAAAAAGAAAATGAAAAGAATGTAAGAAAAAGCAAAAGTTTACTACAACAAATCTGTGTAATGATCTTTCACAACTGAAGCCTGGTAACTTCAACCTTTGGGGAAAAAAGGATGTAGTGACTGAAATATCACCATAATGTCATAAAATGTCGAAATGCAGTCTGGCTGAACAATAAAAAGAAATCTCAGGTGTCCGGGGAGAACATCAAAAACTCCCAATTCAGCTGAGACCACAAAACTGTATGAAAATGGAGCAACTGAAAATCATCCTACATTCGCCAACATTGGACAAGGACCAACACCATTTGAAGACAACAGACGCCCTGAAAATTCACTCAGACACAAACAAAGTGGTAGAGTTATCAGAAGACCATAAACATTTCAAAGATTAATTTTTGAGTAAATTTATGATAATTTTAAAAGTGGTGTATAGGTTGTCGAAAAGCTGTTTTCAGAGGGGCATAATAATTCCCTACTTCTATGTAAATCTAATTTCAGTTATATATCCTTTCATCATGAACTTGTCATATCTTTACATTTCAGAATGTTTATGTAGTGATTTTTTTAAATTCATAATGCCATTCCGGAACTAAAATCAGAAGGAATGTAACAATGCAGACAAGTGTTGTTTGCATTGTAAATTTCGTCTAATGAATATTCTTTTTTTTTTTTTTTTTTCTTTTTTTTTTTTTGGCAGGAGGTACACACCATGGTCAAGTGGTAAATCAGAGTAGCAGAAATTAATGCGGAGCTTATTCAGTGTGCCGACTATATATTTAAAAAAATACTATGTATCGACATCAAACTTTATATATGAATATAATTATAACTGTGCAGTACAGTGATTAAGGACTATAATTCTACATGGTCGAAAGTTTGAATTATCTTCCTTTTTTTGTCGGGGCATAACTCGTAAACAAAACAAATAAGGACTTTCAAATTTGAAATATAAAAAAATCGAGCAGGAGCAGTCCCATGGTCAAGAACCTAACTCTACCTGGTCCCCTTTTTTATTATCTCATTTAAATATTTGTCTTGAACGTAACTCTTAAACTATACAATAATTCAAATATAAGAGAAGAGCGTGACCAATAATCAGAATTCTACCTGGTCTTATTTTTCAATTATCATCCTTTTTCCAATGTTTGTTTTCCCCTTTTTTCCCGAGCACTACACATTTCCTACACGGGATTAACAAACTTTCCTCATTAAGGAATACCTTTTAATTGACATCATTTTTTTTTTTGACATCTTACCCCATGATTGCAGCCAAGAGGTGTTTAGCTCGGGGTAAACATTATGTTTTCGAGTATATCTTGGCTCTATAATATCTGCCATGACCTTTTGTATATGCTTAGCGTCAAAGATGAAGTTATCAGTGGTATTTTAATAGTATATCGCTGTTGAACCGCGGATCTGTGTTTTCGAAAATTAAAATGACATTTAAGTATGATATTCATACACAGACTCAAACTATGCTCATTAGTTTCAATTAGGGATTTCAGTATGATACTCAGGTGGTACATGTACTTAAGTATTTCCAATTAATCCGCTGTTAATGATTGACTTGAACTATCAATGTAAAATTTTAGAACTGTAGACCTGGGTTTTCTCGAACAAAGGACATATTTGACTTATTTATGACCGGACTGAATTTAAAAAAAAAAAAAATGTTGAAAATTAATAAATCTACTAGTTTTCCAGGGGAAATAATACAGTAAAAAAAAAGTCAATCTTTTTCAATAATTTGGCAAAAATATGATTTTTCAAGAAAAGAAACATGATTTTTATCAACTACATTATGACGTAAATCATGTACGGGTAAGTAGTATTGGGGTCATCTTAGTGGCAAAACTAGGCCACACTTGATCCATTAAGGGTAAACAAAGATGACATAGTTTCTGTGTTGGCATCCTCAATGTTTGTATATTTTTAATTGTTCATATACAATTTATATATAAGTTTTAGGGTATAGTGAAAGCGCAGTGGCCTGTTGGGCTAAAAGCAGTTGCAAGTCCGACACTTCCTGATTTATTTATTTTTTAATCCCAACAATATACTGGCTGATCGATCTTGGGTTAGGTTCTTACCCTGGGGAAAACAGATACTTTAGTAAATATGGCGATTTCCAAAAATAAAAAAATAACTTTTAAAGGCCCACTTTTTCAAAATGATTCAATTTTCTGAAAAAAAAAGCAAAAAAACTTTTAAAATTTTAGACAACACAAATTTTTTACAACGAAAAAATTTACTTAAAAAACAATTAATTTTTTATAAAAGTTTAAGTTAGCAATTTTTTTTTGGGGGATGGATAACCTGAATGAGTAAAAGAAAAGTTAAAAATTTTAGCAGTGTAACGTTGCCCCAACGAGTTGAACGTTTTCATCTCGTAATAAATCGGCCACACTTTGTTTTCTGTCAAAAAAAACACTGTTTTAGAAGCTATTGGCCTTTTAAAATATATTAATTTATATTTAATCCCAACCCCCCAAAATTTATATATTATAAAGCTTAAATCAAAATTTTTTTCACTTCCTAACAAAAACCATAATTTACTCATAAAAAAGGGAAAGAGGAAAATTTCCCTATATTTAATGAGATTGCAATCAATGTTTTTACTTGAACAAATTTTTCTTTAAAATTTCCTTCCCTCCATTTTATGTCATGTGTATTTTTTTCAAAAACCCGATTGACTTCCTAGTGTCATTAGCCAATGGATTTTTGTAAACAAATATCACGGACACAAAAATGGGGAAAAGGGAAATTTTACAAAAGACAGCAAAAAATTTTCCCCGATTTTGCTTTTTTGGGCCTTGGTTTTGTTTTTAAAATGAAATGGGTGGATTAATTGCTTTTATTGGTGTGGTCCGTTTTAGCAGTTTGCTTTGAGAAGATGAGTTTTATAGTTTAAAAACTTCCTTTTTCGATTTCCAAAAAAACCCTGGAAATGTTAATGAATGAAAGACAATGTGGGGCCCAAAAAATTTTTTAAGAGTGGCAAGTGTAAATTTTCGAAAGAAAAATTTCGTTCACATACCTACACCTTCGATTCATTTTTTTCCCAATTTTCTTTGGGAAAAAAAATGGGAAAAAAACAAGGTGCCTCAAAATTGGGCCGGAATTATGCACTTTTTTTTTTCTAAGTTCATTCGTGATAAAAAGGGCCCAACAAAATGGTTTTTAAAATTTGCATATTTAAAAACCAGGGGGTGCTACAAACCCGTTCTTTTAAAAGAAGGTAACTAACAATTTCTAATGAAAACCAATATATTGTTTTTTACAGACAGATATCTGTTTTTTAAATCATTTTCGTGATAGTTTATATTCTTTATAAAGGTGTTTTTTTTTACACTAATTTGGGGAAATCATTTCTATTTTTTAGGATTAAAAGTATTGAAGTAAAACATTTGGGCTGGGAAAACCGGGGACCTATTTAGGGCGGTTGGAAATTAAGTATAAATTATATACTTTTTTAAAGGGCCCAAAGATGCTTCTAAAAGAGTGTTTTATTATTTTGACAGAAAAAGAAAAGTGTGTGCTACAGTTTTTATTACGAGATGAAATCTGTTTTTACTCTTTGGGAGGACAACTTTTTACTACTATCTTAAATCTTTAAAAATTTTTTTACTTTTACTCATTCAAGTTTTCATCCACCCAAAAATTTACTAAATTGGTAACTTGATCAACATTTTAAATAAAACTTAAATTTGTTTTTTTTACAGTAAATATTTGTACGTTGTAAAAAATTTTTGTGTTAGTCACAATATGTAAATGTTATTATGCATTTTCTTTTTCATGAAAATTGAATCTTTATGAAATATAGTGGGTTTTAAAATGTTATTTTTTTTTATATTTGGGAAAATTTCTGCCGTATATTTACTAAAGTATGTAGTTTCCGTCTAGGGTCAAAAACCCTACCCCAAAAGATCGAGTCAGCCGATTTAAAATTTTTGGGATTAAATAAATAAATAAATCAGGAAGTGTCGGACTTGCAACTGCTATGACCCCCAAAACATGGCCACTGCGCTTTCACTATCCCCTTAAAAGTTTATATATAAATTTGGGATATGAACAATTAAAAATAAAAAAACATTGAGGATCCCAAAAAACAAAAAAACTATGTCATCTTTGTTTCCCCTTTTAAGGGAAATCAAGTGTGGCCTAGTTTTGCCACTAAGAGGGCCCCCAATAAACTTACCCGTACATGATTTACGTCCAAAATTGTAGTTGAAAAAAATATGTTTCTTTTCTTAAAAAAGCTTTATTTTTCCCAAAATTTATTGAAAAAGATTGACTTATTTTTTACTGTTTATTTCCCCTGGAAAACTAGTAGATTTTTTTAATTTTTCAACATTTTTTTTTTTTTAAATTCTTTCCGGTCATAAATAAGTCAAATATTTTCCTTTTTTTCAAAGAAAACCCGGGTCTACAGTTTTTTAAAATTTTACATTGAAGTTAAAGTCAATCTTTAAACAGGGGAAATTAAATTTGGGAAATACTTAAGTACATGTCCCCACCTGGGGTATTTTAACGAAATCCCTATTGAAACAAATGAGCATGTTTGAGTCTGTGTATAAATTATCATACTTAAATGTCTTTTAATTTTCGAAAAAACAGATCCGCGGTTCAACAGCGATATACTTTTAAAAAATACCACTGATAACTTCATCTTTGCGTAAGCTTTTATACAAAAGGTCAGGGGCCCGGGATATTATAGAGCCAAGATATACTCGAAAACATAATTTTTTAGCCCGAGTAAACACCTCTTGGCTGCAATCATGGGGGTAAGATGAAAAAAAAAAAAAATGTGTAAATTTAAAAAAGGAAATTCCCTTAATTGAGGCAAGTTTGTTAACCCCGTGTGGGAAATGTTTTGTGCTCGGGAAAAAAAGGGGAAAACAAACATTGGAAAAAGGTTGAAAATTTGGGAAAAATAAGCCCAGGTGAATTCGATTTTTGGGTTTCACTGCTCTTCTTTATTTTGGGAATTATTGATATTTTAAAGAGAAAATGTTCAAGAAAAAATTTTTAAAATAAAGAAAATTTTTAAAAAAGGGGACCAGGTAGAGTTTAGGTTCTTGACCATGGGACTCTCCTGCTCGACTTTTTATATTTCAAATTTGAAGCCCTTTTAAATTTTTTTTGTTTACGAGTTATGCCCCGACAAAAAAAAGGGAAAATAATTCAAAATTTTTGACCATGTAGAATTATAGTCCTTAATCACTGTACTGCACAGTTATAATATATTTATATATAAAGTTTGATGTTTGTACATAGTATTTTTTTTTAAAAATAAAAGTCGGCACACTGAATAAGCTCCGCATTAATTTCTGCTATCGATTTACCCCCTTGACCATGGGTGTACCTCCTGCCAAAAAAAAAAAAAAAAAAAAAAAAAAAAAAAAGTTTTTCATTAGACGAATTTACAATGCAAACAACACTTGTCTGCATTGTTACATTCCTTCTGATTTTAGTTCCCGGAAAAGGAAATTTTGAATTTAAAAAAAAACCTACATAAACATTTTGAAATGTAAAGATATACAATTCATGATGAAAAAAGGTATATAACTGAAAATTTGTTTACATAGAAGGAAAAGGGGAAATTTTTATGCCCCTTTTTGAAAAAAAGCTTTTCGCAACCTATACACCACTTTATTTATCATAAAAATTTTCTCAAAAATTTTTAAACTTTGAAATGTCATGGTCTTCTGATAACTCTACCACTTTGTTTGTGTCTGAGTGAATTTTCAGGGCGTTGTTGTCTTCAAATGGTGTTGGTCCTTGTCCAATGTTGGCGAATTAGGATGATTTTCAGTTGCTTTCCCTTTTCATACAGTTTTGTGGTTCAGTGAATTTTGGGGGTTTTTTAAAGTTCTCCCTGGACACCTGAGATTTCTTTTTATTGTTCCCGCCAGACTGCATTTTGACATTTTATGACAAATTTTGGTGATAAATTTTGTCACTACATCCTTTTCCCAAAAGGGTTTAAGTTACCAGGTTCAGTTTGAAAGATATTACACAAAAATTTTTTGTAGTAGAACTTTTGCTTTTTCTTACATTCTTTTCATTTTTATTTTTTCCCCTCGTTGATAAAATGCTGGGTTCAGACTGCCATTCAAACAGTGGTCAGTCTTTGTTTGTTTTTTTTTTTTCTTTAAAGGATCATCCATTTTATGTTGTTTTTCAACTTAGCCATTGTTTTGTAGGTATTTTGAGATAATGTCTGATGTTTTTTTTCTAGCAAAATGTTTTTTAAAAAAAATTTTAAAAAGACTTGTGGGTCATAATCACTTTTTTCATGTTCGGTTTTCAATATTTGAGTTTTAATTTTTTTTTATGGGGAAAAAACTAGCAATGTTTTTCCAAAAAGTAAACATTGCATTTCAAAGGGAAATTTTAAAATTAATCTAATGTTAAAAAGTTTTACAAAAATCTTTTAAAAGGGCCTCTCCGATGCATCGTGGGTGAATGCACTTCGCAAAAAATTTAAAAAATTTTCGAAATTCTTAATGTCAGATGCCAATTCAGTCCCCTTGTTCTTCATCCCCATGCCTACATGTGATGTATGAAAACGACCCATCATCTTATTGCTGAGCGACTTTGGAATCACCACTTGGTTTCCCTTTAGGTTATTCCATTTTCTTTTAAATTTTAATGGAAATCCGAGAAGTTTTCTTGGGACGCCCTTTTATTTTCCCAGGAAAAAAAACCCCCCCCCAAATTTTGGGGTTTTTTGCATTTTTGTTGATTTAATGTGTAGCTTAACTTCTTGAAAACCATTCGGGGTTTATTTTTACACTCGACAGAACATTGACATCTTCTATTTTCAAGTGCTGAATCAATTGTTTAATTGAAAAAACTCTTGAGAGGTATCGGTCAGGGTTCATTTTTTTGGGACTGGCGTCTTTTCTCATTTCTGCACTGTATTTCTGCAGTCCATACAACATGCTTTGGGATTCGGTTTCGTGTATAAAGTAATTAGTGTATATATAAATTCTTTTTTAAAAACGCTTCAAGCGGTTTTTTATATCAGTTTGTCTTTCACTAAACTTCCAAACGTACACAAAAGGGAAAATGTACGTACCCAAATATCACTTTTTGCATTTTCTTTCTCTGTTTTACATATTTTGCTGCAGGGGAGCCTAGAGGTCGGGGTTTCATATGCAACTTGTTCCCTTTGGGCAACATTTAGTTCAACTTAGTCCTTTAACTGACACCTGTTTTTAATCGGCTCTTTCTAGGGGTACAGCGTCTTCGTTTTAAAAATGCAATACTCTTTACTAAGCTGGTAGTTCCTGTAAATACATATTTTCTGCTGCATGGAGCTTAGGGTCTCGTTCATATGCAACGGGTCTGCCTTGCAAAAATTTAGTTCAACTTAGTCTTTACTGACACCTTTCAGTTGTAATACGAGCCCTTTCTGTGGGAAAAAGGTTTTCGCTTAACATGCAATACTTTTTTACTAAGCTGGTCATTCCTTTAAATACGTGTCGAATTATTAGATTACTTTGTCTACAGAGTCAACTGGGGAGATGTATCATATTTTACTTGTACTTGCTTTTCTTGAGCTCCCTTCGAACCAGTTACGCATTACAGTTCAAATTGTCAACTACGAGGGAAATGCACTTTAAATTTTTCTCGCATTTTTGGGGGTTTTATCATTTTCCGTATTTATTGCCTTTGCTTTTAGTTTTTTTTGTTTTTATTTCTTTTAGTTTGGCCATTTCTATAAAACACCGTAAAAACTCCCTTTACTAAAAAACCCCAAACCAGGGACTTTTTCCAAATTAAAAAAAAAAAAAATGGGAAAAAACAGTCTGTTTTTAAAAGTAATGCCATGGAACATTGGCGTAAAAAAAACATAAACTCTTGTATTGAAAAGTAAAGGAGGGGTCTTTCGATCAGTGAATTTCTTGTTCAAAATACAAAATGTTTAAAAAAGAAAAAAAAAAATAGGAACAATGACATCTTGTAACATCAGTTACCACCTGGTTATCGACTTTCTAAAAGTATGGAAAATAGACGAAATCAAAGCGCCAAAGGCACTGATAGACTGCCCGGGGGGGTTTGGGGTTTGGTGAGCAGCAAAAAGCGCTAGATTGAAAACCAAAATGGGTTTTAAAATGCTGAATTTAATCTGTTTATAAAGGGGGGTATGTGGTGGGGTTCTTTTTTTCAGTTGTCAAAATAAAAAACAAGAAAAGATAGTTTTCATTTTCTTATTAAAAATTAGAACACGATAATCAAAAATTTAAAAAAATATATCTAAAAAAAAAATATTGAAAAAGAGTGTCAGAGTACAGAACGCTCGGGCCCATGGAAAATTTACTTCAAATGCCCCAAATAAAAAAATAATAAAAATGATAAACCCTTTATATTTTGACCCTTTATAAATTTTTGAAGTCTAAAATCAATCCCATGCCTATGAGGGGTGATGATGAACAGAGGCAAAAGACTAATAACGTTTTAAACTGAAAATTGACTCGAGGGAACCCTTCCCAGTTTTTTGTTTGTTTTTTTGGGTTAAGTCCCCCCGCCCCTTCCCCGGGTTTATTTAAAGGGGTGAAGAAGGGCCCCTTAAAGGCCCCTGTTTAATACCACACACACACACCCCACAAAATTTAAAAGTTTAAATTGTATTGATTTTAAAAATATCAATCTTTTTTTTTCTTCATAATATTAAAAATTTTTACATGCTAATGATGGTGTTTGGAAAGAAGCCTAAATTAATATTAAAAATTTTCCCTTTTTCATACTTCTATTGAGTCAGCCCGGGGGTGTTTGATTAATTTACTGGAAATGTGGGGATACACGCGCCGTCAATTTCTGTTTTGGGTTTTACCCGGATCACTGAAAAATTTGGGTCCGCTGTGTTAGTATGGTACATGACAAATTTATTAAAGAATTGAACAGTTTTAATTTGGGGGTATTAATACATAATAAAAAAAAATGTCTTCATAACTTGTCGTTGGTACGGTTTGCATATTTAAAATATAACTTTCATCTGCGTGGTTTTTTTAAGGGGCAATGGAATTTCCATTTCGCGGTTATTTACATTGCGCGGGGGACATGAAAATTTTTGATGATATAGATCACAAATTTAAAAATTTTTCCCTTAAATTTAAAACATTATATTGATTTTTTTTATTTTGGGATATGAAGCCTGTTTATCTGGATACACTGTCCATTTAAATTTTTACCTGACCTGGAGAGCGGAAGCAAGCAGTGTAAAAAAACCGAAGTGTGTCTGCTTTATATGGGGTGATTTTTGCCATTTCGTGTTTCGTGTTGCGGGGCGAAGTTTGCCCCGGGGAAAAGTCGAAAAACTCGAGGCGAGGGTTTTGGGGCGAAAGGTCCGGGAAAAAACCGGGAAAAAGCCAGAGGGTTTTGGGGCGAGATTTTTGGGGGCGAAAACTCGAAATTTCCCCCCGCAAAAAGGAAAACATAATATTTCGTCATTTCCCCCCGAGTTTTTCGACTTTTGTGTTTCGCCTTTCCCCCCAAAAATCTCGCCCCGGATTTTGACATTCGCCGCAAAAATCCCCCCCCCGCGGCACGAAATAATCAATATTTCGCCCTTTTTCGACATTTCGCCTGGGCCCCCCCCAAACCCCGGCCGGGCGGAATCAAACTTTTTCGCATTTGGGGGCAAAAAATCTGTTTTTCGACTTTTCGACTTGTTGTGCGGCGCCCCCCCCAAACCCGCCAGGGGGGAGAAATTTTCCAAAAAAAAAAAAAAAAAAAAATTTTCGCCATTTCCCCTTTTCCCGAAACATTTTGTACCCCATGCCCCCGACACCTTTTTTTCAGGCGCGGGAAGCCTTTTTTTTCTTTTAATTACTGCAGGGTAAGTGATACATTTTTTCATGGAATCAAGATACTAGAAATATCTGATGAGTCATCTTTAAACCTGAACGTTTTTTGTTGACATCGATAAGGACCATTTGTTTTGGGCCCATATACAAAAATTTTTGACCCCAAAGACTTTAAAAATATCCTGGAGTATTTGGTTCAAAAAAAAATACCTACACGATTTCACTTTCATATCATATATGATATAGATTTTATTTAAATCCTTCAAAGTAAAAAAATGTCAAAGGGTTTTTAAAAAAGCGGGAACTTAGAAAATAACTTTCAAAAACCAATAACGGGCCCAAAAATATTATTATTATGTCTGCAGTTCTCGACAATGAATTCAAATGAGTTTGCCAGGGGTTTAATGTGCACTTTACAGAGGTAAAATCTATGAACAACGTTGCACTTGGGTTCTTTTTTTTTGGGTTTAAAAAATAAGTGTTTCGTCTGCTTGCTGAGTTTTGGGAATTGTGGTTTAAAAATGAAAAAAAGGAGCATTTGTGAAAAGGGTTTTAAAAAAAAATGTTCCCTCTTCATCAATTTCAAATGATTTTTTTGTTATACTTATCCCAAAACATTTTCAATGCATTAATGAATCAAAAAAAAAAAGATACATCAATTTGTTTATTGTCAATTATTTTCTTTTAAAATTTACTTCACACATCATACATGACTTTTGAGTATTGAATTTGTAAAAAAAAGCTTGAGAAACCAATAGTAAGAGAACTCAATACTTGAGGAAGATCTTGAATAGTAGTGACTTATAGATATAAGCTTACACACTTTTATTGTATTTGAAAAATTTTTATCATTTTTAAAGGACTTATCGAGATTTTGAATTTTTTTTTGTTGTTGTTTTTTCAATTTTCTTTATATTTCTTATGAAAAAACATTCTTTAACAGATCTAACCCATAACCTTTTGTGATCCTGACATGGATCCCAAATTCCTGGATGAGCTAGGTCTGGGGGAATAAAGGGGAATTTTATTTAACAAGGGTAAAATAATTTTTTTCTGATCTTTGATGAGTGAAAAAACCGAGTTGTGTGAGAGAGAGATTTTGGGGAAAGTTGGATAATTTCATAATGATAGATAATTATTTGCTTTCTTTAAAGGGTTTAGTTCTATTTGAATTCAAAATAGTAACTTTTGTACTATCAATCTAAATAATGCAGTACCTATAGTTTCAAATAACTGTCTAAGCACTAAAGATTTTTTCATGTGAACAAACTTTTCCCGTGGCTTGCAGTAGGTTGGTGGTTTACATGGCTTCTATGGGCCCGAAATACTGTAAGATCTGTAGGGGGGGGCCCCTTAACACCCGTAAAGTTAATGAAAAAAAAAAAAAACTCAAAAAAAAAAAACACACTCAGCAAATTGAATGCAAAATAGTAAGAGAATCCCTTAAAAATAAGGATTGAAGTCCTTCTATACTACGTACTGTTTATCAATAAGGAAAAGCAGGGGAAAGTTCTGAAGTTGCATATCCAAATAACTCCTTCAAATGTCTTTCCTCCTTCCAAAACCATGGAAAATCAGTCAATATCCCGACTATTTCCGTTTATGTATTTTCCGGGGAAAGAAGTATTCACGCATCAAATCACTTTCTTTGGACCCGTTAAGGCATAACTATGAAAAAAGCATTTATTTATCTTTTTTCCATTAAACCCACGTGCTATATAAAGCATATAGGGTAAAGCAATACTTTTTACACCCTAAACCTTTTCGCTTTAAAAACTGTTTAAATTTAAACCCATCTGGTCACATATTTTTTATTTTTAAAAAAACAACAACAAAAACCCAAAAAAAAAAAAAAAAAAAAAAAACTGAGTGTGAAAAGGGGAGGGAAAGGGGAGGGGGATGTAAAAAAAAAGGAGAAAGAAAGAAAAAAAATTTAAGAGGAAAAGAAACAGAAAAAATGCTTGATATTCACATAAAAAACTCCTGTGAATTTAAAGGGTTTGGGGTCGACATGATACCAATTTCATTTCATAAAAAAATTTAAAATTTACATGTAACGTGTAATTTATGCAACGTATTCAGTCAGTATAAAAATAAAATATTCAAAAACATAAAAGCAAAAAATTTAAAAAAAATTTTTAAAAAGAGATCCCCCTTGGAAAATTTATTAATGAATAATCAATTTTGTTTCAAGTGGCTCTGTTTTCTATATTCCTCGCTGTAAGTCAATGGGTTTGTTTATACCCTAGCTCTGACACAAGTTTGGTACTTTGAACTTTTTTTAATAAAGGATACATCACCATAACCATTTAAACCAGAAAACATTTCTTTGTTTGGTTTCGCTTACCCCTGTTTACATTCAATTTGCGCATGCTTACAATTGTACCGGAAGGCCCAAATGCGAAAAATTGAATTCTCGCCTGGCGGGTTGGCGGGGCGGCCCTACGAAAAATCGAAAAGGGCGAAATATTGACTATTTCGTGCCCCGGGGGGAGATTTCGCCCCGAAATGCGGGAAAAGTTTGATTCTCGCCTGGCGGGTTGGGCGGGCGCCAGGCGAAAAGTCGAAAAAAACGAAATATTGATTATTTTTGTGGGCCCCGGGGCGAGTTTTTGCGGCGAAATGTCAAAAATTTTCGGGGCGAGATTTGGGGGGGAAAGGGCGAAAAAAACGAAATGACCCAAATACTATGTTTTGTGTTTTCCCGGGGCGAAATTTTCGTGTTTTCGCCTTTCGCCCCGAAATCTCGCCGCGAGATTTCGACATTTCGGGGCGAAACTTCCCCCCGAAACACGAAACACGAAATGGCAGAAATCAGCCCCCATAGCTTTTTTAGATTGAACATTTAAAAAGCGATGCCAGGGCATTAGTATTGTATTCTTATTTTAATCCAGAAAGAATAATTAAAACAAATTTCAATCATTAAATCCATGAAAAGAATAATATAACAAATTTCAACTCATTGTGTCTAGCAAATTTCCCTTTGCGTGTTTTATTGAGGCCAAGGACTTTCCTTGCGCCGAACCCTATTGAATATTATATTATATTTTTATATTATATTAATATATAATATACGTATGTCTCCAATTTAATAACTCCACCAAGTTAATTGTATGTATTGTTTTAAAATTTAAATTTTTATATATGAAGACAGAACAGGTGGTTTAAAATGATTTATGGCATTTAATAATGCTTTTTGAAAATAAAATTTCCCATTGCTCCGTAATCATTTCCTTTGCTCCAAAATTGTATATATAATCTAAAAATTTAATAATCTAATTTTATTCGATGTCATGTTTAAATTTAATGGTTATAAATTTAAAACGTTATGATGGTTTAAAAGTAGTTTTATGGCTTTTAAATACTGTTTTTAAAAAAAAAAATTTCCTTTGCGGAAATATTTTTCTTGCGTCCTTTGCTCCATAAATTTTCATTGGTGTTTTAGGCCTACCACTTCAAAACTTGGCCCGTGATCTTCCTTTCACTAAATTATGCCGTTTTTTTTTCCATGTTCTAGTTTTGCGTGGTTTTTGATTTAGAGAAGACGAAATGCAACGTAAATAACAGAAATGCAACGAAATATATATTATCGAGCGAAACGCTGCTGAACTATTTTGGGGTTAATTAGTACTTATGCAAGCACTTTTTTTCTTAATTGCATGTGTGGATCACTGTCCCCCATTTGGGTTAAATCTTTTTTTGAAACGAGCAGGTATTTTGTTCACGCTAAAAATGGTTGTTTTCAGCTTGAAAAATTTGTAAAAGAAGAGGGGACAAAAAACTTTTACTTATAAGGTTTCAAATGTCATTTAAAAACGTCGTTGAAACTCTGTGACCCTCCACTCTTTCTTTAGTCAGCTTGCATTGTATGGACCCGTACAAAGGGGAGTGCTACGTTAAAAATGTTGTGGAAAATATGCAAATCAAAAAGGTGATTTCGAATTTCAGCTAGACTGGCGGCTGGCCCCCAGTCTAAAAATGATCAAATTTCGAAAATTAAATTAATTATTCATAACCTGGCGTTTTTTTTTTGCATTTTTATGTAATAATTATTTTTTAAAGATCAGCAGTTTGTCCAACCCCGGGTTGAACTTCCCCTTCATGATGAACACCAGCGACAGGTGTTCACTAGTATCATTTGAAAGATTTATATGTCGCGACACTGGATCAACTTACCCCTCGTGACCGATGTAAAAAAATGATTGTTAAGAT
>CM037783.1:37544719-37554889 GCA_021229015.1 Solen grandis | reverse complement strand
TTGCTTGTATAAATGAAGTAAATAAAATTTCAATTAACGGTACTCTCTCGAAATAATTTGGAAAAAAAAAAATTAAAAAAAATCCTGAAAGTGACAATCTCTTCTTTTGTGCATTGAGATTAAGAAGAATGAAACTGATAACTAGAAGTATTTCTAAGTGTGATTAATACCTCCAAATCCCACCTTGTCTTCATGTCCATGTAATTGGAGCATTGCATGGTATGGGATGCTATGAGCGTGATTCCTATTTAGTCACTCATTTCTGTAAGACTTAAGCTTTTGACAGCATTTTAAAGAACCCAGTGCCTAGTGATTTTTAAGAATTCAGAAAATCATCTTGTATTTATAGAACTTCATGTATATATACCTGATATTGTGTAAGGCGAGTAGTTTCTCCAATTTCTTCATGCGTAGTTGAGCCACTCTGTAGTCTTTCACCTCTGGTCTGAAGAAATAACAGCACATTAAAGGAACATTTATACTCTCCTTTACAAACTGTTATAAACCTATTAATCAACATTAAATCATGACATACAAGAGAAAAGAAACTTTAAATTTCTGATGAAGTGCTTTGATTTTTGTTTTATAACAATTATTAAAATTTTTATCAAGACAGATTTCAGAATCCGTTAGATTTCTTTGTCAAGTGATTACATTGAACTTAACTAAAATACTGTCACATGAATATGAATACATTAACTTTAATGTTACAATAAAAATCTAATACTCCCAGAATTTCAAAAAAATAGATTTCCCTTGATATTTTCTTCCAGGTCTGATTCTTTGTCACATACATGTATATAAAAGTGTACGATGGTCACTCATCCAAACACATGAATTTTAACCAACTAATTTTACGAATTATAAAGAACTTGTTTTATGATCAAAGTAAAAAAAAAAATTATAAAAAAGTTTTAATCAAATGTAAATGAACCAACCTTGCTCCTACATCCAACTTGACAAGCTCCTTTTCTTCCTCTAATTTTTTCACCTGTTTATTAAGATCATTTATCTGCTTCTCATATGCCTGAAAATATCCAACACTTCATGCAACATGATCATCTGGATGTAAAGATTCTGATAACATTTCTACCCTTCAAATTGATATCATATAATGAGTAAGGAAATAAGATAGGTATTTGATGAACAATTTTATTTCTTAGTATATTTTTGCTTCTTATTTATTTGCATAAATTGAAACAAAAATAGTTTTATCCCTTAGATGAAATAATAAAACAAAAGCTATTGTTAAGGTTGCCTCATTACATGAAACCTGTCTTTGGCTACCAGTCATGAAATTTAAAGAAAAAAATCTAATTTGCATAAGAAGCTATAAAAAATCAACAAGAGTGTTCTTTGGAACACACGTGTCACCTGCTGAAGTGTGACGGAAAAAGTTTGACGGACAGACAGACAACGGAAAAGTGATCCCTATGTGTTACCTCTGCTTACAGCAGGTGACACAAAAATGTTCGTTTGTTTTGCTTAAATGTTCAACAGACAGAATTTCAATCATTTGGTAAGTATATGTACATGAGATATTGTGCTGCCTTAAACCGATACCACAGTCATACTTTAAAGTTCACTGACCTCATATTACCAAATGGGATTATCCAACCCAGTTCCGGAACTACCAGTACCTTTAAATCTGAGCACCAAGCAAAGTAGATATACCAGCTCCATTTTCAATGACTATGGTTATGTTATACTACATAGTATACATTTAACTACTTGGCCTCTGGTACCATTTTGGAAATTTGCAAGCAGAGAGATTGAATGCTTGGTGCAGGGGATGATATAACTATACCCATCCAAATAGGTCTTGTTTGTTTATTGAGTTTAATGTCCTGCTGACAGTACCTCAGTCATTCAGAGCCTTTGTCTACTGCCACACTGCAGTATCATGCCATAGACATGTGGCATGATACCACACCCAGTCACATTATCCTGACATCAGGCCAACCAGTCCAGGGATCTATATCAGTACCATTTTGTTACAACTTTAGAATGTTGTGGCAGGTGATCAAACCCATGACCACCTAATTCTGAGGAAGACACTCTAACCACTCGACCAACCACCAAAACAGATCCAGATATGCCTTGAATAAGGAATGTATCACATGTGGTTTAAACATAAAATGTCAAAATCTGTATATTATAACAAAAATATATTACTAATATTACATACCCTCACTAATTTCATGAAGTTTGAGGAAGTGCCTGTTTCCTTGGAAACAGAGTAGAAAGATTGGGAGTCTTCATCATCTGAACAGTCCGTTCTCTCAACTTCACCACCAGATCTACAATATCAAGTCTGGCAGGTCATTTGTTGTCTCCATGTCCAACATATTGTTTCTAAATAGTCTTGAGAAGTTTTCTTTACATATCACTTAAGAGTTCTGTGGGATTATAAAATTTCATACAGAATACCACTTGAAATTTAAGTGGTGAAAAGCAAGAATGTTTTATTTAATTGCTGAGGTTTAACAGCCCACCAATTGTATCTCAGTCATTTTGGGATATAGTACAGAAACAGATACAGTGCTTCAACACACTGATATCACAACATCCAGTCACATTAACATGATATGGGGCCAACCAGTCCAGAACTACCCTTTAGTGTAAAGCAAGGGGGGTACATATGTACTATTTTAATGACTCTGATATGTCATGGCAGGGAATCAAACCCACTGCTTTATGTTTAAGAGGTGGACACTCTTACCACTGGCCAACAATTATGTGTAAGAATTTCAGAATTAAGTATAACTGTGCTTGAAAATACAGAAAAAAAATGTACAGAAAACAAACACAGAAAACAAGCAGCTACTAGAAAATATCTTAATACTCTACACTGATTATACAGTAAAGTGCATATTCTGAGGAATGATGGGAAAATGAAATGCCCAGATAATCACAAGGCTTGGGGTCTGTGGTTTTGCACTAGGACTGGGAGTATACCACTGATAAGCCCACCTCTGACTATTGCAAGTTTACTGAACTCAACTGACAATCAAGTTACTACAGTAGTTCGGTTTCATTCATTATGAAATGTAGATTAATACAGAAAAGTCATATTCTCAGAAAACAAAAGAAAAAAAATATTATTTTCTTAACTTTGATCAGACATTCAAGCAAGAGGGCCATGATGGCCCTGAAACGCTCACCTGAGTACCATTGCTACAACTGATTACAAGGTTTTTAAACTGACAAGAATTCTGATATAACTCAATCTTAAACATTTTAGCCCTGACAATACTACACACCAAATATATAAGCACTGGGCCTTATGGTTTCAGAGGAATTAAAATTATAATGAACCATTAGATGATACTACATACCAAAAATCTAAGCTATAGGCCTTATGGATTCATAGTAGAAGATTTTTTTTAAAGATTTTCCTATATAACTCTATGTAAAACAAGTGACCCCTGGTGCGGGGGCATTTATCACGTTAAGGTCATGATTTGTACAATCTTGGTAATGAACCATAAGATGATGCTACATACCAAATATCTAATCTCTAGGCCTTATGGATTCATAGAAGAAGATTTTTAAAGATTTTCCTATATAACTCTATGTAAAACAAGTGACCCCTGGTGCGGGGGCATTTATCACCATAGGGATATGATTTGTACAATCTTGGTAATGAACCATAAGATGATGCTACATACCAAATATCTAAGCTCTAGGCCTTATGGATTCATAGAAGAAGATTTTTAAAGATTTTCCTATATAACTCTATGTAAAACAAGTGACCCCTGGTGCGGGGGCATTTATCACCATAGGATCATGATTTGTACAATCTTGGTAATGAACCATAAGATGATGCTACATACCAAATATCTAACTCTAGGCCTTATGGTTAGAAGAAGATTTTTAAAGATTTTCCTATATAACTCTATGTAAAACAAGTGACCCCTGGTACGGGGGCATTTATCACCGAAGGGCTATGATTTGTACAATCTTGGTAATGGCCCATAAGATGATGCTACATACCAAATATCTAAGCTCTAGGCCTTGCAGTTTTGCAGAAGAAGATTTTCAAAGTTTGCATTTTTAAAATTTATTTTTAGCTCCTGTGACCTACTTTTTTAACCAATCTGAATAATTTGTACAACTTTGATAGAGAGCATCATAAGGATGATTCCTGTGAAGTTTGGTCAAAATCCCTTCAGCGGTTCATGAGGAGATGTTGTTTAAAGCAAATTGTTGACGACGGACGGACGCACGCACGGACGACGGACAAAAGGCGATCACAAAAGCTCACCATGAGCATGTTGTGCTCAGGTGAGCTAAAAGCAATTAAGCTGAATAAGAGTGCATAAATACTGAATCTCTATCAAATTTACTTGAAAGATGCTAGTAACTGTGAACATATCAAAGAGTTGCAAAATTTAAAATTATTTATAAATTAGTATAATTTTCATATCTTTATCTACATGAACATTACTATACATATACTATTTCTTCATAATAATATCCCTCAACATGGTTCTACCTGTATATTTCTAAATCTTTTTGCATTGTCTGAATCTGTTTCTCATAAGCATCTATTACATCTAGCAACCTGGAAAAATAAACACACAATATATGAATACTAAACATAGCAGAACAGCACAGAAAACACTTCCTGAGGGTCCAAGCTCATTTTTAAAAAATCTGTTCAAGAATGGCAGCTTATACTCTAATGAAAACTACTATACTTCTACACATTTCAAACAAATCTATTGAATGTGATGAAGTAGAAGCAAATGATTTACTAAATATGCAACAAACTACTGTTTATTTACTAACAATCATCTCTCTCTCTATATCTGTTCAATGAGAAGTTAACCCTTTCCCTCATAGAGGACATCATGAAAAGACCTATGTGAACAGCATAAAACCAGATCAGCATGCGAGTAACTCGCAGGCTGATCAGGTTTTATGCTGTTCGCTGCTCCTCAGTGGTCTGGAAATGAGGATTTTGTAATTAAATTTGGTAAGGTTTAACTGTGATTTTCTGCAGATCAGGCTTTATGTGGTACCTACTGAGTGCATCAAAATGAGTCTATATGAGGGAAAGGGTTAAATCTGTTTGTGAAATAGCAGCAGTGACTGGGAAAGGAAGGGACTCTGCGCCATTGTCACATTTAAACAGAATATGTCAATTTTTTTTCAAGAAATCACTTTAAAATAAAAGAAAATTGACATGATCCTGATTGAATTTTGCAGAAAAATGAAGAAAAAAAATGTCACATTGGAAAAGTATTTCCCAGTCACTGTAATAACCAACTATAATATAGAGCTCTACATCCTACTGCAAAAATTGTAAATTTTCATGGGGGTCTTTCAATAATTTTCATGGATTTCATGGTTTTATCAATGAACAACAGTCCCGTGAAAACTGTTCATATAAATGACCTCATGTTTTCTCTACAGGCATGGAAATTCTTACGCAAGGAACTGGTATTATTCCAGATTCAAAGTAATTTAATGAAGACACAAACATACACACATCTGAGAAATTAATCTCCATAAGCTAGCAAATAAGAAATATTGTGAAAGACTTAAGATAGACATTTCATGTTCACAGCCAAGCAAATCTATTGAACATCTAAATAGCAAAAGAGCAAATCTTACAGTAATCTTCAAGCAAACAAGAGAGTACAAGATGATGTTTTTCTGTCTCAACTTGTTTATTTATGATTGATTTACTGAGTTTACCATCGCTGCAACAGCATTTCAGTCATACAGCGACTTCCAGCTAATTACAGGTGGAGGAAGGCCCGAATGCATTGAGGCATTCAGGTAGAACCACCGACCTACCGTAAGCCAGCTGCTATATAGGTCTGTATGTTGAACTGTATGATGACTGTCTGTAAAGCTAACTGCTTTTATTTGTATTCATCAGGTGTTTACAGATCTTCAAAACTGCCAAAAAGCTAAAGCCCAAGGTATATGTATACCTACACGCAACTTGTATTTTTTTCTTGCATAAATTTCTATACTTAAAACATCACTATTTTAAGGTTTATAGATATATTTCAATTAAACTTTCAGATTATAAAATACATTTGTATATCACTTAAAAGACAAGAGAGGTTTCTTTAAAATTTGACTAGTCATGAGTAGAAAATAATCAAGAATAAGTAAAGGTAGGTCTCAAGTTTTCACTTAAAAACGGGGGTGTGTGTGTGTGTGTGTGTGTTATCTTAACATGAAAACATGCTTGAGTTCTCCATTCAGATTGACCACATGCACATCATAACGAATATAGATATATGATCATTGCTAAATAAATATGTTTATGTTTCATTTGTCAGGTCATCTGTCTAGAATAGATGTTATCCGGAACTCGGCAAATGCGGGTTTTTCCTATCCAATCCGGGGGTACAAACTAACTTTTACCGTTATAGCTTCATGGTGCACTACTGTTCACAATAGAAAAAGTGCAACACCATGAAGTTGTAACTTAAAAGTTTGTACCCAACAGATTAGCTTGGAAATTCCCAAATATTCTTAATTCCGGAGTAAGTCTATTAGAGGTGCATAAACAGCAGGAATATCCTGTCCAATATGCAAGAAAATATGTTAAGTTTGTCTGTCTGTTTGTGTATCTTCTTCATGTATGCACCTAGCTGTCTGTAAATTCAACTGCTTCATCTCTCTCAACACTATTAATTCAAACATTAAGTACCTAAATGTATAGAAACATACTTTGAGAATCAATTACAAATACTGCCTATGAAAAGCTTATTTGGTACACACAAACAGAAATGTATAACCCTTTTTTTATATAACAAACTATAGTACTATATACTACATGTATATCTATGTCAAACCCCTGTGAAAAGTTGTGACAGGGCAAGTCCATACTTGTCATCCATGGTGTTATGTGCCCGGGCGGTCCTGCGACGGAACTCCTGGAATACTTGCCCCACCCTATCACTGCGCCGCTCCTCCTAAAATTATTGTATATAATGTTCTTCTTTTTTTTCCAGCTCAAACAACTTTCATAAAATTAGTTTGAAATATTGTGGTTTTAAGCCCCAATATACTTTCAAAACCTTCAAAGTATGAGCACCATGTTCTTGAAAAATAAAACTACTTAAAGTGTGATTTCCATGCTCAAACTCAAAATATTGCCTTCAAGTTAAATGCATATTTGAATATGTTTGAGCTTAAAGTACCTGCTTTATTCCAGAAACCATCAAAAGAAATAAAACTCTTCATTATCATTGGATTTTTGACATTAAGATTGAAAAAAGCGAGACTGCACCTGTTTGGAGAGGTTCTGGACCTTCTCCTTCAGCCTCTCTATCTCCTTCTCTTGCATCCGACACTTATACTCCAGGTCCTTGTTCTTGGCTATCACAGCTGTCCTTGTGTTGTTTACCCGCTCCCCAATATCCCAACTCTCTGCTTTAGAACTCGGTGAAGGATCTTCGGACTCCAACTCCTTGATCCCAGGGAGGGAAAAAAAAAGCACATTTCACATTGTTGGCAATAACAGATTATATATGTTTACAATAAAATAAGTGACAGATTAAACCTATTTTCTTCTTTAGCAAAAAAAAAAAAAAAAAAATATGTAATCAGCTGACTCCTCCATCCTCCATGGAAGCTGCCTGAGATAGAATATCATCTTATCTTATTTGTATGACAGATTTCCTAGGACAGTTCTGACTGTGTATTTCCATTGCCTGGCTTCTGAAACAGATCTGACTGTGTTTCCCTTCACTGCCTTCTTAACACAGACTTTAGTGTGTATATGCCTGGATGGTGAAGTCAGGTTTGACATATATTCATACCTTCACTCTCGCTCTGGAACTCTCCAACATTATCTTCAAGTCCTTCATCTTGGTGAAGTATTTCTCTGTCAACTCAGTCTGACGTGCCACCTCCTCTCTGAAGAGAGTAAACAACAGAAAAGTTAATGCAATGTCATCTTGTATTCAGCATTCAGGATCAGTCTTTTCTTCACCATCTAGAGCTATAACAGAAGGTAACCAGTACTTCTACTGCACTGTCCTGACATAACAAATAAACCTGTTCTCTCATATAAACATGATTCGACACCATGGCAATCAGAGGAGACCCCAAACATATCATAAACTTATTTTGAGGCACTAGCAAACAAAGTAGACCCAAATCAGACAGCTCAAGGAAGGAACTGTCTCATCAGGGTCTCCTCTGTAAGCTCAAACAATACTGTAGCTAAGATTATACACAGTCTGCATGGTAAAGAAAAATCCAATGTTTCATACATTTGTATTTATAAGTCTGTCACAGAAAATTCATAAGGTAAAGGGTTAAATTTAGTAAACAGGGTGTGCTGAAGAAAGTCATACACCTTGCATTGGTTGCTTATAACACTGAACAAAAACCAAAATTCTTTTGGGAAATATTTTTGACAATTAAGAGAGAGAGAGAGAGAGAGAGAGAGAGAGAGATGTACTTTTCACTTGTGATGGGATTTCTAGCATTAGATAGGTGAGCAAAATTTCATGGCTGCCCCTCAATGACCTTTCAAGCTTTTAAAAGTAATGTAAAACAAGACAGGCATACAGCTAAATAAAAATAGATAATATTTCTTGAAAACCTTTACAGAGAATGTGTTTTCACCTGCTGATAGATAAATAACATTACAATTGACAGTGTCATGGAAAAAGAATTCCCCTTTTTTTT
Organism: Solen grandis; assembly: GCA_021229015.1. Classification (NCBI taxonomy): domain Eukaryota; kingdom Metazoa; phylum Mollusca; class Bivalvia; order Adapedonta; family Solenidae; genus Solen; species Solen grandis. The sequence goes on along the minus strand of CM037783.1, from coordinate 37,546,219 downwards.
CTTAAATTTACATTAGAATATAAGCCAACTCCAGGAACTCTAAATTTTTATAGTATGGTAGGGGACTAGTGTCATAAGGAGATCATTTGTGCAGCACAAAATTGATGAAGCCAGATATCAAACCCATGACCTACTGGTTATGGGCCTGGATGCTCTAACAACTTGGCTACAAGGACTGGTCCCAAACCAACTCTAAGAGCCACCTACTTGAGCTGATTGTTCTTGGTGATGAGGTCCTGCACCATGGCCTGACGATGGTCACAGTCTGACAGGAGGGACACCAGGCTCTCACGCAAGTTACGGCTTCCTTCCTTGTCCAGGCATACCATCCCACCTGGAGCATTACGTATAATAAAATGACAATAGACAAACAATACCACCATCACAGACATTATCTAAGAAAATCCCATTTGGACTTAATTATGAACACTGTACATTTTTCAGACACAGGATGCACCCTGGTAGAACCATCTACCCATCCCAAGCCAGCTTAAGGCTTCCTCACATTCCAGACTGAGGGAAGTCACTGTATCATCAGAATAGATAACATTTTTTGTCATTAGAATAGGGAACACTTTTCACTTTATAAGAAAAAATGATGATGCAAGTGTACATGAATCTATACTTACTTTAAAAGAGCAATCATGTACAAATTAACAAATTTAAAGCACTGCATGCTTACTTGATAAATGCTGCACATCAGCAGGATGCTGAAACTTGACTGCTGTCAGTCCATGTTTCCTTAGCTTCTTGTTGACCGCTGACCAATCTTCAGACTTGTTCACCTGAACATGAAATGAGGAGAATTGTAATTTATATAGCCATCCAGAGATGTAATACACAAACTGAAATGTACCTTGGCAGTATGTGAATCAGATTCCAGGGGGTGTAAAGTTCTTTAACGTATTACTTGTACTTCTCATATTTTGAGATAGTAAAATCAAGAAAAATACTAAGAAATGTTCTGTTTTTTTTTTTTTCATTAACGCTGTTTCACTCACCATGACAAAATCACATGTGGAATTTTACAACCCTGGATTCCTTTATAGCCCTCAAGCTTGTTTTGATGGGGTTGAAGATCAAGATTTTGTTTTTCTTTAAAAGTATATCAAATTTGCTTATGAAAATGAAGGAATATGTTATCAGTATTAAATCAAATATTGCAAAAAGCTTTAATTACAATGAACTTTGTTAAACAGTAGTATTTTGGGTGTTCTTAAATTCACAAAACTCTATTTTAAATGTATATAAATAAACTGACATTAATTTTCTTTATTTGAAGAATAATTGCAACATTATAGATGCCAATGGCTGGAAACATTGAATGTTTTGTACACCCATTAAGAAATTGTCCAATCCAGAGAGAGAGACCAGATGTAAAACAAATATTGAATAGAATAAAATAAACACTTAATGAAATAAAGGGCCCCTACAATATATAAGGTAGGCTTTCCATGATCTCATCAATAGACATTCAACTACAGACTGTTTTTACTTATT
>CM037783.1:37494619-37544619 GCA_021229015.1 Solen grandis | reverse complement strand
AAATTTGCTGGCTGAAGTGATGGGAATCCAGCTCTTACAACCAACTTATATTTATCCTTCCAACAGTTCCTAGATTGGACCAGTACTTTGATCTTGCAAAGGTCTTGAAATATCCATGCCCAAAAGGGGTTCGAACCCACATTCTGCAGATCTGCAGTCATGATTGTTATCACTGTAGTACCGCACCTGAGTGTATATTGAAAAGGGTAGTGGAACACAAGGTGCGTGACTAAGTGTTGGACTGTTTTTCTATCTACAGGTTGTTGACTTGTGTCTTTGGCAGTGAATAAAATAACACTATGTGTGGAATGGCAAAACAAAAAGGTGAATGCCAGTGTATATATTTTTTAGGTTATTGAAGGAAGCACTTTACCTCACACAAACATGTTTTGCCACTTTGGCAAATAGACCAGGCCCCAGAGCTGTCTGATCAGGGTTTCCTCTGTTTGTTCATACAGTATTGTAGCTCAGATTCTATACAGTCTGCACTAAAAAAAAACAATCATTTCATATACCATTCAATTAATACTCATCAAGTCATAAATGTATACAGTAAAGCTCACTTATAACAAAATCATGGGGTCCTTGCAAATTATTTTGTCTTATCCAAATTTCGTCTTATTCTTATAATGAAAATTTCGTTATAAGTGTTTGTATACAGCGAAGTTTTGTTATACTCCCGATTCTTGCTTCAAAAAAACAAATGATTAAGAAGTAATGTAAAAAGACGCAGTAAATCTGTTATTTTTATGAATTCCACCATGTATAAATGAATGGTAACAAAATAGAATAAATTTGAATTAAAAACAGCTTTATATGGCCTTGTTTTGCAAAATATATATTTTCCTGTTTGGCATTCATTGAAAACTATATCAATATTCAGTACTTGACTGTATGCATGCACATATCTATAAAGAACTACTGGTGGTTTCAACTTTCTTTTCTCTTATTTAATTCCATCTAAAATTTCATATTTTTTCTCAAGTGATATGGCCTTTCTTTTTACCTCTTTTGACAGATTATGCATTTTGATATGGCCAGAGCATGCAGTGTTTTAAATGCAACAAGAAATATTCAACACAATTTTGTTGAAGTTTAACCCTTTCCCTCATAGAGGAAACCATGAAAAGACCTATGCGAACAGCATAAAACCAGATAAGCCTGCGATGGGAGTCCATAGAAATAAAGAAGGAAGTAGTTGGGGAATGATTTTTATTTTGTATTAAGAACTTTTTTGTCTTATCAGAGTTCATTATAAGTGAGCTTAACTGTGGGAGTCAGTGTTGGACCTTTGTGTTATAATGGATCTACACTGTACAGTGTCATAATGGAGTGTGTTATATGAATGTACAGTGTTATAATGGAGTGTGTTATATGAATGTACAGTGTTATAATGGAGTGTGTTATATGAATGTACAATGTTATAATGAAGTGTGTTATATGAATGTACAGTGTTATAATGGAGTGTGTTTTATGAATGTACAGTGTTATAATGGAGTGTGTTATATGAATGTACAGTGTTATAATGATGTTATATGAATGTACAGTGTTAAAATGGAGTTAAATTAAGGTATATATCAATTTTACCACCTTTCTGCAGATCATGTTTCTCTCATATATTTCCATGCTGCCTTCAAACGTTCTCATTAAAGCAACACTAATTGGCAGCTTTTGTAAGAGGAATCTTTATGAATATAGAGTTTCAGATGGGCAGTTAAGAAATCAATAGTGTCTAGTGACAGAGGATAACAAGCGACCATATGGTGACAATCTTTACTTTATGTTGACGGATGGTGACATATGCTTCCATCCATTATTTGTAAGCAATCACTTAATTGGAGTTAGCAAAGGTAACAGTGTTTGCCTGACTGAGGTCGCGATTGATTATGTATCATAGCTTTAAAAAATGAGGAAAAGATCTGGTCAGCTTTTTAGTTCATGATAGCTGTTACAACCACTGGAAAAAAGGGTTTACAAATTACATAATATCAGGTCAGCATTGTGGCTTTTTGATCAGGTGTTAGTGTACTTGATTGTGGATCTGAGGATTGTGGGCTTTGAACCCTGATTGGAGCATGAATATTTCCTGACCTTACCATGTGCAAAGTACTGTTTCAATCCAGGAACCATTGAGAAAGATTATATAAATTGTAAGAACTTTTTCCCCAGTAGTTGTAAAAAGCATAGCAGCGTAGGAATACTTTGCAGAGTGATTAGGTTTCGTGTCGATTGGCAAACAACCTCTTGATGGTCCTCGGTTGAACCAGTACTTTGCTCTTCAGCAGGCCATGAGATATCTTCAATGTCCCCAACAGGATTCCTGTTGTGTGTGTCTGTTTTCCTCTCATCAGATTTTTACATAATGCGTAACGGGTGCCTGGAGAGTGTAGTTGTAATGCACTTCGCTAATCTCACCAATGTGTCCCAGGTTCAATTCCCGGTCACATACGTGAGAGGATACAGTGATCGCCCGTCCAGACAAGTGGGTTTCTTCGGGTTCTCCAGTTTTCTCCCACAATAATAACCACATATGCCGTCACCAGAGCCACTGACAGTGATTAATATAAGTTGTGAGAACTTGTTTCGTAATCAATGTTAAATAAATAAAGTTTAAACTTTAAAAAAAAAGCATGTGTGTGTTTTGAAATACTACTGTTATGATGGATGTAGGAATATTGAATTGTTCTGCTCATGGAGAAGACTGCAATAAGAAATAGATTGTAACTGATTTAACCCTTTCCCTCATATATACTCCTTTTGACGCCCTCAATAGGTACCACATAAAGCCTGATCTGCAGAAAACCACAGTTAAACCTTACTAAATTTAATTACAAAATCCTCATTTCCAGACCACTGAGGAGCAGCGAACAGCATAAAACCTGATCAGCCTGCGAGTTACTCGCAGGCTGATCTGGTTTTATGCTGTTCGCATAGTTCTTTTCATGATGTCCTCTATGAGGGAAAGGGTTAAAGCTTATTCTGAAATATGTAAAATTTTGCAAACAGCAAAACTAAGAAATAGAGTTTCGTGTTTAATTCAGTAATATTCATGCAAATGTATGCAGGTCTTGACTGCAGTGATTGGCATGTTCATTGTACTAAGATTTGAATTCTTCCAAGCTTTCAAATGTATTGAAGTTTTGTCATTAGTTAGGAACATTTTAACAAAAGAGCATTAAAATGAGGTGTATTTGCACTGTGTAATAGTTGATCAAGGTATGGCTGTTGTCATGGAAATGTGCATAATGGCTGCCATAGCAACAGCGTTACCTTTTGAGGGACAGACCTGGCTGTCAACCTTACCTGTGCAGGTTTACATGGACAGATGAAAAATGAAAGAATAACTTATCTTGGGGACTCTCCTAATTGGAGGTAGCCTACTTTGCACATTTCTGACTTCAAATAAGAGAGTTGTGACAAAAACAACCTATCTTGCATGACTGATGACAGAGAGATGGTTCAGTCTGGCAATCTTCCTGAAATGTCTGGTGATGATTATTATGGGTAATTATAAACAGCACATACGTCACCATTAACATAATTATTTTTGGGCCAGAATATCGACCAATCGGATAGCAAAAAAATGCGATGTATTGCTAAGTCATCTGCCACCAGCTCATTCTGCACTCAAGTTTCTTTTCATCTTGCCAAAAATAGACTGATAAATGTATACTGAAATACTGAAAATAGGGGTACAGCGTGCTGGTTGAAGGATTTAGTAGTGCTCGTGTTGATTTAATAGTTAATCTTTATGTATTTTCGTAGGACTGTTCACTTCTTTTATCATTATGATTTTATTGGCTGTACTTTATAGATAAATTTGAATAAACACTCCTTACTTGAACAGTAAACGTAGGTGCTTGTTATTACAGATAACATTGTGTGGGTTATGTGAAAACAAGGAATTCTAACTTAGAATGAATGCTTAATTTTTTCTTTTGTAAGACTGTCTTTGAACAAACAGTGTGCTTTGTTCTATGTTCAACAATGATTTTTTGTTGTTTTTATCAAACTGTATAATTACTATTAAAACAGTAATTAAGACAATAGGACAAGTGCTTTTGTAAATTGAGACATCTCATTAAAAATTGATGAACAACAAGCATTTTTTCAACCAGATAATTAGGATTTATATTGAAATTTAGACAAAAGGGCCTTAGGATTTTAGTGATTTTGTGTAAATGAGACTTCTCTTTGAAACTTAGTTAAAAAAAAAATGAGTAATTTTTTTTCCGTGTTTTGACTTCTGAATGTGAAGCAAGGTTAGAGAAGTGAGTTCTTTCTGTGTGGATGTGTTGATTAAGATCGTTAGTGACTATAGTCGTGTTGATGAGGCTTCACAAGAGAGATATGTTCAAACCTAACAAGGACTGGCAGGTCCTTCTGGACATGTACAATCCCCATCCCACCTGGAACCTGCCCAAGGTACCCTTCTCCTATTGTTTCTCCATCTTTCCTTTCAGTCTTTTTCCTCTTTTTTTTCATCTGCATTTTTTTTTTCTCTCTCTCTCTCTCTCTTTCTCTATGTCCATTCCATTTTGCTATGCTTTTCTAAACTTTCTTTCATCTCAGACAATCACCATGGAAACTCAATGATGAGACACTAGAATATATATACAGGACAATTTCCTACTAGATCTCTATCTTTGTATCTTTTTTTTTAGACAGACAAGTTGACAAAGGAAATGTTTCAAAAATCTGTAATCTATCAGCAAATAGGTAGGATTGATCGACCAGCAACAACCGGTCTGTTACTGCAGTTTGATTTCTATACAAGGTTACCTTTAATATAGGTAATTGGTTATAACTGGCCATTAATGGCAGGTTATATCTGTAAATATCTTCCATATTGGTTTCTCTGAGAAAATATTCCACTTGTGGCCTCTGTTTAAGGGTTATCTTTGCTAATGAAACACTTCTTATGTAACTTGCCTTCTTAAACAGGAGGTTTCTATTTAGAGGTTTTCTTTGTTAATTAGTTCACAGAAAACTGGCCTTCTACTACAGGAGACTTCTAAATAGAGGCTAATTTTTAAAGGGAACTGACCCTCTTAAACAGAAAGTTTCTATTTAGAGGTTAACTTTTAACGGGAACCGACCTTCTTAAACAGAAAGTTTCTATTTAGAGGTAATTATGCTCTGCTGGACACCTTAAGAAATGACCTATTAAAGTAGGTAGCTTTTGCTTAGAGGGATAGTCAGACAGGGGTCAATGATTAAGTAGGACTTGCTTTAAATATATAAACAGAAATCAATGGTTCAATCCTTTTTTCAGTTTTTCGAACATTCTGGATACAAACTAACAAGCTCCTATAGAAATGACTATGACCATATAAGGTGTGTAATATATATAATTAGAACAAACATAATATTACTGTAACATACATACAGGTAAACCGTTAAATCGTCATCGCCTGTCATATAAGTACTTTGCGTAGGCGTGGCTTCGGACCAATAACTCCGCTGTTACTCATCTGGTGAGGTATGTACAGGTAAAATCCAGAAGTAGATCATCAATGTATCTTGGATAAGCTGCTAATGGTAATCCCAAAGATTTGTTAATTCACACTTGACCTCATGCAGGGTAGGGAGTTAATTATCTAGGTTTAAAAAATCCAGGTCAGACCCTGAGTTACTTGTAGGTTGATCAAGATTTATGTTGTTGATTTGTTTCCTGTGTAGCTTTGACAGTTTTGAATAGATCAGACTGCATACTTAATTCTGGTCTGTTATCAAATGGTGAACAGAGCAGTTGCAATATAATTAATACTTTATTTGGGGCTGGAATCATTAATTATTTAATTTTGTTAGCATTAAAATTTGTTGATTATTTTATAGAGAGGATTTTGTGGGTACATTACTTATTGGATTCATGTTCTAAAATATTCAATGTCTTTTGAATCCATTTTTGTGGGGGTTAATATTCAAGGATGAAACATTCCGTGAAAATAAATGCCCCACAAACATTTTTTTGATTTCATTATATAGTGCAACTTCATTATAGTGCTAATTTGAATGAAAGTTGGACAGCATTATAAGGCATTTTCACATATTATAATTGTGGCATCTAGACTTGGATGGAGATTCTGTGGCCGAGAGGGAAAAGTCACTGACTTTAATACTCACTCAGCCTCTCACCACGTGGGTTCAAATCCTGGCAGGGTCATTTGGATTTTCATGTGAGGAAGACTTCCAGCTGTCTTGCGGAAGGTTGGTGGTTCTACCTGGATATATCCTAAATATGACATCATCATGGAGCTGCACCTCAATTAATGCGTTTATATCCTAAATATGACATATATGGAGCTGCACCTCAAATGTGGTTCAATATAATGCAGTATTATATCCCAAATATGACAATATAATGGAGCTGCACCTCAAACGTGGTTCAATATAATGCAGTATTATATCCTAAATATGACATTATAATGGAGCTGCACCTCAAATGTGGTTCAATATAATGCAGTATTATATCCTAAATATGACATTATAATGGAGCTGCACCTCAAATGTGGTTCAATATAATGCAGTATTATATCCTAAATATAGCATTATCATGGAGCTGCACTGTTCAATGTGGTCTAATATAATTGAACCTCACATGTTTACTTATAAGGGAGCTGCACTGTAGATTAGTTTGTTGATGGCCATAGTTTTACAATATGGCTTAAATATAGCCGTGTTTAACTCTACCTGGGTGGATTATTGTACCAACGGCTTTAATTGAAATATTATTACACTGTGGTATGTTTGTTTAATAATGGACGTTTCATGTTTTGTTTTCATTGATGTTCTGCAAAGCTTGGCACGCAGGGCCACATTGGGATTAATAATTTCTGCATTCTCGGCTGATTCAAACCAATTTGATTAAGCCCTGGGTTTAATATGGTGTTCATTGGGCACTGAAGTGTGAATAATTCAATCACTAGATTAGACCCAGGTTACTCAAACAATAGAACAAGTTTGAATTCTACTTTTTCAACAGTGAAGTGAGCTTACATGAGTCACCCTGGGTCTGATAGTTGCAACTTGTAAAAATCTTAAAATTATGACGTACATACCTGTTTTTGCTTGAATACAAATATTGACATACATATTCGGTTGCCTAATTTTTAGATGCATATCACAGTCGATCAGAGTACATGTATGAAATGAAGGTTTGAATGAGTTCATATCAAGGGCTGAGAGCTTAACTAGGCTAAGTGTTTATATATTTATGTGCACTTGGCCTGGTTTCGCTCTCACCCCGCAATACATATAGTATTTAGAAATTTGTGATTTACTATAAAAATTCTTTATCTCATCTTTCTCTCTCTCTTTATATATTGATATTGATTATTTCGCTTTTATTTCATTATGTCCATGACATCACCTTGTATTTCGTTTCGACAAGGGAAGATATATGGATACATTGGATAGATCAGATTATTACTGAACCATATTGCCTCCTTATATATATCAGGTCAAAATGGGTTTGTATAATTTTGAACCAAATTGCACCATATAAATTTTCAAAAACCACAGTTAAACCTTAACAAATTTAATTACAAAATCCTCATTTCCAGACCACTGAGGAGCAGCGAACAGTATAAAACCTGATCAGCCTGCGAGTTACTTGCAGGCTGATCTGGTTTTATGCTGTTCGCATAGGTCTTTTTATGGTGTCCTCTATGAGGGAAAGGGTTATGATGAGATAAGATATTTTTCATTGTTTATTCTTTTCTTTACTATAATTTTTCGTGATTTTTGTTGTTAACTACAAATTGTTTTATTATTAAGCTAAACTCTATATTTTGGATAGTTTTAATGCTCCGCGTGATGATGGCTTAAATGCTATTCATTTATTTATTGTTTATTGTATAAATTATGTACTGCTACCATGCTATGTTACCACATGGGTCTTATGACCTTCTGGTTTGCTTAAAAAAATCTTTAAAACTAAACATATTTGAAATTAAGCACATTTGTTATTTGGATACACATGTTTGTGTCACTTGCTGTAAGCAGAGGTGACACATAGGGATCACTTTTTTGTCATCTGTATGTTTGTCTGTCTGTCCATAACATTTTTTCTGTCACGCTTCGGAAGGTGAAACACGTGTTTCAAAGAAAACTCTTATATGGAAAACTGCATGATTAAAACCTTGTTTAAAAACTTGCTACATAATTATTGACTCATTTTCACATATTGGCAAACAGAGCAGACTTAGATAGTAGATTTCCAGGAGTTACCTGCTGTACATAAAGATCACTTCTCAGTTGTCTGTCTGTCTATCTTTTGTAGTTAATGTAGGTTTTGATTTCGAGTAAGACATTAAAATACTTTCTTTTCCCGTTTCTATATGTTAAAATACATTACCTAGTTTCTTTTAGAAAATTCATACATATTCTGATATGGTTTATTGTCACTATGTCACTGCCTTGGTGACAGAACATAAAATTATATATATATATATGTATTAATGGAAGATTTGAATGATCTGTTTATTTAATCAATTACTAAATTTTCATTTGAAAGTATAATGCATTGTTTAATGTTTTTGCCACTATTTCTTTCATGTGCTAAGCTCTTGTGCAAATGGGGATATCAAAGACCTGGTTTGAATTCCACCAACAATACTTAGCGCTTAGTGATACTTAAGGTAATTCATCCATCATTAACTTATAATCATGGTCCTTCAAATGCTTAAAAAGACTTCAGTGCAGATGCAAGCATCCATTGACTTTGAGTTATAGGCTCTTTTGCTAAAAGTCTATAGAGGCATGCATTTTCTATAGGAATTCCCACGATCACTTGCAGGACCATGATCACAATTTAATGATGGATAGATTACCTTTAAAACTTAGGGTCAAATTTCATCTTTCTTGTTTCTCAAATAGTTTAATCCGATCTACGTGCAAATTTATTATTTGATGACTATCAGTTGACTTTAAATGGTACTTGAAACAATGGAATTTTCTTTGCTACGCAGACTCTTTATAGAATCTGAACTACAAGATTGTATGAGCAAACAGAGAAGACCTTGATCAGACAGCTCCTTTTGATCTGGGTTTGTTCTTTTTGTCAAAATGAGGCTCAATGAAGAAAATGGTTAAGTCACTTACCAAAATCTTCTCTCTGGCACTGCTGATTGTGTTCTTGTAGTCTTTGATGTGGAAAGAAATCTGAGAACCTGGCCCCGTGTACTTGAAAATTCTTACGTATGATTTCAGGCTCAAATTTGAGTATCATACATAATGCTTATTGAACTAATGGGCATAGTTTGAAAATAAGTTGAAAATCATACTCGAGTACCTTTTTTATTTTTAAGAACACGGGGCCTGAAGAAAACCTGTGAGAACTTAATAACTGTTGATCGAGCATATAACCCAACAACATATATCTATATGTATCCCTTCTTTTATTGCAGGACAAGGAGAAACAAGATCAGCTGAGCGAGCTCCTGAATACCTATAGTACCAACGGGCTGCCGCCCCCACCCTCCTTGCTGCAGATAGGGCAGCCCCAGGACGACGAGACGCTGTACGACATCGAGGCCGACTGGAGGTCCATAGTGGACAACTCTCAGGTGGGTGGTCTCTTACCAGAGGTGATGGTTTGGTGGTCTTTTGATAAAGGTGCTTTAGTGGGGGGTATTTTTACAGAGGAGCTTAATGGGGGTCCTCTAACAGAGGTGTAAAATGGATAGTCTTTTATCAGTTGTCAGATGAGAGTGAACTGGAATTAGAGGTATTGAATGGGTTGTCTGTTAACAGTGGTAAATAACAAAACATATTTAAGTCAAACTTATTTATTTTATGTCAGTTAGGATACCAATTCTTACAATTTAAACTTATCCCCTCAACAGTTTCTGGGTTGGACAAGTACTTTGCACCTGGAAAAGGTCATGAAAATCTTTGCCTCTGTCAAGTGGGTGATCTGGAAATAGTGGATGGTCTTTAAACAGAGTTATCAGGTGGTTTGTTGAGAGAGGGTTTCAATGGTTGTCATAGTAGAGAAGTGTCAGGCAGGTGGATTTTATTGGAGGGTAATGTTGTGGGAAGGTGGTCTGATAGCAGAGGTATATGGTGGTATACTGAGGTGTCAGTTACCATGTACTTTAGATGAGAAATAAAACCTTAGTCTGATGTGGTTAAAGCATTAGAAACTCAGATTTAAAAGCTAGCCTAGAAGTTGCCATATTTGATCACTGATCAGTTTTTGGCAATATTTCAAACAGATAATTTCACCAGTAATATTAAGTAACCTTTAAAGTGTTTTGGAGGTCAAAAGGTAGCCTGAATTGACAGCCAGGCTATGTAGATCATCACATGTGCCTGGTAGGGGGCACTGTGAGACAACAATGTGACAGGTGCCCCATTTGTAAGACATGCAGGACATCACATGGGCAGACCATGTTGTTATATTAACAGGGGGCACGTGTCATGACAGGCCTAATGATGGGACTTAATTAACAGTGACATATGGTGTGTAGCCTTGAACAAACCATTGCATAATGATGGCTGGTTCTCGTGATAGATAATCAGTAATTAGGGAAGACATGTTTATGTCAGGAAATAAAACAAGGATATGAAAGCTATTTTTGAGACATGATATAAAAGTAGAAATTAACTCCTGAGGATGGGGTGGGGTGGAAAAGTTCACTATCATGGAGTCAGTATTGTAAAATTTTAATTAAATATCAAAGTAATGTTCAAAGTATGATTTTTAAATGTTTGGGTATGAGTTGATTTAAGTGTAAAGCATTAATTTTAAAATTTAACTGCAAATTTTCGTGGTTCATTGTTGAACGATTATGAATTACGCTGGGCTGGAAGTTTAAAAAATTTCACCAAACACATTCACAACCACATTATTTTGACGGCTAAAGCAGAAAACGCAGGATTTAGGAAAAAATTATTACACGTCTTCATAATGTCGTCCCAAAACATTGCTGACAAGCAGAAAATGGTTAACCTGATTTGCCTGTAAGTGATTTACCATATGTGACCATATTTATGTTGTTTTCGTTAAATGTAGGGTGCTACTGGAAAAGAAAAGTCTGTTGCCTGGACTGTTTATCTGTATATATGGGAACAGAAATCAATTTGAGATGGAAGCAGCACCAGTTAGCTATATAAGAGGGAGCTATCATTCAGTTTCGCTGCCTCAGGCAGCGTCTGGCGGTAATCCCATGAATATTCAGACACTGCCAATACACAGATGGTACACTCATTTGTTTATTAACATATGTCCCGGGCTATCCGGAGCTGCCAAAAAAATGTCTTGGAACTTTGATGGGATCGAAAGAATGTAGCTTTAATGATGCAATAATTTCACTAACCAGTATTATGCCTGACCATTCTTAATTTCAGAAGTGGGCTTGTCCTTTCTTCATTTTGGAATTAAAATACCATTAGTTGTTTAGGCCTAAAAAAAAATCTGTGTATCGGGCAAGCAAACCCTACCTTGTGTAAACCTGTTGGCCCTTAAGTTTTCAGTGGCCATTTTTGGATTGCCGAATAGTCTGTTAAGAATTTGTGATTCATTCACTGTTATGTTATGACTGGACTTTAGAAAAAAATCAATCCCTACCGTACTAACTTTTTTGAGACCATTGCCCTAAACAAACATTTTTTTTTGCCTTATGGGATCACTTGCTGAAATTAATCAACTGAAAAGCAAAGGGTGCAGACCATGATCAGACTGCATGGATGTGCAGGCTGATCTTGGTCTACACTGGTCACAGAGGCAGTCAGATTGTAAGGGTATGTTTATTATGAATGTGGTCATGTTATTTACACTAGTCAATACATAAGAGATAAGAGCAAATAATCATTGTGGCCAAGTGGTCAGTGTGTCTGTCCCATAAACAAGGAAATCCTAGGTTTGATCTTACTCAAGTTGGTAAAGGTGATATTGGCATGTAAGCGTATTTATGGGACTGGCTTTTCCCTCATATAGACTCATTTTGACGCACTCAGTAGGTACCACATAAAGCCTGATCTGCAGAAAACCACAGTTAAACCTTACCAAATTTAATATGTCCTCATTTCCAGACCACTGAGGAGCAGCAAACAGCTTAAAACCTGATCAGCCTGCGAGTTATTCGCAGCCTGATCTGGTTTTATGTTGTTCGCATAGGTCTTTTTATGGTTTCCTCTATGAGGGAAAGGGTTAAGGTAAGGTTACTGGTTGGTGTATCACATGACTTGTCAGCGTGAAATCGCGGTGAGGTAGCACTGTTTGTCTCATATCGACACATTTTGGAAATGACTAAAATATTATGACAGTGAAGTATTAAAAAAAAAAAAAAGAATAAATCTGAAACAGATTTTTCTTTTAATCAGCAAACTCTGTGACATAGATCAATGAAGAATTTAGGGTTGAGGTTGAGATTTTTCGTGAGAGGTGTGGTATCATGGCACATGCCTTTGGTATGATACCACCATGTGGCGAAGTATTGGTCTCAGTTATCATTGTAAAAGGATAACATAATTGATTTATCATTGAAGAACAAAACCTCCACTGTTCTTGCAATGCTCATGTCATTGTACTGGAGGACATTGACTTGTCGTCTGCTGTCAGTAAATATATCTCGGACCACAGCTGCCATATTGCCCTGGGGACAAGTCCATCTGCATGGCTTATCAGTCAAAACCTTAACATGATTTTGCTGTTAGTTTTAACTGTTTAATTGAAAATAATGACCCCAGGGGGTCGTCTTTAGTCTGGGGTCAAGGTCAAGGTCAGATTTTCTGGAGGCAGATGGTCTTGTCCTGTCTGTTTGTAAAGTGAATCAATAAGTAGACATAAACAAGTTGACATTGAAAATATACAAGCTTTTATGACTTCAGGGCGTGGTCGGTGATATTGATCTAAGTCACTGACTTAGCGCACAGTCTGAGTTGGGAGGAGGGAGATTGGGGCCTCAATGAAAACAGATAAAATCTCTCGTCTGATGTAGAGGATTTATTGTTAAATCATGGGCTTTATTGATAACTTTCCCATTCAATCTGTATCAATTTCTGTTCAGACCAGAGACCTGGGATGCTGTAGATTCTAAAATGTGTTTGATTTATTTTAGTTTGGGGGACTGGGCTGGATTCAGACAGCTGCCTGTCTGTCCGTCTGCCTTTGTTAAATATTCTTTGGATTTGTTTCCAGGTTGGCATATTGATTTGACAATATCAAGATAGGTAAATGTAATTGAAGGCATCTATTTGCCCATTCATCTTACTGTTATTCCATTTTTCTCTCCATTTGATGACAATTTGAGGGGGTGGGGGGTGGGTCACTCCAAATTACATGGGGTGAAGTGTTTGATTGCTTTGGGTTAATGTCCCATCAACAGTATTAAAGTCATTTGTGGGTAGTATTTGTCTACAACAGACAGACAAAAGGCTGCCTTCTAGTGATGTCATGCCATGCACAACATTATTCTGACACTGGGTCACGCAGTCCTGGCACCGAGCTTCAGGCAAGGGAGATATGTTATGTTAATGCAGGCCAGGGATCAAATTTATGGTTATAGGGTGGATGAATGAAACATTCCTTGTAACACTTGTATCACCTGCTATATGAAGCATGACAGAGTAGTGTGACAAACTGTGACAGACAGATGGACAGACAGACAAGAGGACGGGGAAGAGATCCCTATGTGTCATCAATCAGCTTTTGACACAATTTAAGCACTCATAGTCCTTCACCTTTAGTTATTACAACTCTAATATTAGATCTGTAATAGATTAATGCCCACTAGATTATATCACAGCATGTAAAAATAGATATGTCTCATTATTTTATTGTCTACCTTTGCGTCTGCACACCTAACTGCAGCACACATAATGACCAGCTATCAAACAATACTTAAACTGTATTGAACAGCAAGTTTTCACCGATGCAACTCATTATTATAATCACACGACATGATCCAATCATCCTCACATCAGCAAAACATGAAATCCAGGGCAAGGCCATTAACTACATTAATATTAAAGGTGCTTCACTTGGCTTTCGTCATTAAGCTAAATAATTGGCTCAGGATTAGTAGGCTGTGTGAGACGGACCACATACCTTGCATAACTGACATCAAGTCGACGGTGACACATTCATGTGCAGCATTTGGAGATTTTTGTTTTGCATTGCCTAGCTATTAGGCTATGTAGAAGTATTTTGTATTAGAAAACATTTTTGATGTTTTAATGGCCAGTCCACCATCTTAATACCAGTTTTTAATAAATCCTGCTTTCAGAGAGAGCAGGCCCAGTGTCCTTGAAAAATACGTCTGCACAATCACTGGTTTATACTCAGATACCTGCTCAAATTTGAGTTTAAGCCCTTTGTATGTGAATGGTGTTCTTTAACAAAAAAAAAAAGAAGAAAAATCATTATCTTTGTGCTGAATAATAATTTGTAAGCTAAACAATTGTATAAAAACTATTCTTTGTATAATATACAATTCTCAACTTTATGTTATATATTTTTATGAACTGTGATTTTATTTGTTTGTTCCAGGCATTAACGAAGCGCCAACAAGACCAGCAGGAGGCATTATGGGAGTTATTACAGACCGAGTTGTATTATATACGATCCTTACGAGTAATTTCAGATGTAAGTTTTACTGATTTGACTTGGTGTATATTTTGAAAGGGGGGAAAAAAATCTTTTCTTGTGTGTGTGAAAAATTAAGATTAAATGTGTGCATAAAATTAAGTAAATAGTTTAAGGGTTTGATGCAAAACTACATAACTACATGTGTATAAAGAAGAAGTTACAATAGTTTGCACCAAGCAACTTTTATGTAAAATTCTATTATTTTGAATATGTATTTCAAATGTGTTGTGTTTGTATAGATACAAATAGTATTTATTTTGCTAGATAGTGTTTACTTTAAGCGGTATTTCTACACAATTAAAATGAAGTGTTTAAAAGATATTGGACTGCGACTTTAAAAAGAAAAAATGAATATGATGTATCATTTTATTTGTGGTTCTTGCTCATAGATCACTGGTAATATAGCTATGTGCACTGCATTATATTTGAGTTTTATGGAAAACTGATTTTCCTTGCTTTCATGGGTGGCTTTATCCATGAACATTTTGACTCCTCACAAAGTTTTCATTTAGTAGACTTCACTTGTACCAACAAAATTGACTATATATAACAGATTCCACGAAACTTTAAGTCAACAAGAAATAATGATTTTTTACAGTACTGTATATAAGGGGAGGTAATTTAAAATAGTGCGCATTGTTTTTGTTGTTTATTTACTATAGTATTCACAAAATTGTATTTTTTCTCTTTCAGTTGTTTTTCTGTGTGCTGTTAAACTTACAGAATGAATTAATATTGAATGAGGTAAGTTAAAAATGAATATTCAATTTTAGATAAAAATGCTTTATATTTTTGTCATTGCTTTAATACATTAGACAATTGACAAAGTCTTCAAAATGACTGAAATACTGTCAGCATAATGTTAAAACCATTAAAAAAACACACACAAACATTTATATAATTAAGAACTGCAAATAATATTAAAAGGTTTTATAGCTTCATTTATTCAAATATGACATAGGCTTGTGGTAGGTTGGTGGTTCTACCCGAGTACCTCTGTGTATTCAGGGTCTTCCTCCACCTGTAAGTAGCTGGAATTGCTATATGATTGAAATACTATCGCAGTGACGGTAAACCCCAATACAACAACAAAAAATATGACATTGATTTATTTATTTATATTTTATCAAGTATTATCCATGTGTATTTAATATGAAAGGAACATATGAAATCACAGAGACCTATTTTTTCTTTTTCAACAAACATTAAAAAATAGAGTTGGTTGTTATGCATGTTTTTTTTTGTTTTGTTTTTTTAATCCAATATACGATATAATTTGCTCCTAATGATAGTATTTCTAAATATTGTATGAAAAACGTGTCAAAGTTTGAAGACAAATAGTAGGATTTATACCTCTTGTAATTGAATGTATATTATATTAATTGGTAATGTATATTGGTCGGCAGATTGAGACGGACAAGTTGTTTAACAATGTCGGGGAGATCGTGGAGGCCAACTGTGAGTTCTGGAGGTCACATCTGGTCAGGGTGCTGCAGGAGTCCCGGCACACGGCTGCTCCCCTCAACCCATCACTTATGAAGGAGGGTTTCAAAAAGGTAGGTAGTTTGTCATTGGTAAGGAGTATGGAATCTGTCCTGTTAATTCAAACAGAGGTTTTCCTCAACTTATAAACCTAATATTCTGCATCTCCAAAATATTCAAATTTTGCAGATATCAGGTAACATTTTCTGTGAAATCATTTTAATATACATGCAAACTTCTGTTCACTTAACCTGTAAACAGTTGAGATTGAACTTTTTTTTTGGTCAGCCCTCGCTATTCAATGATAACTTTTCTACTTACTATCTTAGATTATATGCTTATTTTCACATTCATTCATTTAATATTACACAGATGTATGTAAGCATGTATAAACAATTTTACACAATTATGGTTTGTGGGGTCCAGGCTCATATTCCTCATTCTACTGGTCTGTGTAGTAGGTATGAGATGATCCTGTTATGATTGGTTATTACTTATCTCCATTCTTGAAAAGCAATACGAATGGAAACGTATTGAGTTATTTTGATTTACATATATTTTCAGTATTACGACATATTCCAACCGTACATCCAATACTGCGCCCGTCAGAAGGCCTGCACAGACTACATGAAGTCACAGTACGCCGAGAACGAGCTCTTCAAGACATTTGTTGTGGTAGGTATTATACTATTATACTGGTCAGAGTTGTAAGAGCATCTGCCGTGGGTTCGATCCCTTGCTGGCAATACCAAAGTCGTAAAAAAATGGTACTGGTATAGCTGCCTTGCTTAGAGCTCAGCATTTAAGGGTAGTTCCAGGACTGGTTGGCCCGGTGTCAGGATAATGTGACTGAGTGTGGTATTATGCCATATGTCTATGATGTGATACAGTATATTAACTCCAGTGTGGCAGCACCATATTTGTCTCAAGTAGACATCGTCTCCAAACAACTTTTCCTCTGGGATTCATATCTAAGTATTTGGGAATCTAAGGTTGTTGGTTCAATCCCTTGCTCTGAGACGCTGTAGTTGGTATGAATGGTTCTTGTAACTCAATTTGGATGACACCAAGGGTATGAGGGTGGTTACAGAATTTGTCAGTATGGTATCAGATGATAATGTGACTTGGATTGGTAGCATGCCACATGCTAGCAGCATGATACCACACAGTTTAACCCTTTCCCTCATAGAGGAAACCATGAAAAGACCTATGCGAACAACATAAAACCAGATCAGCCTGCGAGTAACTCGCAGGCTGATCAGGTTTTATGCTGTTCGCTGCTCCTCAGTGGTCTGGAAATGAGGATTTTGTAATTAAATTTGGTAAGGTTTAACTGTGGTTTTCTGCAGATCAGGCTTTATGTGGTACCTATTGAGTGCTTAACAATAGTTTATATTGCAAATGGATAATGACTTGATTGGTACTCAGTGTCTATTATATGGTTTAAAAATGTACTAGAATATGCTTTAAAAAATACATTTGGGACATTTTAAAATGTTGACAGAAAAAAAAAATGTGTCTAAACTTTGCAGTGGTAGAATACATGATTATAGATCTGAAGGTAATGTGTTTGAACCCCATTAGGAAAAAATTGTATGGGTCCAATTTAGGATACATTGTAAGAACTTGTTTTGCCAGTTGAGATATATAAGAATACGCAAAAACTATATCATCTGTTACCATGACAACAGTGGGCAGAAACCCAGAAGCAATGTAACCGGCTGAAGCTGACAGACTTGTTGGTGAAGCCGATGCAGCGACTGACCAAGTACTCGCTCCTCCTGCAGGCCATTCTGGGTAAAACTGACGACGAACATCAGCGTAAGGATCTCCTTGAAATGGTAAGTGGGAAGTAAAAAGTAGTGCCATTAAGTAGCTAAAAGATTGAATATTTTGTTTGTGTTTGCTTTGTTATTTTGTTGTTTTTTATGTAAATTTACTTGCTTTTACCTTTTGAATATGTTTATCATATAAATATTATTATTTTTAAATCTGAAGATGTTGGATTAATTTTGTTATGCAAACAATAAAAACTTGAAAGATTTTCTTACATATTCCTTAGATCTTAGCTCAAGTTACTTAGAATTTTAATTTATTAGAAGGATTTTGTCCTACAAAAATTTAATTTGAACATGTTTCTACTATGTCCTATCTTCTCAATAGTTAAGCAGTTTATTTCAAGGTTAATATGGTTTGATATTCAAATCTTTTGGCAAGTTATGATAATTTTATCACCCAAGGTTATTGAAATAAGTCCTAAATGAACTTAATGATGTTTTTCTTTGTCAGATTATTATTTTTTTTTTTACAATGGACAAAGGCTGATGGCTACAGCATAGCTATTAGAATAACTGTGAACAAGCTTATAAAAATAAAAATAGTAATAATGTTAAATGTAAGTCAGAATAGATTTGGTAGGTTATTTTATTATTTATTTATTATTTTCTTTCTTAGCCCTTATGTTGAAGCTACCACAAAAATAAATAACAGGTTTCAACCCAAAAATTTAAGTTGCTTTAGTGTTTGGAACAATTTTATATATTTATTTTTAGATCGCTGGAGTGGACCGTTTCGTACACCACGTGAACGCGACACTGCGGCAACAGCACGAGGAGGAGCGGCTGCAGGCCATTGTCGACAAATTGAGCCGTATGATGCGGCCGAGGCTCCAAACGATGAGTGTCTTAAGGTAAACCCACCCTTCTAAGTTGATCTATTGTGAAATCTACTATTACCACTGAAAGCTGTCATTTTTCTTGGCAATCAGTATATTGTCAATTAGACTCTGCGATTTTTGAGAATGTCATTTTCTATGACCATGCATAAGAGAAGATTCAATCAGTCAAAAAAAAAAAGAAATTGACAAATGTCCTCTATCACTTGTGGCTTATTTTTCTGTTTAGAATGCAGGACATGATTTTTAACTTGCAGTAATTGCAGAAACCATGTATTGATAAGACTGACCAAAGGGAAGTAATTCATGTTGATGTATACCTCTGGCAGTCAGAAAATTATCTCCCTTGCTTTTTTTATGCTCAGTTTAATATCTCTTTCATACTTCAATGAAATTCAATTAAATCATGCAGGAATTTTTGCCTTACGTCTCCAGTAATTATGTTGATTTAGTTTGACTTCTTGGCAAACAGAACTCTCAGCCTGGAATGATTTCTGGAAGTATTTCAAGAACGTAGATTTGTATTTATAATGACTACCAGACTCAGCATTATTCTCTGACAGTTACTGCTTAACTAAAGTAATGGCTTGCACTGCCTGTCTTTCAGACTGATCTCTTTACTGTGTACTGACTGCTGTGTAAAATAATTGATTTTCATATTTTTCTGTCTTCTTTTGTATTTAACATGTATCGTGCACAATTTGCAGAATATTACAGAAAGCTTCGACTTTTGATTATTTTAAAAATATTCATGTATAATTAGCTGATTGCTCATATGACTTTTTGCATCAATATTAACAATTGACCCCAGTTAAATGTGTTTTAATGCCTAAGCAAACCGAGGAAACCCAGATCAGGCAGCTCTTGGAAGGAGTCTTGGTGCCATCTGCTTACTTGTACATAATTGTAGCTGAGATGCTATACAGTCTTTACTGCAAAAATTCCATTGTTAGTCCTCTACCGGTGTTTACACCAGAGGGGACTATAGGTTTACCCTCCGTCTGTTTGTCCGTCCGGAAATCTGGATCCTGTGATAACTTAAAGACTGTTTTAAGATAATATTATGAAAATCGGTATATGTATAGATGGCAGTATGGAGATTCTGCATGTCACTTTTTGTTTTTTTCTGGGACCAAAATTCTGGTTGCTATGGTAATGGAAGAATTATGCACCTTACCTGTAGGGGACTCTTGTGTTGCGTGCAACACCAGTTACTTGTTTCATGTATTATTCCATTAATATTAATCATGTCATAAATGTGTACACAGAAATTCATGAGGTAAAGGTTTAAAATAAACATTAAATCTTATGACTTCTGTTTTAATTTATGATTTTTTAGATAGTTAACCTAAAAAGCATAAACACATTACATTTGTTACTTTATTTGCCTGTTGCAGGTTATCATACAATAAACTTACCAAGTTTGATGTTGCCTGTTTCAGCTCATACAGCCGTACAACCTGAACTTCAATCTGACGGCACCGATGCCAGGCTGCGATATGACGCAGACGCGCTCACTCATCATGCAGTCTCCGCTCAAGATGAAGGAATATCAAAACAGGGTAGGTAACTCTTGTAGACTGTACAGGTTGGTTTTTTTGGCAGAAAATAAAGGGATACATACCCTGCTGGTAAAGTAGAGAATTTGCTGCAAGTATCGCATCAGAGAAATAAGCTATTTTGTTATGTGACATCAATAAAAAAAAAGTATTTTGATATTTATTTAAGTTAGTATTAGGCATGTTTCTAATTTTAAAAAAAAAATCAGAAAAAAAAATCATGCTGGTTTTCAGGATTAGTGAAATATCAAATTAATCATTTCACCCCTTACGATTTCATTTCAGTCAAAGTTTATCCTTCAAATTACCATTGTAAATTACCAATTTAAGACACAATGCTTGGAGGTATGACTCCTTTATCTTTATTTTATATTGATTGGAAAACAAGTTCTTCTGATCCCTCCAGCATATTAGTTCCTAGGTTGGACCAGTATTTAGATTCATAATATACCCCTGCTAAATTCGACCAAATGTTGCCAAGGGACAGCCCTGTGTATGTTGCCTGCCCTCTGTTTCAGATGGACGTTGAGTGCCTGCTGTTCACGGACCTTTTGCTCATCTGCAAGGCCAGTAAGAGAATGGACAAGTACAAGATAGTCAAACCTCCGATGCGGGTCGACCGCATCATCATTCATGAACTGAAGGACAAAGGTAATAATGACCAACTTTTATCTTCCTCTAGTTACAATTGCATGCAGGTTGTATACATTGCTGATCAATTATAATGCTATACAGGTTTGGTAGGGAGGGAGATAGAACTTTTGCCAAATATCAACATATTCCCAACAGGATATATAGTATTTGAAGTTTTCTCCATGAAATTCAAATTATATTTTGTCCCAGCTTGTTCATGTTAGGTCTGATGATTTTAATTTTACTTGTTTTTTTTAATATTTCTTTTATAATTTAATTATTAAAAAATAACAAGTGCTATATTTAGTGTTTAAGCCTAACAACCATGTGACATTAGAATTGTAATATAAATTCTATTGAAAATTCATTATTCCTTAATTCAGAATTTAATGTAATTACAAAACCAGAAACATATATGCAATTGAACTATTATGAGTTCAATTAAGTTTTGATTTGAAACAAAGTTACTACTAAAATTAGATATTAAATCATCCAAAAAATAAAAGAACAGGAAAATAAATAAATGAACAAAGTTTTTGATCAATTATAAAACACACCATATGACAACAGTAAACCAATTAAAAATTTTGGTGGTCTTTGCTTGAAACAAGATATATTGGCATTCTTGTTTTGGTACATCTGTTATAATAGATCTGCACTTTATTCGTAAAATTAAATACCACTGAAATAGAATGCAGCTGATTATGATTGCTGCTTCAGATTTGGCCGTCTGCCATAATAACTTTGTTTAGAAATATAACAGCAAACAATTGCATTTTTGCCTGCAGGCGTTCAAAACCGCATGCTTGATGGTGTATTAGGAAATAATCCTCAGTTTCTCATGGTTACTGAATTATAGTTATAAGTAATGAAGATTTAAATTAAAAAGATTGAGGTAGTTTTAATCCTTTCCCTCATGTAGACTCATTTTGACGCACTCAATAGGTACCACATAAAGCCTGATCTGCAGAAAACCAAAGTTAAACCTTACCAAATTTAATTACAAAATCCTCATTTCCAGGCCACTGAGGAGCAGCGAACAGCATAAAACCTGATCAGCCTGCGAGTTACTCGCAGGCTGATCTGGTTTTATGCTGTTCGCATAGGTCTTTTCATGGTTTATTCTATGAGGGAAAGGGTTAACAGACAGAATTTTAAGAGCACATTTATCATGTAACTGACACTTATTTTGTTTATTGTCAGGCTGTTTCCTCCTAATCTACGTCAATGAGTACCATGTGCCCGTCTCATCCTTCACGTTTCACGCCGACCAGAACGCTGTTCAGATCTGGGTCACACACATACGGAAAGCTCAGGTATGCTGTCGTCAGTATTTTGATCATGTGACTTCACTATGTGACCTGAAATCAGCTATTGTCATGTCTGTCCAGTATAGAGCAAGTCTTGCAAGAAGAGAAATTATGATGCAGACCAGTAACAGGTTTTTTCCCTCATCTGTTTCTACAGCCAGTATTTGGCTTATATAGGAAAAAATCGTGTAAGGACCACCTCAATATAAAGACCACCTCTCTGTTCAGACCACTATTTTCAGGACCCTGTTCCTGTCTGTACTGTTTAACTTGACATGATTATCAGACCACCTCATTAATAAGACCAGCTAAGACTGGGATTCCCATTGAATACTCAGGAAAGAAAAGCTTCCTCACATTATACTACAAATTTACTGTATATACATTCTGTGAGAATATTAAATTGATATTTACTTCCAATAATGTTTCAGAGAAAGGTTTTTAATTGAAGAAATCTTAAGAAATTGAATTAAAACTGGGTTGAAAATTAATTTTGTTTCTTAAAATTGTTAAATTATAATGATAATCATATGCTTTTTAGAAATGGAAATTCCCTGTTGCTCACCATTACAGTGTTTGTATTTATATTAAACAGGACCTGTACCGACAGGCACGCCTACTCGCAGAGTCCAGCAGCCTTGAGCGCGCCACGTATGCACAGGGCGAGATTATCACAGAGGAGGTGATCGGCTACACGCCGCTCATGCTGTCGGACAACAACTCTGACAACCCGCCTCTCTTGCAGCTCACACGGTGTGCCTCAGTCGCACCTGAGGGCCAAAGTATAGACAATGCCACCTCACCTATTAACAGGTCACGGTCTTGGAACGAAATGGCCTCTGTCAGTGCTTCAGACTCTTCTAATCACAGTGTCCAAGTGCCTAAAAATGTTCAGTCTCAAAGTGGACCTTCGACTAGCACCTCCGAACCTCAGCTTGAACAAGTGACAAACTCGTCCGAGTATTCAAATGTGCACCCCTCAGTGCAGTACTCGCGTTCAGACCCGACAGTGTTCAGTCAATTCATGGGGGAGGACAGGCTTCGGGTGCCTGACATGTCGGTGTCGGCCGGTGCAAGCGAAAGTGACGTTTCTTTACCAGAGTTTGTGGATGAGAGTATGAAATCAAAGTTATACCAAAGACGTCAGTCGCGGACGGAAAAGCGATATTACACGGCAGATGCCATTCAGGAGCTTAACAAGACTCAGAACCGTGATAATAGTATTTACAAGAGACTCAGCTGGAATTTTCCAAACGGAGATTTGCCTGGCGAAAAGCAAGGCGTTCTTAAGCATAAAACGATGAGCTCAGACTCTATACGCAGCTTTCATAGCTCTAGTGGTGTCTCGTCGACAGGGTCACTGCACCTGAGTCCGGAAGGTGATATTTGTGAGGAACTCGAGAACGATTTGACGGACAATGAGTGTGAGAAAGACAGCGAGCTCCTGGAGGATGTGAACGAAGACGACATAAAGGACGGACTCTATCCAGATTCTCGACAGTCGAAATCGAAATCCACGTCGGATATTGTGAGTTTAATGCAGGAGTTGAACACTAATGACATGAAGGATGGAATCTCGTCCGTGGACCTGCCGGCAGTGAATGATCCTAACAAGAAGTTGACGCATGCGCAGATCCTTCGCATGAAGAAACAGTTACTACTCAGCTCAAATATAGAGGCCAGGTAGGTGTTACCATGGACCTGTCCAGATTTTTCATCATCGCCAGGTCAATTGCTCACAAACAGTTAAATTCAAAACCCTGCAAATTTTTGTGTAAATCATGTCAACCATTGTCTACCTGTTATGCCAGTGTAGCAATTGGATTTTCCATTCTATATTTTCAGTTTCATGGAAAGAAATTGATCTTTTGTGGTCAGAACCCACTTTCACTAAATACGCTTTGCTTCTTGATAGGCAGTGGATTATTTGACTAGCAAAACTTTGTATTCATGAATTATAAATTAGGCATTTCATTTGTCCAACGAAATAGCACATTACATATGGTTGGTAGGATTTAAAAGTCAGCGTTTGCTTGTGTTACTTCAATGAAGAATATTCAAAATACTACTGGTGGTTTCACTGGTCAACATGTAGCTGATTAAAATTCATAAAAATGAAGTTTGCCAGCTGAAAATCTTACGTTATATGCGGTAGTGATAACGGAATATATACCATGGGTTCCTACAATATTGGAAATTGTGTTACTAATTAATTGAAATGGAAATACTTTAGAAGCATGAGTGGATCTATTGAGATATAAATTGAATATTGTGCTATCATGAATATATTTGCTTAATGATTTATTTCTTGTTTGTTTCAGTGAGGTTTGATGACAACTGGAGACTCTAGCGATAAGAAAATTACTGCAAATCCAAACTAGAATCGTTACTTTGAAATGGTTGACAAATTTGTGAACATTTCCAGTGATGAAGGATTTGTGGACAATAATACTGGACCCAGTCCCATTTCTATAGACTGTGATACATATTCAACTGTATAGATACACTTAGTACACAGATGATGATGGAACTAGATGTGAACCAGTCTAGTTTTTCCAGACTGTGATACTGCCTGTGCTATTCCAGAGGATTTATGGCATGTTTCATAACATGTTGAGAAAAAGTGCAAATATGACACAAGTGTGTTCCAATGAAAAAGATTTCTGGAATATATACCAGGATTTAAAGTGATTTGTAAGAGAATATTAGAAGAAGGATTTATAACGGATTTATAGTGAAACAAACACATGACAGATATGTTCATTTCTAACATACTTGGATATGGTACAGAAGTGTTGAATTTCTATCACTTCATGAGAAAATGAATGATATTCAGCCATTTGGCTTACTTTGAATCAGTTCGGAATGATTTCCAGAGGTCAAAGTTTTTTATATAGGCAACCTAAATTTCTTCGGTAAGACCACTATACAATTTTTGGCTGAGTGAGTAATTACTAGATGTAACACTTAAGAGGTTTCACTAAAGAGATATTTTTCCCTGAAGATTCCAAGATTTTTGACATTGTTTTCCAAAGAGTCCAGTGTCGTTTGTATTTGTCATTGTTTATGTTACGGCAGGTAGAAAACATCTGCACATGCTCGCGCACACACATGCATGCCCCCGCACA
Organism: Solen grandis; assembly: GCA_021229015.1. NCBI lineage: Eukaryota > Metazoa > Mollusca > Bivalvia > Adapedonta > Solenidae > Solen > Solen grandis. The sequence continues at coordinate 37,519,237 of CM037783.1, read as the reverse complement.
CACACATACGCATAACACAATATTTGCGTAGGAAAAGTTTTACACCCTAGTGCTAGGTTTTAAGATTATACCAAAAACCTCTATTATCTGTGTGCTATGGATATTAGTCAAAGAGTCCAAACTAGTGTTGTAAATGCTTAAATTGGAGAAAAAAATACACACTCAATGTCTTTTTTTTTCGTTTTCTTGCATTGTTGTCTGGAATATTTTAACACAAGTATTAGTCCTTTGTCGCAAGTGAGTTATCAAAGAATTCAAATTCCTGAAAATTGAAACTAGCATAAAACTAAACCCGGCTGCAGGCTGATCAAGTTTCATTAGCCCTTTCCCTCATAGAGGAAACCATGAAAAGACCTATGCGAACAGCATAAAACCAGATCAGCCTGCGAGTAACTCGCAGGCTGATCAGGTTTTATGCTGTTCGCTGCTCCTTAGTGGTCTGGAAATGAGGACTTTATAATTAAATTTGGTAAGGTTTAACTGTGGTTTTCTGCAGATCAGGCTTTATGTGGTACCTATTGAGTGCGTCAAAATGAGTCTATATGAGGGAAAGGGTTTAACCAGTCTATATGAGGGAAAGGGTTAAATGAGTCTATATGAGGGAAAGGGTTAAATGAGTCTATATGAGGGAAAGGGTTAAATGAGTCTATATGAGGGAAAGGGTTAAATGAGTCTATATGAGGGAAAGGGTTAAATGAGTCTATATGAGGGAAAGGGTTAAATGAGTCTATATGAGGGAAAGGGTTAAGGCTAAAAACATTACCAAATATCCATATCATCCATATTATTTTTTCATCAATAATCAATACTCTGTTTTAAATAGTAAATTATAATTTTTGACCAAAAATTAAAAGGATGTTTTATTTTTTCATTATCTTTTGATTTAAAGTAAATGAGATGTCAAGGTAATGATGTTCTTATATTGGTCTGTGCTGAAACAAGATTGTATCAGCGTCTTTGGTAACCTTAGCAACTCAATTCACAGTTCGCTGATTCACTATTAAAGTATAAATGTTATCATTATTTTTTTTTTATTCATTTAAACCATAATTTATGTTTTTTGTTCAACATAAATTAAACAAAACTGAGTTAATTGTCCTTAGAAAAAAGACAAAGAAATCAATATATCGTTAATAGCTGTTTTCTAATATATCTACATGTGTATTGACAATACGCAGGAATGGAAATCAGCGACAGCCCTTGGTTTTATACTGCTCAGCATCCAGTATCACTGTTAACAAGTACATGGTAAATAACAAGGAATAAGATCTGTTTTTGAAGCAAGAATCTCAGACATTTAGAAATATTATTTTACAACATGGCATATTTACCATTTGGATGGACTTGGTGTAAAACTGCTGTACCTGCTTCAATATTTATATGTAGTTACCACAGTTAAACAGCAAGCCCAAGCATTAAAAATTATATACAAAAAAATGGCTATTTCCCCAAGAGCATTTATTCAAATACGATGCCCAATTTGTCACAATTTAAAGTTCAAACATGTACAATGAAACATACAGTCAAGTTCTCTTGGGTATCCAAGTCGCGTGCCTATCTTAATGATTTTATATTCATTCTGTCCTCAAATCAACACAATTTCACTGTAACTTGCCTTTTTTCAAGTACATTCGGTCATTCGGATTTTCATGTGAGGAAGCCTTCCAGCTGGCTTGCAGTAGGTCGGTGGTTCTACCTGGATGCCTCCGTGCATTCGGGGTCTTCCCCCACCTGTAATTAACTGGACATCGCTATATGACTGGAATACTGTCGAAGCGACGGTAGACTAAAATAGTCAATACTCTATAGTATAAGAATCAACATTGGATTTTTTAAAACTCAATATAATGTCTAAGAATAAGAAGTGACATTGCATTTTATATTTTTTTTTTCAATACTCTGTAGTATAAAAATCAACAGTAGATTTTTTTTTTGATACTCTGTAGTATAAGAATCAATATTGGATTGTTTTACTGTATATTATAATCCTGCAGCTTGGGATCAGAATCCACATTATAAACTTCCCGACTCAACTAGGTGGTATCAGAATTAACCTCATATATATTGTGCTGCTATGTGATATAAGAAGTGACGTATTATATATTTTCCTATTCATCTATTTGGTATTAGATTCAACAATGGATGTTTGTTAATTATATGTAATTGTATAAAACACTGACGTTTCTGTACACTTAACTACTGTATTTATGAATTATCCCCCTTTGTCTCAAAGTTATGTCCCTTCAGTCAGCATCTGTGATGTGCACTGAGGCTGAAACACCTTAATATATGAATATTTATACACACACTAACCTTTCACAGGCCTCTGATTTGTTGTCTCATATGTATATGCACAATCAGATGACCTTGGCGATGTGTCGAAAAAGTCAATCAGCGCGGCCCAGGTTTTGACCAATCGATATGATTAGCTAAGGTCAGAGGTCGCGGATTAATTATGATTGATGTATATACACAGTATTTGTCTACATACTGACTATTTTAAAACATATCATATTGATATAACTGCTCACTCAGCAAGTATACATAAAGCAAGGCAAATCTGTTTTGTTTGTCTCTGGTCATGTGATGAATTGTTTTGTTATAATCTGGTTAAGGTGGCTCCAATGCTCACTAAGAGTTCATTTCTCTATTTCGCCCCAATTTTTGTGCAATAATTATTACTTGATATTAAGGAGGGTTGCAGATGTTTCATATATCTGAGTTTTCAAAAGTGAAATTTAACAAAAAAAATGCAATCAAAGCTTCTTAATAGCATGACAAGTTATGCAGTAGTTATTGCTTGGAATCACCTTAACTTTGTGTTTTACAGCCTAATGGATGGCATTTGTTTTAGATGTTGACATATTTTTATCATGTACATGTTTTGGTTTCGTACATGAATTGTGTTAATATATACATATATGTACATGAATTGTGTTAATATATACATATATGTACATGAATTGTGTTAATATATACATATAGGTACATTAATTGTAGATGTACAGATTGACATCCATATGATATGAACATACTTATATTTATTAAGAATTGTATTGTAAAGTATTCTTAAAACAAATAATTTAATACTAAAGAATTTACCAAAATGTATTTTATTTTGTATTTTGTTTAACCCATGAGAAAAGAGAGAAAGATCTAGATATACTAGACATATAATACCCAATACTCAAGCTATGTCTATTATTTTATCCTGGACTTCAGTTATGACTGGAATTACACCTAACTCATGCTTGAACGGTATTATACCCTTGACAGATGCTGTAACCAATATAAATGCCCTCCAGTTTTGTCTAGTGTTTTATTTATGATCAGTTTCATACCCTAGACTCCAGCTATTACCAGTATTACACCATAAACACAAGATGTGATCAGTTTCATACCCTAGACTCCAGCTATTACCAGTATTACACCATAAACACAAGATGTGATCAGTATTATACCCTAGACTCCAGCTATTACCAGTATTACACCATAAACACAAGATGTGATCAGTATTATACCCTAGACTCCAGCTATTACCAGTATTACACCATAAACACAAGATGTGATCAGTATTATACCCAAGCTGTTACCAGTATTTTTAAAAATACCAGAATAATACCATAGCCTGGAGCTATTTTTTAAAAACCAGTATTATGCCATTTGGCTCAACCGTTTACTGAAAGTGTACCATAGAATCAAGCCTTTAACGTTATTTTACCCTAGACACAAAATACTTACAATAGACTCAACTTAACCATATACCCTAAACCAAATGTATGTATGATACCCTAGACATAAGCTATCAACTTTATTATACCCTAGTCTCAAGCTATGATTTGTATCATACCCTAGACTCGGCCTACGACTTGTATTATATCCTTGACTGACACGTGGATTTCGTGATATTGCTTGCTCGCATGGAAATCATGATTTAAATGGAGAAAAAAAATGGTTAAGTTGTAGAGTTGATAAATGTACAGTTCTTTAGATAATTCAGTATTTAATGGAACTCCGCTTGGGACACATGATTTTGCGTCGATCGTAAAATATAAATATAATTATGTTGAAGTTGAAAGAATCACGTTTGTGTTTTTAAGTTCTGTTGTTGTTTTTTTATCCTAAATGGCGGAGAACATTCTGGTTGTAGGACTGCCAAGTTCTTTGCTGAAAAAAAATATAATTATGAAAACACCGAAATGAAAATATTGACAATTGTAGAAGTTCAATGGATCTAAAAGAACATCATTTTGGATTAGGATTTAACATTCAACTTGGAGACACGTCTGTCCTCAAGGTAAGATGCATGTTTATATTAATAATTTTATTGATTATTTCATTAACACTTATGAAGCAATTGAACTACATGTATACAGAAGAAGAAAGTCTGACTTTGTTGGAGTTATCCGTTTCCTTTAGGAATATACGCCCGTCCAAGAGTCCAGATGCAGAGAATCATTTTCTCCCTGAAAGCCTTTAGGACAATATATTGTGTCTGTGAGGTTTTTCGATATATAGAGGATATTTGTTTCAAGCTGATGTGTTATATACTTATATCTCATTACGAAGTGATACAATTTGACAGAGAGGTGAATACCTAGCTTCGTGAATTTGATCTGTATATTCCATATCCACCCAAAACAAACAAATTTTCTTTTTATTTTATGATAACAGCTGCTACGTCTCTCTCTCTATATATATATATATTAACTTAGAAGTTCCGACAGATCTATATCACTCACAATATGGGATATGGATTTTATTTCACTGACAGACCACAGTATTTTATCAGTCAGCATAAAATAAATATATATAAGAAAGAATTAGTTTTTCAATTGTCCTGTCATTGTTGGTCAAGAGTACTCCATGGAATCGTAGATTTACCCGCCTGGTCATCGATACTCGATTCAAGCGTAGACACTTTGTTCTCTAGAGTTTTGCCTAAAATTATCGGCCTGTCGGTCTTTTCGCAAACCAAATTCTTCATTTTAAATGTCTTCTTTATGAAGCACTGGTTTTAAGAGTTTTCAATCAACTAAATGAGAGTTGAAACAAGACTTTTTTAGCCCTGCTATAACCCCCGCCTCCTTTTTTGCAATTTATGGCCCTGCTATATCAGCCCGAATTTGTGCACTAGCAGAGTTTCCGTGAACGAGTAATATCCGTGATTTGCTGAAATACTATCGTCAAATTTAAAACTATGTTGGAAATTATTTCACTTACTTATATCACAACATTGCTTCATATTTATATTTGAAGATAGTATACGCAAATCACGGATACTACTCGTTCACCACTTATTCAGCCCCTCACCGCGTGGGTTCGAATCCCGGCAGGGTCATTGGGATTTTCATTGTGAGGAAGCCTTCCAGCTGGCTTGCGGTAGGTCGATGGTTCTACCCGGATGCCTACGTGCAATCGGGGTCTTCCTCCACCTTTAATTGGCTGGACGTCGCTGTATGATTGAAATACTGTCGAAGCGACGGTAAAACTCAAATAGTCAAGTTTTACTCGTTCACAGCTACTGCTCGCAACCAGTAAGATTTCACTATTATCGTATGATTTTCCATGATGTGACATGTTTTTTTAATTTCTCACATCATCTGTAAGATCGGAAATATCACTCTGAAACCCCCAAAAAAGGAAAACTAAATTGAGCCACCATTTTTTTTTTATCGGAGCATAGAATAGAAAGATTGAATGTATGTAAGAAAATACTTTCTTTGTCCTCTAAAAGAAATTAACTGGTCGGTAGATGTACGCTTATCTTGAATATAAAGTTGACAGGAATTACACACTAGACCCAAGCTATGGACGGTATCATACCCTAGACTCAGTCTATGTTCGATATAAGACTCAGACTATGTCTACCGGTTTTATTTATAACCTTTGATTTACCCTTCCATAAGCTCAGTTTACTCAAGTCTCGGGCTTTAGCCAAAATACATGCTATCATCGTTTTTAAAACACATAATTCCTTTTATTTTACCTTTATTGCAAAATATTTAACAACACAATCAAAATAATGCCATTAACACAATTAAAAATAAAAACATAAAACAAGTACATGCAGGGCAATTATCAAATACATATAAAATAAGAAAATAAGTATTAACATATTTGTCATTGTTAGATTAGGCTGTCAGCAAGATACATATCACGATTATTACGATTCATCGATTCTTATGATGATAGCCAAGATTCATCGATACATGTCACGATAGTCGCCTTTATTGATATATATCACGATAGTCACGATTCATCGATGTTCATTAGGGTGCTTCAGATTTATAAATTGATATCTCCATTTATTAAGCGGCGTAAATATCGCTTTTGCCACGACATATATCACATTTACCAATTAGTTGTTGTTGTTGTTATTCTATATTTTTGAAATACACCAGACATGATGAACATTTTGTATGTTCCAGTGAGCTAGCGGGTCGGTGGTGGTTCTATCAGGGTTTCTCTATACATTCAGGTTTTCTTCCATCTGTAATTAGTTGGACGGCACTATGTTAACAAATAACACTGACGCAGCGACGGTATATTCCAAAAGGACAATAAAAAAAATCCGGGGCGAGTTGCTCAAATTGTTACAACGTCACTATCCCCGTTTTTTCTTTGTGTTATATGTGACGATTTTACTATTATTTTAAGTGAAAACTGATTTCAAGATGGCGTTCAACGTAGACATTTTTTTTCTTTCATTTAAACAAATATTTTTCTGCAAGATTAAGCAGATAAGCCATGCATTTAACTGGCACATGAACACTATTTTTTAAAATTCCAATCAGAAACCACACTCAAAACATTTCTTTTTTCAAAAATGTGCAATTTAGAAATATCCACTCGTAATCTGAAAATCAGAAACCTTGTCGGCCATATTCGTTTACCATGGCGAGGTTGTCCTCTAAACTCTTTTTTGCAACACCCAGTTGCATAACTCCAGTGAAAACTGTTTCGCAACTTTTTGAAGCCACGCACCTCCGCTTGAATGTATATGATGACGGTATTTAGATGTATAAAAACGATATTGACTTTTTTCTTTGCTTACGTACAAATTGCTATGAAGCCCATGTATTTCATTTTAATGTACATGTATATGTATTTAGGCTCTCTTAGAGTCACCATAGGCAATAGTTGTTTTGTTTCACTAACATTCCAAAAATAGGATGGTTTGTTTCATAAATCTAAACAATATGTGTAGTCCAATATATATATATATCTTTTTTTAAATTTTCCTTATCTTTTAGAGGACGTGACGGCGTTGTGCAACTGTGATAACCCTAATGCTAGGGAAAAGGTTAACGGTCGATACAAAAAAATAGGGTCGGTCGAGTGGAACAAGTAACATTTTACGCCTAATATAAATATATTATCAGTTTAACCTTTGCGACCTATTCATCGCATATTTTTTTTTGATTGTTTGAAGTGTCCTACAGATATTGAAATCAGAGGGATGGTTTGCGGTTTTAAAAACAACGTGCATTTAAATTTTCCCTGTAATCGAAGCCTATATGGTTTATTTTCAAAACATTGAAGTTTAAACAGCAGCTTCAGAATCTGCACTGCCTGCCACTGGTAGGGTGTTCGCGGTGCTACCGTTTCTCATCTTCTTCTTTCTTGTATTAAAGGAGATACTTTTGCCCTTCCGAAGTTTTTTGTCCACTTCCGGTGTGTCGTCTGCGTCATCCGGGTGCGTGTCTTCAAGTCCGACATACTGATACAATGTCACAAAATGATTGGCAAAGATAGGCACCGTCAGCGCAAATAGCAAAACACCAGAAAATGAACACAGACAGCCGACAATTCGACCGAATGTCGTCTGCGGCGTTATATCACCATACCCCACCGTTGTCATGGTGATGATAGCCCAGTACCACCCTATCGGAATACTTACAATATTTTCCTTGTCCTCAAAAATGTACAAAAAGCTTGCAAATGTGCAAGTACCAACGAGAAGGAACAACATCAAAATGCAAAGATCTTTTAAGTTGGCCCTAACAGAGTAGATAAGCACACGGCTGGCTTTAACATTCTTCACGATTCGGAAGAGCCTGAATGACCTCAACATTTGGAGGTACTCTAAGATATCCAGATATTCGTCATTGTATCTCTCGTGCTCGTGGAGGTATATGATAAGCATATGCGTGTAGGTCCCAATCAGAGCTGCGGCATCTGCTATGTTGATGATGGACATGAAGTATTGCAGGATGGAAGGGCAAGCCAGGAGGCGCAGCACAATGTCCACTGTGAAGAAGATAAGCGTGATGCTGTCCAAGATAGTCAGAAAGTGCACCCGAACTGTCCGGTTGGGAATTTTCACGTACTTTATTGCATAGGGATCGCCTGAACTCGTGTAGGCCATAGAGAAAGACGACAAGGTCGATGTAGGCAGTGTCTCGTTTGACGTCACATTGACCACCATGTACTTAAAACTTCCCATATCAACATTCCAATCAGAGTAATAACTGTTTGGAACGCTGTATGTGTCTTGTACAACGTTAGGTATTGTGAGATTGTCACAGTGGGTCATGAGTGCTTCTTCAGCCAGGTCGATGTCCGGCATGTTTGTGTTCCGCATGAACTCGAGCCTCTCGCAGTTGGTCATCTGTCGTTGGAATCGAGGGTCCGTGCTGTAGGCCAGTGTGAAAATGGACAAGAGGACCATAAATAGCGCCAACGTGAAGTAAATCTGAAATAAAAATTACTTTTTTATTTTTTAGCCTAAGATATATCAAGTATAATTAGGTTTAATTTCTCGAGTAACTTCGGTATACATTATAAATCGAGAATTCAATAAATGTTCTTGGTTTCTTGGAATATTTTTAAGACAAATAAAGCAAAGGATTTGAAATCAATCGAATTGTTTCTAACTATTCCGTTACTCGCTAGCATTTCAATGAAGTTGTGGAATGAGGTATTTTTTTCGATGGAAGTTGTATGCTTTTGCTATTGACCCATTTTTTTCACCGGATTTCAACCAATCAGAATATTGATCAACATTATTTCTAAGCGCACCTGATTTAAGGCAGTGTTCTCATTGGCTAATGAGATAGGCTGGTTTATTTACTTTTCACACATGTGACCGGTTATAAAAAAGATGTGCAAACTCAGAGATATATACTGTTTGCCATGTAACGGTACCGGAATTAGATACGGTCTTACGTTACAGCTAGAGACTAAGAATGACGCCGAATATCTTTTAAAAGATATTTCTTGTTTCATCTATTTTATAATTTCAATAACAAAAGTATAAATTGCTCACAATTTGAATGCAAAATTCCCAGTTGATACCCAGAAGATAAAAATATTTTTGAAAAAAAAAAGGTGACAAAGTGGGAGACTTTTTCTATCAACATAAACCTATCTGTATATTCTTTACGGTGGTTCCCTAGATATATTGTACTTTTTTACTTTTATTTTCCCAATATTCAAAATCTTCACGCCAAAATCCCAATTTGAAGGGCATGAGCCATCTTTCCAAACAGAGAGAAAAAAAGTTAAGTTAGCCCTGTTACTGTCCGTCGGAAGTCCACGATTAAAAGGAACGCAGAAATAAGTGTTAAACGAATTTACTATGCCCAGCTGTCAATCCATAAAGAGAACTTGAAGAAGATAATCATGACTGTGTTAAAAATAATAATTAGGTCAAAGGCAAACATTAAGTGCACGTGTTGTAAATACGACGCATCTCATTTTATTGCTTCATTCTTAAACGCTGCATACACGTTCGTAAAGTATGTTTATTTTATTATAATGTTTCCCTCTATTTTATACAAACTTAAGTGTGTTTAGATTTACAAATTTATACATATATATAAAAGTTGTCCTTTTTTTTCGAGAAAACGAAAGGAATAAGTAGCTACACGAAATATTAGAGAAAAAATATCACTCCGTTTAATGACAGTTAGAATGCGAATAGATAACAAACTCGTATTTTTCTTAGAAATATGCAGGTAATTAACGTTTTTTACCAAGAGAAGCTTTTTTTTTTTTGTCCAAGAACCAAGGCATTTGTAATTAAGCTATATGGTGGCAGACAACGTAGATTTGACGGTTACCGTATGTGACATTTAGGTACGAGAGTGGCATCTGGTTGTGGCACCTTGTTTATAGCAAGGCGGATCCATGTGGTGGCCCGAACCTGCCGTTATATGTAGGTCATCTGTAATTACTAATACCTGGGTAATACCCTGTTTATCTCCTGACAAGTTTAAGCTGATCGACAGCAAGTAAAGTACGGGTAATCCCTCATTATGGTGTGTTTATATATATAAGCCAGGTACTAATCTTAGCTCAAATACTTACATACGTAGGGTCGTATATCATGATTCCATGTCCTTTATGTCTTTATAGTTCATTTCTGAATAACTAATGTTGATCATTAAATTTTAGATATGTGAATCGATCAGGTTATATTCTTAAATAAGTCGTAAGACAATAGTGCTGGACTAAATTTCTATCTTTCATGAGATTTTAAATATTGCTTAGCGCAAAGTATTGTTGGTGGAATTGAATCTTGTTGTAATGTTTTCAACGTTCATTTTGCATTAGTAATACTTAATTATTACGTAATTATGGCCATATCCTTGCGTTATTTTTAACCCTTTCCCTCATATAGACTCATTTTGACGCAATCAATAGGTACCACATAAAGCCTGATCTGCAGAAAGCCAAACTCAAACCTTACCAATTTAATTGTAAAATTCTCATTACCAGACCACTGAGGAGCAGCGAACAGCATAAAACCTGATCAGCCTGCGAGTTACTCGCAGGCTGATCTGGTTTTATGCTGTTCGCATATTAGGTCTTTTCATGGTATCCTCTATGAGGGAAAGGGTTAACAAAGGATGGATGTATTGCAAAGTTTTGAAATGGCTTACCCGTGACCACAGTGTCCTCTCACGATAGTCCACCACGGACCACACACGTGACCGGATGTTCTCCAGACCGGAACAAGTGGCCTTCAGAAAATCGGAGGGTTCATTGGCGATGTTGGCATAGTCACTCTTCCGGAAGTCCCGGATCGTCTGCTGTTCTTGTAGGAAACACTGTAGCCTGTCATATTATATGTACAGATATACAGTTAAAACTCTTCGGGGTAAAAAGGGACTACATGGTTAACAGAAGATGGTTAACACGGCAAAAAGAGAAATTCATTATAAAACGAGAATTCAAAGTAATTCGTAATAAAAGACGACTTCTGATAAAAAGAGGACTTCGTAATGTGACGATGCGTCGTCACAGGTATAAATAACTCTTATAACTGGCAGTCTGCGTCAGGGAGTCGACTTATTGGTTCAGAGGTTAGAGGATTGGACTTGACGCCGGCGGACAAGGTTCGATCCTGGACCGGGTCGAGTTTGTTACATTGGTGGCAGCGGTGGGATAATGTCAACTGCCAGACCGCAGTTGCCTTACATATATGTTTCCCAGGCTAGGTCTCGGGTCGATACATCTCGGTGGGGAAAGTAATGTGACGATGCGTCGTCACAGGTATATATACAATCTCTGACAACTGCCTGAGTTTGTTACAATACATGTACTTAACATGGACTTAACGGTTAAAAGAGGATTTCAGTTTATCCTCTAACGTGTTTTTTTCTTTCGGCATAGTGTACAAGGGATAAGTTTGACTTGATTGACTATTTGAGTTTACCGTCGCTTCGACAGTATTTCAGTCATATAGCGACATCCAGCTAATCACAGGTGGACGATGACCCCGAATGCACGGAGGCATCTGGGTAGAACCACCGACCGACGGGATAAGTTTGACAGTAGGAAAAAAAATAAGTAAAGTTAAAAACTTAAGTAAATGATGGTTGATTATAGACGGGGAAGAACAGGGAAGAAGTGGGTATCTTTTTTTTTAAATGCCAAACTCAATTTACCTCTAAGGTGAATTTGAAATGTTTACCAGTAGGGTTTGTAGCTTTATCACATTCAAAACTCGTTTCTAACCGCATCATTTTGCGACGTAAAACCATTCCGTACAATCAACTTCAACCAGCTCAAGATTAAAATGCTAAATACTAATTGCTTCTGAGAAGTGTACTGATGGTTTTATTAAGTACTTGGCTAAGTGGAGAACGTTCTCAAGTGACACTGATTGTAGGTAAACCTCTCACGTTCCCCAGTGACGAGCAAGAATACCTCAACTGGTGGGATCCTTCTTTTGAAAATAATTCAGTTCATATGTTATGGTAGACCAATTCAAAGTATTTGGTCTTATTATCTCGTCTGTTTTTTAAAGAAAAAATGGAGGTTTTGTCATCACTAGATGGTGTCGTCGTCACCGTTGGCGTTGTCGTCATGAACAACTTTAATCTTGGCCATAACTACTAAACTAGCAATGAAAGCATCTGTTATCAAACGTTACACACTTGTTCACAATCACAAGGTCTAAATTCTCACCGAGTGGCGTAACTCTCAGGTCCATTTTAACTTTTTTAATATCTCCGTTATCTAATCCTCCTTCTTAAAAAAAAAAAAAAAAAAAAAAAAAAACGCTCCCCGCTCCGCATGATGTTTTAAGAGATATGTTGTTTTGATCAATAATTCCTCTTGTTTTGGAGTCATCAGTGACATAGATATGAGTGCAAACCTCATTGTCGTCATAAGCGTGACGATTATCATTGTCAAGAAAAATAATATGTCGAACACCAGAACCTTCCGATGTCAAGTCATTGAATAACACCTAATGAGTTAAATAGTGGCTTTCATCACTATATCTTGTTATATACAATCTTATATTTCCATTAGATTTACCATATATATGTTTTTCCGATGCAGATGCTTACCATTAGTTGCCTCACTTTGATGGGGGGATTTTTATTTACACTTCGTGTTATAAAGTGCGGGGATCCTTTTAAACCTAGTTTAAGCTCCCCAAATTGGTTATTTTGCCGATTGACCGTTACAAGGCCGTAACTGTTGGTTTTTCTCTATTGTATGTAATTTCTTGTTTCCGTGTTGTTGATTTGTTTATTTTATCTTTCTTTGCAACTCCTTTTGGCATTAGTTATTTTTTTATATATATGTTGGATTTCTCATAGGACCTTTTTGTGTTTTCCCTAATATTCTGCAGCCATTTTCAAAAACGGATCAAACTTTAGTAAATATACTGTAGAACAGAATATACGTGTGTATGATACTACTACTACTTCTACTACTACTACTACTACTAATGATAATAATAATGGGGGAAAAAAGAAGGAGGATGTTGATGATCTGCATGTTTGAATACAGAAAACACAATCGGAACACCTTTCATAATTCCGCCTCATGCGACAAAAAATGACACATTCGAAAACCTCGGGCTTTATCATTACTTTTCTTTAAAGGCCAAACATTCTCCATCTTGGCTTGGCTGATATTTACTTAATATAATGCGTGCTGATATCCTTTTTCATTCTATTTGTAATTATGTCAAAAGCTATCAATTATTAACCAAACTACCAGTTCCATCGGTCAAACGTAGTACTTGACATTTACATACGGTATTGCACTTTACTAATTAATGTTGGGCCCCTGTGTAGTTTGTCACTGGACACCCTGTCCTCTAGCTGATTATCAAGGTTTGGTTGCTTTTTAGATTTCTGTACTCATTTTATTACTGTAAACTCTCTAATTTTCGAAAGGCTCGTAGAAGCGGGAATATTTTCCCTTTGTTTCCGTACCGTGTTTCTATCTATCTATCTGTCTGTCTGTCTGTCTGTACCGTCCCCGGTGGCCGAGTGGTTAGAGCGTCCGCCTCGGGAGCGGGAGGTCGTGCGTTCGATCCCCGGCCGCGAAATACCAAAGTCGTAAAAAAATGGTACTGTTATAGCTCCCTTGCTTGGCGCTCAGCATAAAAAGGTAGTTGCAGAACTGGTTGGCCCAGTGTCAGGATAATGTGACTGGGTGTGGTATCATGCCACATGTCTACGGCGTGATACTGTAGTGTGGCAGCTCTATATCTGTCTCAAGTAGACATCGTCTCCAAATGACTGAAATACTGTCGGTGGGACGTTAAACCCAACAAAAATCTATCTATCTATCTATCTATCTATCTATCTATCTATATCATACATACATACATACATACATACTGTTGACACTTTATTTTTAAAGAATTATTAGCAGTGTGCGTGTTGGAGAATTTTTAAGTGATGGTGATATGTACACAAATATATTTTGTAATTTTAAAAGTACATGTATGTTTAAAGATTGGAAAAAACAATACTGGTACTTTTTAGTATGTAGTAGTGACGACTGCATCTCTGAATTGTACTGGTCTTGCAGTAGAGCTATTTGGCAAGGAAGACCATTCCGGAGGATCACACTGAGAGAGTAGAAGGACAATTTTAAGAAGTCACTTGATGTTTGTATTTTTTGGGAGTAAGAAGTTACTTGATGTTTGTATTTTTTGGGAGTAAGAAGTTACTTTATGTTTGTATCTTTTGGAGTGAAAGGGGAGGCATGTTTCTTTATAGTCTGTTTAGAGATCGGATATAAGTAGGCATAGGAATGACAGTAAGAATTTGTAACATTGTTGAGGTTACACTTGATTTGTATGAGAAATCTATGTTCGGAAAATCGAATCACTTCTGTATTTCATTTTACTCACCAAAATTAATTGTACTTAATGTATAACATATAGATTTTAGCTAGACCAAATTTATTTAATTAATTTCATTAAAAGCGAACTCATTAGTAATAATGCCCGCCACGTAACCAAAAGGCCTTCTCAATATGATACTGGTTATCTCCCTTGTGTTTGACATTCGAACCATACGGGAGTTCCGGGACCGGTTGGCCAATGTGACTCGGTGTGGTATCTTGTCACTTGTCGCAGTGAGGCTGCACTACATTTATCTCATGTAGACAATTGTCTCCAAATTTTCGTGGTACGCTTATTTCAGAATTAATACAAAAAATATTTGTTCAAGTACGGATTATTTTACAAATGCATGTTGTTGTTGTTTTCGAATGAATGCCTTTAAATTCCCAGTCTATTCTTTATAGCAATGTCTTTCTTATAATCCTAATTGAAGACATTGATTAATACATTTTCTCTTACAGATTTGCAATAGTTTTTTTTCTGTAACTATGCGGGTCCGCGATTCATTTAAATCAAAAACCTTTAAATTCTGTATAAGCAAATTTTTAAAAGGGAAGAAATTAAATATCATTTCCAGTTAGAGGATTATAATAATAACTTGTGATAAATGTAAATGTAAGGTTTAGTCTCCAAATGACTAAAATACTGTTGGTGGGATGTTAATCCAACAAACCAAAAAAAAAATCAAAAAAAATTCTTAAAGTCATTAATATGAAAGTTATGGATCTTCATTATTTTAAGTTTAGGATTTTGGTGAAACGCGAATCAGCACTTGGATAGATCACGCCGTCAAAAAAGAAAATTAATATAATATATATAATCATTGTCATCATGATATACTCAAGCCTTAGCTTGGTTAACACGGCGTGTTTCTTAAACATATTCTCAAGCATTATGAGTGCGAAATATGCCGAGAAACGTGCTGGAAAGTAGCTGTGAATTACTCTTATCAATCAAACGTAGTTGAGCATGATGGCCATACTTAATTCTTGAATTTGAAGTTGAGTACGATTACGATTTTCAATATCATCGAGAACTTTGGACCCGCTGTTCAAAAGCAAATATTCTTGTATCGAATGGGGTTATTACAGTAAGGGGACAGCAATCAGCACTGCGTTAGCATTAATCGCAAATGAATGGCTCGTGTTTTAAATTGAATAATAAGGGTCATTTCATTAGGTGCCCGAGAGCTCACAAGATGAGAGTATTTCTGGATTGTTTTAAAATTCTGGCAAAGGGATGTAATTCTCTAAATTATTTCAACAGTAAATATCCCCTATTCCAGTCACGCGCTCAATTAATTTCCATGTAAACGGAATAAAATTCAAAACATTGGCTTTAGAGGAGATGATAATTAAAGTTTTTTTTTGTTTGTTTTATTTTTGCTTGCCATGGCAAGGATCAGGTTCATATGAAGGGCCTCTAATGGATCATTTTTTGTCAAGTTTCACCAATTTCAACCCAGTGGTTTCGGAGATGTCTTTTTTAAAGCAAATTGTTGATGGCGACGGACGACGGACGGCGACGCCGGCAGCTCACCACGAGTGTTATCGAGCACAAGTATGCATGAAGGCTAATTAGCAGGAATCGCACAGTTCCCCCATGTTTTCATAGGCACAGATAAGAGACTTTTTGGCAGTTATTTTTGAAGTTAATGTAGACCGAAATCTGAGAATACTTGCTGTTTTAAAATCACCACAGTGACTGTTATTAAATCTTCAGTCAGTCGTAGTGAAATCTGTATCTAATTTAATAGCTTTAATGAACCATTTTAAATATGAACAAGAAATATCTCTATAAAAAAGATATTCGGCGAAAGAAAAAAAATAAGAAGTAAAAGTGTTACAATATAATGTATTCGATATAATAATGCTGGCAAGCTTTAATAGATCTGTGGTTTTAAAGTAATGCTTTGAAACGTATTTGTCGCTAAATTTATGAGATATAATGTACTAGGAAGTGAGAGAAAAAAAGAAAGAAGGGATACAAATGTAATATAAGCGAAACATGAAACTGTTCATTCAGTGGGAATCGATCTTGGGGCCCCTAGTTCAGCAGACGAGCACTTAACCAACTGCGCAAACGGAGGCTGATGTTATTGTAACATGTCCGAGCGATCTGAAAAACTTTAATATGTGAAACTAGATTTTCCTCGTGACTCTCCTGGTCGTATGATTAGATAAATTAAACTATGAATTTCAAAAGCTTTTAGTGGTGTATGCACTTTGATTTTTCAAAGCAGGTCTAAGGAAATTGTAAGAAAATGAAATATCTACTTCTATGTTATTCATCTAAAACCCATTGACTGTCTTTCAAAATGGCCATAAAAAGTAGGGACATACACTGATTTGGGAACTATGTATTAATAGTTCTGAATAAAATCTCCAAAATATCGCATAAAATCAACAGTTTTTTAACATATTCATAAACATTGCACATAATTATGTTTCTGTATCCATTATTCTATATAGAATTTATTATAGCAGAGATTTGAATTACTTTAATGTAGCTTCGTGATTTTAGCAAGCAACAGTTTCCTAAGACACTCCTTAACCTTCCCTGCATTTGGCAGCATCGAGTGAAAATAACAGGAGTATAGTGCTGTAGTGACTGACATATTCCAGACTCCAAACTGACCAACTCAAGCAATTAACTGATAAGCCTTCCTCGACTTTTAATGGTTCTTGTCCGTCACGACCCGTGAAGCTCATGAATCCCCGCTGCGCCAAACGTGTGCAACCGATTATAATGTCGTTCCCATGCAGACTTCCTCAAGAAAAATGTTTTAAATGGAATAAAGTGTTTACTAAAGTTGATATACGCACAAAACGCTGACAGCTGTATGCTTGTTTACAAGTGATGGTATTCATAATCGGATAATTAAGTATACATACGTACAGCGATACTCAGAGGAGCGATTATCCGAACACTAGGCCCATTTCGGTATGTATTCCTAGTCCCGATAATTCGAATGCTATTCCTTTTTCGAGATATGTTCTTAGTTCCGGTTATTCGAATGTTATTTCAATTTTGATATATGTTCTTAGCTCCGGTTATTCGAATGTTATTCCAATTTCGTTATATGTTCATTATCTCGATTACTCGAATGTTACACCTACTTCGAGATAAATTTTTTATTCCCGAATTTTCGAATGTTATTCAATTTCAATATAAATTCATATGTTCCTGATATCGATAATTCGTATGTCATACCCATTTCGAGATATATATTCTTAGTCCCGTTTATTCGAATAGCACGTCTATTTCGAAATATATTCCTAGCGACACAGGCTCAGTTACTTTCCATGAAACGTAATCTTCTCCTATCTTCTTCTTCTATAGTAATTGCTTACAAGCATTTTCTGATTATGATGGCTGCACCATTCCTCTCAGTTATTTTTTGAAGCTAAATATACAGTCGTATTCTCTCGGGTACCGAGCCTCACGATATAACGAGGAATTTATATTCCACACTCGATTCACGACGTATCGAACTTTTTTAAATTCACAAGCATGTTTATAAACCGAAACAGCTGATATTTAAATTGATGAGTTTATTTCTTTTAAATAATAACAAAATAAAATCCCACCACTAAAAAACAACAAAAAAAACAACAACAACAAGAAAACTTACCTTTAACGACACTCATACAAATATAAATTTCCTTTTTTTCTTTGAAAGAACAAACACAGTTTCCAGATTTTCTGTCTTTTAAGAGATGATAATAGCAAGTTATATATATTAAATAAGAAACGATAAAATGATCTAAACATCACAATCTCCGATAGAAAATCTTTCCGATCTCTCCGCTTGGTTAAAAACAACAACAAAAAAATTATCGATATTATATATATATACCTACCGATAATAACAACAGCTAGTCAACATGTTTGTATTTATTTCCCAAAATTCCAGTTCCTTCAGAAATGCACCCGGGCATGTTGTCGATGGAATATGCAAATCTCCGGTCAAATAAAATGTCAATATTGAATTAAACATCTCCGGAGGACGATCAATTATAATGTATCCATCTTTTGCTGCTTCATCATTAAGTGATATACTCGTAAGTTTAGAAGGGACGCCAACGGTTAGAAGATCCCTTCGGATTGTAAATAATTGTCCACTCACGTTAAACATAACTCTCTCCATAGTTAACTTCGCAGTTCGAACGCCACAATACAAGTGTTAACCAATTTAGCGCTAAACGTGCTTGCGTTACCTAGGATATGAAAAGCAATTCTCACAACTCTAACAGGATGGAGCAATTGTCGCTTGGATAGAGTCAGAGATATGGAATCGCGGTCTGACAAGTAACTCACGGGAAATGATTCTTATATTCCGGTGATGGCGGTGCAATGACAAACGCGCACTGTTAGCACTCCTTCTTGAAATGTAAGCGTCAAGGTATGCGGATACAACGGGTAGACAGCACCGTCTGCATGGTCCAGCAGTGCTTGGGATGCCATCTCTCCTCCCGATTCAAACGTTCTCAAGTAGAGCTGAAAATAAAGCAATCTTTGATGTCAACTCATTCAGCTTTGTACTATGTAAGTGCTTATTTCCTTTGCTGTAAGGATGACGTGTTTGTAAGAGCTGTTGCCAGGAGTCTCCATGCCTGCTTGGGTATTTATATGGTATTAAAGACCCGTGACGCATTTCCAGGATGCATAAGAATGTTTCCGCCAGATGACCGTGATGTGCAGTCGCACTAAAAGAAATAATAATAATAATAATAATAATAATAATAATGTTTTGACCATGGGCGTAGGTATGCCTAAATTGATATGGGGTCCGGGGGCATGCCTCTTTGTACATTTTATCTAGGATGTGCGTAGATGCGTTTTCCGGCATATCTGGGGCCAAAAATTGAAAAAATATCGCACGTTTTTAATGTTTTTTTTTGTCTTTTTGAAAATACCATTTCCTGAAATGATGTTCAGGCCCGGGCTTAAAAGTGCCTAAAGGAAACTACACCAGTGACTGTCTTATGCTTCTAAGAGGGAATTGCTATTGTTTGTTTTATTCCGTGTTACCCTCCGCCATGAGCAAAGCTGGTACCTTTGTATTTATTGCGAAGTAAATTTTAGATTTAGACTCGAGATTGATTGATATAAAGTATTCAAGTTCTGGTGTTATCATACACATGACTTCACGCAAGACTAACAATATCAGGTGACTGTTCACTTTATATTATAATAAGCACAATCAAATAACTTAAATAGCTAAATATCGTTTTTAAAATTTGCACTTTTTGAGGCCGAGTAAAATATTAATGAATTAAGGCATTGCTTAAAATAACTACAGACTCCAGCTCTTCATTTCATCACAGCCTACTTTATTCCACCAATCAGATAAGCATAGCCGTTGTCTAAATCGTATAGACCCCCGGTAAATGTTGTCTTTCCAAGTCAAAATTTCATCGTACAAATCCATTCAGCAGGCCGTGGTCTAAGTCAGATAGACATCACGTATACCGCCTCTAAATTCCATAGACAACGGCTACTTGTAATCTGTAGCTGTACGCTTTGACAGTCTGTGAGTCATTATAACGGACGGGACAACACGGAAATATCAAGCACTATGTAAGACTTGGCAGATGTTTCCGTATAAAAATATACGACATCAGCTTCTATTCAAGTGAGTCTCTTCCGTGTCCAAAGCAATTTCCCCAAAACGCTAAAAAAAAAAGAAAAAGAAAAAAAAAGATAATTGTTACACCACACTTTATTGCAAGACCACGTGTACTTTAGATAGTTACTGTTGTCCTTGGCAAAGTGACTGTTGTAGAGCCGTTAAAGTTTGGATCTGATTAATTCTGAATGTTTGTTAATGCACCATGCACACTTAGAGATGTATGTGTAACTACGGAAAACAACAAAAAACATTGTCATTGGGTAGGGTATACATTCCATCCCGTGGAGGAATCTCTTTTTCATTTTTTGCTGATTGTTATATAACGATTAACTGGCATGCCGTAGGTACTTTTGTGAGTGCTAGTATAATATGTTGTTGGAATTCATCACGTTTAATTCAAGAAGAGCTGTGCTTTATTAGCAGTGATTAGGACATGCAGGATGCATTCGTGCTAAATTATTTTCTAAGTTGATGCCATCCATTGCAAATTTGACAAACGTGTTATACTTTGTTACAATAGATAGGGAACACTCAGGTGTTCTTTATTTGAACGTACTACAAGCATGCGTTTCACAAAATAAGATTGTCCTCATCTTAAGATCTAGAATTCCATTATTCTTTGGATGTAAAGAATCGAAAGAACTTATAGTGGTACTGTTATTCACATGCTCTTACAAGAAATGTTTTTATTTATTTTTTTAATATATAATTTGAGATTTATGAGTTGGGGAAAACTTTTTATTTTAGATTTTTCGTGAAAGACAGGCCTGTATTTTTCCCAAAATGTTGTATAATAGATATGATGTGCCTTTATTATTTGAACATCTGATATTATTTAAAGGGTATATTTGCTGCCCAATTTGATATTATCTGCAAGAAATAATGGCCTTTAGCTAACGAAAACCTCAGCTAAGTACATCTCAGAAAAAACAGGGTCGGTAGGTCAGCTAAACTTTTTTTTATTTTTAACTTTTTTCTATTTTTACCTTATTTATTTTTTAGAGAAATTGACGAAAACACGTTTGGCAACCGTAATAGCTCGAATGATACGAAAAAAAGTTTAGGATCAGTACAAAAAAATAGGGTCGGTCCGGGTTAGTGGAAACAAATAACTTTTTTTTTATAACGCCTAAGATCATGTGAGATTCTAGGTTATTTTTAAAGGAACAGGAGCAAGTCACGCTATTAACAGAACATTTTATTATTTTCTGAATCTGCAACAAAAGTTCAACATCAAACAATTTATTTTGTCTTTAAAAAATCATTATCAAGCTTTTGATATTTGTAACTAATTAGTTCACCAGAAGTTTATCAAATCCTAACTAGCAAATCCAAAACAAATTTTATCGTAATTTTTTGGCGGACAATCTGATTACATATCGTGATCAAAGGCAACATGTGTAATGCCCAAGGTCATCAGCAAACATGTTACCATTTTCCAATATAAGACACTAACATGTCGTCGTCTTACCATCGACATTACGCCAACATTTTGCATTAGCAGGACCCTTCCCAATTCTTCTCTTCAATATATCTTCATCAAATTTATCGCATCGCTTTTCGATAAATCATTGTACCGATCCAAAAAACTTTATTGTATCCTCGTAATTTGAGCATAAAAGTATAACATTTAAGTCTCAAAGGTAGTCAAACGGGGAATTTATCGTAATATAAAATGGCTGTCATTACTTCTAGGTCGAATATCAATTTTCGGATAGATACCAGTGTGCTCATACCACGTGGTATATGACGTCATTTTAGGTTATCGCGAAAAGCATATTTTGTATCGATTCAGAGGGAAAAAAACTGCTGTAAGTATTTTATTTCTTTATCAATTTTAATGGTAGCACATGCGAATCGGAAAATTGTGCCCTATACGAGTACATACGTCCCAATGATTCTTTTGTCAAAATTACAGTTTTTAGACAGCAACGACCCGCCGTCTGTAGCAGCTGGAAATCCAAAACAGGCCTTGCTGATTTGCATATTTTCCACAGCCGATTAAACTGTACCTCTCCGCGCTAACGGCATCCATGCAAAGCGATTCTGCACACAACGAATACGAGTGGAATACTGGAATACTTTACATAGACGTTTTAATCAAAACCGTAACCGCTTTTAAAGTGTTATTGTTTGTTAACATGTTTTCTTTTACCATACTTTTTACTGGAAACATCCGTTTTAAGTGTTAACAAACTATCCGTGATATTTAATAATTAGAACAGCAACCCATTTTACATACATAAAGATCTTCTCCTGTAAAAGAAAAAAAATCACTAGGGCAAAAAGAAATGGCATATACCTCAAGCAAAAAATATGACTGATGATGACGTTGACAAAGAGACCTGGATAACTGGAAAAAAAATGGCTGAGTGTTGAACCTTATTGTGTTGTTGTTTTGAAATAAAAATGATTTTCCGCTAGCAGAAGATATCTGTTAAGCATACTGCAGACTGATATTATTTTTAATATTTGTAGGTAACTCAATATGGCAGCTTTATTGTATCGTATTACACGTCGCTCCAGCCGTATCGCGGTATGTATCGTATCGTGGCGGTAGCCTGGCAGTACCCAGCCCTACCTAGATATATAAGTATGAAAACAACATCATACATTTAATACTTAGTATAATTAAAGTAAAACAATCTAGTGTTATAGCTTATATCATCTGCTTTTGCTCTATACTACAGTTCGCAAATACCCTACTAGTCGGTGAGATAAAAATGGTGCAAAAGTTCTCCGAGCTTTACGATTTTTTAATGTCTTCGCATCTCGAGCATCATAAAACGTCACGAAAAAAAAATATAGTGCGTGCATTGGAATTCGGTGGTGATGCTTTTGTTGCAATTACCCACAGATGGTTTTAGAATACCGGTTAACCTCGGGATTAATTATTCTACAAATGCCTAAAAGAAATCAAACTCTTTCCTCAGATGATCAGCATCATTTCCACTATCTCTTTCCAGTTCTACAATGTGATCGTTCATTCAGTAACTTACATTTGTTTGTTTACATTGCCTTCATGGCCAATAATTTGCAACTTTCAACTGTATACTGCCAGGTACTATTGGCGGGTATAACCTGTAATACCGTAGCCCCGCGTCTGCGTTTCAACAACAACAACAACAACAACAACAACAACAACAACAACAACAACAACAACAACATCTCAACTCAAAACTTTTAAGACCTTGAATGATATGTATGAATATCGCAGCAACGTGCGAATATTTGGCAAGGCTTCATCATACTCGACGTGCGCCTATGATCCATCGGTAGTCGACCTGGCATCGTGGGGTATTTCCATGACATGTCACCGATTATGTTGTATGATTGACGACCATTTTCAGAAAAATACCCGATCCGCTGAGGGAAATCTCTTTCATGTTCATCTTTCTTGTGTGGAAATATCTCTAGAAAAATAGTTGTAAATGATTTTCTGGAATTCAAAATTGTATTTCATTTACCAAAACACCAAGTTTACACACGTGCCACTAAATGTATATCTAACAAGAAGGTATCATTAATTAATGCATACCCTAATGACTTTTTAAGCTAAGTATGAAAAATGGATATTTTGGAGAAGGTTCACATATTTTTTCTTCGGTTTCTTGATGTGAAAAACACAATCGCAGGAACTGAAGATACTGACTCTGCTGCCTGTCCGGGGGTGGGGTGGGAGCATTCGACTTTGTGGAACATTTAACCCTGTGATGAGAAGCTCAATTAAGCATACCTTGAGGTTCAATTAACTGTTCCATCATTGTTCAATTCTCCCCAGTTAATTAGAAAGCAATTGACAAAACTAATTTCATGTTTTAAGCACTTATGTTCCATCGCTCAATAGCAAATAATATTGCAGTAATGATATTCTCGTTCCGTCTTTCTCGAACCTAGCTTTTCTCGTTTTTTCGTCTTTGGAATGTTTTATTCGCTGATTTCAAAGACTATCCCATGGGTGGTGATAATTTAGTGGAAAGCGA
Organism: Solen grandis; assembly: GCA_021229015.1. NCBI lineage: Eukaryota > Metazoa > Mollusca > Bivalvia > Adapedonta > Solenidae > Solen > Solen grandis. The sequence continues at coordinate 37,495,011 of CM037783.1, read as the reverse complement.
GATTAGTGGATGATTACGTTTGTTTAGTTTATTATATTAACGATAATTAAATCTTATTATAACGTAATTAACTGACAATTAAGAGTAGAAAGGATGGCTTGAGAATATAATGCGTGTTTATGTATGTATACAATTTTCAAAATAGATACATGCACATATTTTTGTTTATTTGGTTAAAGTTAATATTAGTTCCTTATAGCTCATGTATGAGTAGCAATATACATTTTATAATAGATGTTTGTATATGATGATTTGTAATTTGTAATCCTGTTTTTAGGTTTGTTATTGATATATATATATATATATATATATATATATATATATATATGCACACAAAAGCAAATGTAGATCAAGGAAATTTGTAAATGGGAGGGGAGTGGGGCATAAGTTGG
>CM037783.1:37482102-37494519 GCA_021229015.1 Solen grandis | reverse complement strand
CGTACACGTGGCCCTTCGTTTTAAACTTTCTTGAAGTTCTCTGTGACCGTGGCTGTATGGAATAATATTCCCGTATATCACTCTTGGTCTTTTTTGCAGGTGGCTCATCATCATCGCTGCTTTCTTCACTACTCGACATCGTTGTGATTATAAGTAAGTGAGCAAAGCTTTTTTATACATCTAAGCTCCGCCCACCTGATTCAGGCCTATAAAGTGCGGTGTGACCCGTCCACTTCATCACTCTCAAACCTGATTCAGACTGCTCTGTTCAGAATGACCTGCAATACATTTGAGTTCTGGGTGAAAGGACAACTACAAGCTATCAGTGACAAGCTGATCAGACTAGAAACAGAAAGACAAGTGACATGCTACCGCTGTCAGGAAAAGGGGCATTATGCATCGGCATGTACGAAGAAAGCTTCAACACCTCAAACAGTACGGGTGTGCTACCGTTGTCATGAACCGGGACATTTTGTTTCTAATTGCCCAAAACCTACAGTGTGCTACAGTTGTCACGAACTAGGCCACTTTGCATCCGCTTGTCCTAAGAAAGGGATGAATAGTACTGTACCTACAGTAAACGCACAGGTGGACAGTGAAATGCAGAAAATGGACGTAGTTGAGACAGTGCCACAGACGGACAGTGATGTTGAGCTACTAGAGACTGTCTCTGAGTTGGAGAAACCTACCGTAAAACCCAAGAAACGCAAGAGAACCAAAAGCGAAAAATGACATTTGAACACTAGACTTGAAAAAAAAAACAAAGTTGTGTTATGTTCATTATTTGCTGTATGACGCACGTTTAATTCATTGTTACTGACACATGTTTGTTGTTAAACACAATAAAAAAAAATCATATGACAATTGTATTAGTTATCCTTTCTACATCATTGTAATGGTCCTGAAAAGGACCGTTATTTATTGAGAAGTGTCTAGCACTCACTCAAATACAAATACCGCCAGTAATGCCTGCTGGCTTCTGGATATGCCAGGTAAAACCCTGACAAATCCGGGTACAATGGCAAAGGGGGTAAACTCGGGTACAAGTTGACACCCTCTTCCTTTATACCCTCTTCCTTGACTTCTACTTTCTTCTCCTTTCGTAACACCTTCCTTGCACGTCGGAATAACTTACGAAGGAAATTCATGGTGAAGAATGAATACATACACAGCATTACACAATTTATAGTCAAGAAAAAAGTAGGTTAGTAGGTCAATCCACCCCAAAATGTCAAGGTCGAAGACAATGCTATCTAACTCAGGTCAAGGTCGAACTTGATTTATTGGATGAAAAAATAACGTTCTCTGATTGGTGTGCGCCAACACAAGAAAGTAGGTCAATCCGGTACTATAAAACAGTGCACATACTCTATACTTTATTATTCATGATTGAAACATGAGACCGTACACACGTAGCTCCACCCCAGACTTGCTAAAATTGTTCCTCGACAGTCCCAGCTATGAGGAACGAGAGAGCGACCCAGACAGCTATCACGACCAAGTTGATGTGTATGATCTATATGTCACTCTTACAAAAAGGGGAGATCTCCCTAATTACCTGTCAGTTACCTTTGAAGATGTACCATCTACCCTACTACAGGGATCGGGAGACAGCCTGAACTTCATAGGTGACAAGGATCTAACCCGTTGTCATTTGCATCTCCTTGCAGGATGGATGAAGAGATATGTCATGGGATGGGACTGTCAAACGTGTGGTATAGACCACAATATGTGATGGGACTGTACAACATGTGGTATGGACCACAATTCATAAGAAACAAAACGGCCCTTTTCAGGGCCAACCCCAATGTCTCGAAAGGACATTTTTACAATTGTCATTTTTACAATTTTACATAAATCTGTTTTCATATAGAGTACCATTCGGTACTATAGATTCGGTTTGAGTACCATTCGGTACTATAGATTCTGTTTGAGTACCATTCGGTACTATAGATTTGGTACCATAAATACCAAAAAAAAAAAAAATTTATGGTACCACGGTACCATAAAAAAAAAAATTTATGGTACCTTGGTACCATAGTGCCACCCTATACTACTCCCCCCCCCCCCTAAAATCGACAAAGATGGGGGTTTTATGCGTTTATCCACATATTAACTTTAAAGTTTATGTGTAACAATCAGAGTCAGTCAATTTGATCAAAATTGAAATATCATTTGCAGTTCCCTGATTTCTTCAGTTTTCTCGTATAAGTTTCATTTTCGCTTGTTTGTCACCTTTCCGCTAATTAAACCAGCAGTAGCAGTCGATACATCGAAAATGTCCGGCCCATCGAAGCGGAAAAAGCCGGATCCATCTAGTTACATAGTTATATAGTTATTCGAGATGTTTATTTTTTCGACAAGTTCGGAAGAAAAGAAACGGCTTGTTTTGCCTTTGCTTTTAAATATTGTCTCGAGGTTGTATTTTCGTTTGCAGATTTAGCACTAGTGAATAATCTGATTACCGGGCGTGCCTAATTTAAACCGGTTAAATGAGATTTAACACATCATTGGTGCCACCTGTTTTAATAAAGCCCCGATTTCGTTTTAGGCAGTGAAAGTGTTTATTAAACCAGTATTTGATGATGGTTTTGTGTCGAACTTTATAATAATATACATGTAATTTCTACTTATACGTTGTAAAAATTGTCTTTAACAACAACAACAACAACAACAACAACAACAACACTGTTATGCCGATAAATGATTTATTCGTTAAATCAACATAGGTGTATATATATATATATCGTATTAAACATGCATTCAATGGTGTGTATTATTAACATTATTATGATTATTTAAAAGAAATCTCGTAAAGTGACACTTTGATATATTTTGAACTTATTCCGTGAGCAAAAACTATACAGATTGCACTGATGCAAATTCCACAGTCACTATGGCAATGTCGGGTAACGTTGAGCGGGACAACTTACTCGTTAAATAAATATGACATCTGTAAAGACTATCTGACATCTAAAATTATATCCTTTTGAAATATATTTCTTTGCACGATACACCCATCTCCCACCTACAGATCCACTGCAAAGGTATGACCTGAAACGCTCCAGTGGAATTTTACGGATTGTTTCCCAGACAACTCCATAATTGTGTTTCCTTTTCCTGACGTCGTGCACGGACGTCCAGATCTTGGGCGGTCGGCAACATTGTGCGCAGGGTGGTCTTGAAAGCGGTGAACCACCCATATATGTTTTGTTTTCCTAGTTTAACCTTTGCCGTTAGTGTCCATGATCACGTAGAGCGTCTCTGATTTCGTCTTATAATTTAATATACAAAACCGAATGGGATATAGCGCTTTTTCTAGTGCCATATTTACGTTTTTTGCTAAACAAATGTTCTTGTCTTCCGATATCAACGGAAATGATGTCAGATTTCAGTCCATGACATTATGTATAGGCCTTGAGAAAAGGTCTTGGAAGCGGTCCGTATATTTGGGCAGTTTTTGACGTTGGGAATTTGTCTATATGTGATCTTTAAAGACAGGTAAACATGTGAAGGTATGAAACTTTTGTTCCGCTCAACGTTACATGACGTTGCCACAGTGACTGGAATTTGCATGAGTGCAATTTGTTTCCTTTTCTCTTTTGGATTAAGTTCAAAATATATCAAAGTATCACTTTTGAATGTTTTATTCTGATAACCATACTAATAAACAAGGTATGGCATTATACCGGATACTTTTCGAACACCCCTCGTAGTTGCTGGATTTACGCCCCCCACTAACCCCAAATCCTGGATATGCGCATGGACCAATCCCGCATGGCCGAATTGTTGGACCATCCTCCCCGTAACCGATAGGTCTTGGGTTCGATTCCCTGCCGCGGTCACGTGATCAATACAATGTCGGACGTGTTTTTGAATCGTGGTTAGAACTCAACTAACAATACTTAGACGCTAAGTTACACTTTGTATCTGAAATAAGGTATCAACATATTTTACCATTTTACAAAATACTTTGGAAAATTACTAAGCTGACATGGAAAGGTCCGACTTACTGACTAACACCATTTCTTAAGAATTTAACAATTCAAATATTTTCATTAGGGAAATATATAAGGATAGTGGAAATTGTCTCTAAGTATATAAGTATTACTTAGCGCTCTGTGCAGTTGGTGGTATGACGTCACTTGTCTTGCGTGATATTGATTTAGGGCAGCACTATATCTGTCGTAAGTAGACAACGAACCACTGTACACCCAAGTAAACCTACACTCCAAATGACGTCAGTTTAAGGAATTACACAGACAAAATAGGTGCATATCAATATATTTAGGAACTATGTTCACTATTTAATGATATCGTTATTGTATCACTGATAAGTACAAAAGTTGGAATTACATTTTTATTTACAATGCTTTGAAAAATGAAATGATAAAGAAACGGAAAGGGGGATAATCAAAAATGAGATATACACCAAATTAATGTATTAAATTATTGTAGATATTGTATCCAGATACGTATCACGCACGACTTATCTTAAAAAAGTATTAAAAAGGGAACATATTAATAAAAGTATATACACGTCATTCTATTGTTTCATTCACAGCTGTTTCTTCATTACTTATTGAGATAAAAGTACAAATATATGTATGTATAGTATTTTTTTTTTTTTTTTTTTTTTTTTTTTGAAAGTATGAAGTTTTATTGAAAGGCTTTTCAAAGATAAATAAAAAATACTGGTATAAAACATGCCAAAAGTTATTTTGTACATGACACATATCTATAGCTGAAGATGTGTTCTAACAACCGTCAATATATTCTTAAGGACCAAAAATGAAGCAATGCATATAAAGTATGACAAAAATACAGATATGTTCCAGTTGAATTCAAAAGTATAGTATTTCAATTAGCTTGAATAACTGATATATCTTTGGAAACAAAATGAGTTTTCAATATACATGCGAATACATGTATTTCAATTAGGAAAATAATGAGCGGCCCTCAACATAACCGGGTTTTGTTTTCATTCCAATTCACAAGGTTTCTTTTCATGTTGACCCATCTTCGGATAGCCCCGGCTGACATATATCGGTCCTGGGTATTTGATGGGTGACTCAAGACAAAAACAAATTCTGTCTGGTATATAAATGTCAACACATCATGTCTAACATGCCAAACAAAACAACTGACGTCAATATGTACAATACTACAAAGTTTGCATAACTTAAACATCAACAAATGTTTTCTGTAAACACTTAAGTGTCTTAAGTAATTCTAGTCAGATCTGTATTTAAAACTCACTTTGAAATATTTCCAGCAATTTTAAGAGCAATTTTTGACACACAAGAAATCGAAATACACCCCAAACCATAATTGTTTGAAAAACGTGTCTGCGAATCCGACCCCTGTGTCCGCTGGATGTATTTAATTTCTCATTCGTTGCAGTTTATGGGAATTTATTTTATGACTACAGTTCAATGTCGTACAAATCCCGTTATGTTCTCGCGTGTCCGTGACCATACGAGATTACAATCGGGTGGTGTCCTTGGGCTTGTCTTCTTTATCGCCCCACTTCCTGATAGTTATCTCTACCACACCATACATATACATTCCAACGAGAAGGAAAATCATGGCGATATATATCTTGGTTTTGGTACACAGAAAGTTTTGACAAGCGAAGGCAATGATGAAACCGAGGGATTCCCATAGTCTGTAGTTGGCGAAGGCGGACTCAGAATCCTTCGTCCACAGAAAACCGTACAGAGCTGTAAACGAAATATTAAAAAAAAAGATTAATATAAAGCAAGGATATGTGCGCGTGAAAACACGAGAAATCATAATCGTGGCCAAATTCACTACGGGAATAGTAAAAACACTAAATACGGTTACAAAAATAATCAATTTGATGAGACAAAAACGCCTCACCGTTTATTTGCGTTTGGATGACGGCGTCACCCATACCCCACAATGCAGCAAAGATGTAGAAGAGATATACAGCGTCAGGATCTGGGACCCACAGCAAGAACGTAACCTGAAGTCCACCGTGGAGCAAACACGCTGGAGAATATATATATACAAAACAATACGAATACAACACGTTAATTAAAGGAAAGGAAAATTTGTATAATTACGTCATAATACTGCATACTCATTTTCTATCCCCCCACTCCCGAAAAAAAAAAGGAGATGGAAATGTAAAACTATATAATCTTTAGACAACAACGAGGAAGAAGGTTAAGATGTAGATAAAGCAAAAGTTGACAGTTCATCTCCGTATGGTGTGTTGCAGTTAATTGTTTCCCTATCGGTAAAGGAAAAAATAAATAAGTTGTTTGTTCTAAAAGAAAAATAATAAAAGAAAATAGGTTAGGTAGGTCGGCAAAACTTTATTCTCATTTTTTTCCTAATTCTTTTAAGTGGATGTGACGAGAAACAACGTTTTCGCGACCTTGATAATCCGTATGCTAGAAAAAAGTTTAGGGTTGGTATGCAATAATAAGGCAGGTCGGGTTAGCGGAAATAAACAACCTTTTTACGCTTAGCAGCAATTGGTTTTAAATGAGTGATATATTGATTAGTGACGGGAGTATCATTCTAGTCATCAGTAACACGTGTATTCTCAGCAGCGATTTGACTACCTTTTTTTCTTACTTACCCAGTATAAAGAACGGGATGTGTCCCACGAACTGCACCAATCTCCCGAAGACGAACGACGAGACGGCGTCCACAACGCCGTAACATATCATGACAAAACCGATATTCTCAATGCCGAGAGCACAGGCAACGAAGGACTGTAAATAAACACTAAATAATTTAAAGCAGTTTGTTCAGACATGGTCACTAATTAAGAATTTGATTTTAACTATATTTGCATGTATTAATATGTATAATAATACTCATCTTTAGAAGCAATGTCATCCAATGTAACCATCCGTTGATCGTAAAATTAAAAGGGTGGTTTCCCCATCACAGGCAATAGCGTCAGAGACGGTATTGAAACTATATTTAGACTGATAAAACCTATGTTTAGATTCATCCATTTTTCCTGCATGCGCTAACGTCATACTAGGATGAACTTACGAAATAGCTCCCCTGAACTGATAAAGACGTCATGTTGTGGAACGTGTCTATCGTATTCTAAATTTAGCTGATTTAGTCGAAGTTGTGTTTACGAAAATGTGAAATGTGACCTACACTTTCCGAGTTTATTTGTCAGGAAACAAAGACTTAATTAACGAGGGATAGTAGATTTTTTTTTAAATTTCTACCGATCATCTGATTCATCATTTTATTACACTTGTTACAAGTTGTGACGAGTTGTAAAGACAATCCCCATCAGTTAATAGTGCATTTTACATCAAGTGCTTTTACAGTGTGGCATATGACGTCATTTTAAACCATCACCAGTAGCATAATTTGCCTCGGTGAGGAGAAGATAACTTCTGTACGTATTTTTTCCTCATTAATTTCAATGTGATATAGCGCACGTGAAGCGGAAATTCGTGCTCTAAACAGAGACCCTACTGCTTCTTTTGTTAGGTTCACAGTATTTCCTAAAATTCGGGAAAACATTCCTAGTGATTTGCTTGCTTTTCGTGATAACAAACAAATGCTCACGATCTCTGGTGGTTTTCTTGAATGTGCTGAGGTCTTAGCTTCTGTAATATGTTCAGCTTTAAGTTTCTCCAAAAGTGGTCCTGGTCACTTAAGATAAGCAATAAAAAAGTTATTTAATACAATGATTTGATCAAGTATATTAAAAAAATACCTGCCTTTATAGGTATGTCCAACAATTAAATTTATATAAAGCAATCAAAAAAGTATGCTAGACTGTCTTTTTTTCATTGTTAAAGCTCCCAAAAGTTGCAAAACAGTTGTGGCTAAGATGTCATGGCCCGTTTTTAGGATGCGTTGTTTACAGCGCAACATATTAGGATCGGCCGTGTGAACCTGGGTACCGAATATCCAAATCCAATGCCCTCTAGCGAGCAAGCAGTACGTGCAGCTCATAACATTTCGGACAAGTTACATTTGGCAGATAGCCGAGATCATCCGTTTGTGTATACATTATATGAGGGTTTCCCAAAGTGAAAACGAATTGTGGGAAGGAAAAAAACAATGGGTGGTTAAAGCAATAGATGCTTTGGAAAGACCGGCTAATAATAAACTGGGCAAGTTTTCCTTTTTAAAAAGAAATTTATTATACCTTGGTGTAGTCTCCAGTTATGAAGGCCTGTTCAATGCCACTGTACATTGTGAGTGGAATTAGCATCATCTGATATGGGGAGTTAACGAGGTGTCTCCCGGTCGCAAGGAGGAGCTTGAAGGAAAATCTGCGGTCTCTCTCGTCCTCCCTGTCCAGTGTTATGGGGTCAAGGCCGATTGCGACGACAATGAAGGCCAGAACAGCGCAGCCGATGTAGATACCACAGACGGTGTAGACCTAGAATAAATAAGAGCAAAAATAAATAGAGGATAATTGTTTATTTTGGTGTAAGATCGATTCATAATTTCTTTGAGTGAACATAAAAAGTGATATTTTCACGAGTGGCGAAGCAACAAGTGAAAATGCACATTTTTATTTTCATGAATGAAATTATACGTGGCTCTTTCACCAAAACAAAAACTATTTCTTTTTATCTAATGCTTTAAAGGACAGAAATTAGTTGTGTTATTCACAAAATACGTCAAAATTGGCGGTATTACCAGGCGTGCGTGACGTTATTTATGACGTCATTTCTTGCGTAAAACCAAGCACAATTGACGCTCCGATCAGTTTATAAAGTAGGGTCGGGTTCAAGTTCCTGATTTCACCGTTTTCCTGATAATTTCTAAACAGAGAAATTATCAGGATATTATCCACTGTTATTTCTAGGTAATCCACCGAAAAAGCATTGAATAAATTGTTTGTTTCCACATTTTTCTCCTTATATTTTTAGAGGATTTGACGAAAACAGCGTTTTGCAACCGTGATAAACGAATGCTAGGAAAAAAGTTTAGGATCGGTACAAAAAATAAGGTCGGTCGGGTTAGTGAAAACAAGCCTTACTTTGTTATTACGCCTAAAAACAATCAGAGTTCGGAATAAATCATCTTCGATTATAATGTTGTATAAGAATGGATCTTGGCATGTGACTATATTTCAGTCTAGATATATAAAAATTAGATCGACTGGTTTGTTATACAAAGAATTCAAAGTCGTTTTTTCTAAAATCTAATTCTACATCAATGTGCGTTATATAATCATTTCTAACACGATAGAAAATCTGCTATATAAACAAAGACGGCTTGAAGCGTACGTTATTTTCCGATATAAGAACGGTTAAAAAAATAAACAAGAGCGCCATGATAGCCCTAGATCGCTCATCTGAGTATAGGGTTACCCAAGGAACATCAATCTGTGGAAACTGAATAACATTAACCATTCATTAGGCCTAAATATCATACGCGTCATATGTTTGAGCATGGGCATGCTTCATTTTGAAGTCTTTCTTATCCATGATGGTACAATGTATGCACGTATATTTAACTATTTATTCAATGATGTTTATCATGTGAGTGTCAGCCAAATCGAAAATGGAATCTGAAATGAATTACATAATCAAATCTCACGACGGTCTGAATACATAATTTGCGCACATGCGTATTTATAACTAATTGGTTTAAACTGTGTTAAGGACAAGTCTCTTTGATGTCCCTCCCGAGCCGTAAAGTACTAGTCCAACCATAGGGACCGCGGAGATGGATTCGTATAAGTTATAAGAACTAGTTTCCCAATCGATGTAAAAGGAAAGAAATACATTTAAACTAAAATACATTTAAACTGAAGGAGATGATTTTTAAAAGTTTCATATTTTTTCTTTCCGTTGCCATGGTAACCAGAGTTCCACATGGATCAAGTTTATTTTAGCAACTTTTGTGGAGGTTTACCCAATGAACATCCCTATAAATTTTAATCAAATTCTGTCCAACAGTTTCAGAGGAGATGTCGTTTAAAGTAAAAATTGTTGACGTCGGACGACGCACGACGGCGACGACGGACGACCGACGCAGGGCAATCACAAAAGCTCACCTTGGGCACTTGGTGCTCAGGTGAGCTAAAAAATAACATATGTCACATGAGTCCCAGAGTTAAGCGTAATAAAATAACCCGACATATTTATATCACTTTAAAAACTGTTAGAATGGAGGAAGCGTTCCGTTCTTCGTTCTATATTGCAGAATATAGGAGTACTGAGTTGCGTTCAGATGCGTTGTATCTACGGCCTACGTGGTTAGATTACTACGCATCTGAACTTGACACCGTGCATTATTCTGCGATATATCACTCTAAACAAAACTCTTTTTCTTACATCTATTTCTACAAACAATTAAAGAGAATCAAACCTTTTCCATAGGAGGTTTCTCCAGATTGGTATTATTCGTATCGTCACCAGGACAGAAATTGGCGCCACATTTCAGCAAATCTTCATCAGTGATGGTCTCGTTTGATGTAGTTTGGAAGATTAGGGACGATATCAAATTTCCCCATATCTGCCCTGAATTGACACCAAAGTGTTTAATAAGCAAAGCTCTCCATTAAATTGACTGATTCACTACAAATGTAACAATATCATGTACTTTTGTCAGTTTATAAAGAATGGAGGAGGTACTCGTTGAGTCTTGATTTCAACTCCAGTGTGACACTGTCACTGTTATATTTTTGTTGTTTTGCGATGTCTTGTCATTGTCCATTTTGATTTTTTTTACATAAAAAAATAACACTTTCCTAAATTCATATTTACTAATATGGTGACAGTTAATAATGTATATATTATATGTTGTCATTTTCACTTAAGGCTTGTATGGCATTACACATACGTAATACATCCATCATACATTTCATACCATTTTATGTTAATCTGATACTGCGACAGGAAATTTACCTTTTATGATAAGTGAAAATATACTAAAATAAACGCAAACATTGGAAAAAAATAATGCAAGCTCTTACTTTAGACTAAACAAATTATGTCATTTGTGTACAATTGTACTATTGTTATATGCATTGTTTCTTATCAAGAAAGCAAAGAAATCTAGGCCTTGCAAAACACTTGTGCAGTTTGGACGGTAGTGTCGATCTAAACGACAAACAGTGAAATGAAATCTACAGAATGGAATGCAAAATGTATGCTCAACGACCTTCATCGCTTCACGACGAAAGTATTCAGACATTTGAACACTGTGGGTGCAGAGTCATGGTGTATACTTCGTTTTGCGTAAGCACGAGGCTTGTCAAAGATCTGCCGCTTACTTTCTATGCAGATTGCCTTCATGTGTTATGTATGTTGGCCAGATAAAATGCAAATTAGGAAACATTTTGATGTAGCAGTGACAAATTAGAAAGCTACTGAAATGAACATAAAAATACCAACGAGACACCTTATACATCTAAACCGCTTTAAGACTTTGTTAATATTCATATTTTTATGCATTATTTTTCTGAAACTGTACAATTTTTCCCAATATATCAGCATAATTATGTATGAGGCAAAAATACCTAGTTTAATATTTACATTGTACTTCGATGTCAATAATTATGATATAAAATGCATTATTTGTTACGCAGACTAATAGACAGATCCGCACGTAATCCTTTAATGATAGTTTAAAAAAAAAAAGAGATATGGCATTTATAGACTATTTACGCAGTTTGAGAGGTTTCACTTTAAATAAACACTGTGATATCATCTAGAGGGTGAAATGATTAAATAATTAATCTTATAACTGTTACTGTCGTTACCTTCACGACGTAAATATTCGGCATCCTGCGCACTGCGGGCGAACAATCTGCACTTTATATTCTGTTGACACAAATAGAAAGCCAAGGGACGCAAGTATGCACACTTCAAACAACTTCATCACAGCTAGTACGCATCTAGTTAAGTTGAGGCGAAGATTGCTTGTCAAGACTTTTTGTTGTCGGTGATTAATGAAATATTCTCTAAATTCGATCAGAATTACTGTTTGAAAGAGCATGAAGAAGAAGCCAAAGAATCGGTTGATGACGTCATCTGCCGTGGCCCCCACGAGCCGAGCATACCAAACCCCGGTCTCGGTTAGATATGTACACTTTGCGGACCAAAGCGGAGCTGCTCCGAAGCCAGAATGATGCTGAAGGAATGATGGTTGCCCAGGTTGCATATAGGTTGGCGCACATATACAGAATATAGCATAACATGAGAAAGCTACCGTCCACTTGCATCCCAATCTTCCGATTATGAATGGGGCTAAGAACATGCAGCTAACACGAGTGCACCGTAAATGACCGACAACCGATGACCCCAATGCCTTCTTCTTTGTTCAAGCTGCTCTGAAGGTTGGACAAAGATGAGAACGACGTGAAAAGACAAAGGAAACCAAAACTGACGACAAAAATATTCTTCAGGATCTGGAATTGGTATCTTGGAGGTGACTGGG